>OZ010609.1:49282841-49335341 GCA_963932145.1 Acanthosepion lycidas | reverse complement strand
ATTTAATAATTTGATTCGAAATTATACTAACAATGGAAAAAAATGAAAAATCTATTTACCACAAATTTTCTTTAGAAAAACAAATTTTAAATTTCTCCTTTGAACCATGTAAAAATAATATTTTGAAGAGGGAGTATATTAATATTAGATAAACAGATGTCACTGTGTTAATGGTAGATACTGAAAGAAAACTACAGGACCACATTGACATAGTATTAAAGGAAGGCAAGAGGAAAGGACTAACAACCAATTGTTAGAAGGAAAATGTTGTGATTGTCTGTATTTCTGAGATGAGGTATTGTAATTATTTACACTATTTACATTGTTTGGGCTGTTGTTCTCATCAATGTTGTCATATTCACGACGTTTCGGCCGTTCTACGTTCTGGGCTTTAGGATCTGTCTATATTTCTCATGCCCTGCCTCTTCCGGGTGTCCCAGTTATCTCCCTTTAACTAAATCTTCCAAGTTTTTGTTCAGCACTGCAGTAGCCAAGTATTGAACTCAAAAGTCACTGCATCCAACTAATGCTGTTAACCACTTAGGCATGACACGTGGAACTAGAACAATCTACCCCCAGTGGACGAAATAAAGAGTTTAGGTCGAAATTCCAATCACCTGAAGAAGGCGATAGCGTACAACGGCCGAAGCGTCGTGAATATCCCAACAAAGATGAGGACAAGAGTCCAACCAATGTTTGAATGAAGAAAGCAGATGAAAAGGTTATTTCTTTGTACTTCATTGACCTCCGTTCTATCTCCAATTTTATCCACTGAATAACATTTTTCAGCGTTAAGCACCTGGGTAAACAACAAATTCGTCGCAGACCGAGAAGTACCAAACTTTTAGTAACTATTAAGAATGTAATAATTTGAAGAGAAATTAGAACGCCAACAATATTCCAGCTTTATAGCGTCCTGGGTAAGACGATAAACTAACATCCGCGTCGTGGGTAAGACGATAAACTACATCTACGTCCTGGGTAAGATGACAAACTACATCCAACAGCAAGGCCTGTGATCAGGAGGTTTTGGGGAACGTGGAACCACATCTTAATTGCTGTTGTTCTCAGGTCCACCATTACTCGAGTTGGTAGCACCTGTCAGGGATCCAGCTATGGGCAAATATTTCCTCCACCGCCAAAGGAAACTATGAAAGTATAAAAGTATGCTTTAATACCAGCAATACTTTTTTGGAAAAAATTTTACCAGCAATACATTTTTGAAAAAAAAATGTTACCAACATTACATTTTTGAAAAAAATATTAGCAGCAATAAAAATCTTGTTGGCATTAAATAACCCACTGAGGTTGATATGCCGTAAAATGAAAACAAAACAAACAAGCAACTTGATATCTTGATTTTTCAGTTGTTGGCGCGCTATTCTATTTGCGTGGCAATATTTGACACTATTAAATAACTTAAGTGTGACTACTTAATCAAACGAAGATACCAATCCTTTGCTGACAAAAGCGTAATATACAGTAGTATAATTCTTTAGCGTAATATACAGTAGTATAATTCTTTAAAGTTTATTGATGCTGCTTTGTAACCAGTAGATTAAGAAATATATTAGGTTGGTGCAAAAATAATGTCGGTTTTTAACGTTAAAAAATACGTCAAAAACAGACATTATTTTTGCACCAACCTAATAGGAGGCAGGAAGGTGTTACTGTAGCAGTTTCCTGTTAATGTCGCACATGCGCAGAAAGCATTTATTGAAAACTTTGTTAATTTAATTTTGAAACATTTCGCTTGTTTTATTTTCAAGGGTTCAGAATCGGATGCAGCTGCGGAGCTGACCCCAGATTTATAACCTCCTTTACCGACCGTCGATTTATAAAACGCAGGATAGATTTTTGGAGATATTTTATAGAAAAATATGCGTCTTAAAAGCAGCCATATACGGCAATAAAGAAAAGGGATCGGTGGGCATGTAACTTTGATGTTTCCGCGCATAACCCATTAATGGCAACATTCAAAAAAAATTTATGATAGACATTAACATGTTAATATTATAATGTGATGTTTTGATAACAACTGAAAAGAAATAAAGATAACCAAAGGAAGGTAAGTATTAGGTTGGTGCAAAAATAATGACGTAATAATGTCGTTTTTTGACGTTAAAGAATACGTCAAAAAACGACATTATTACGTCATTATTTTTACACCAACCTAATACTATGGAACTAATTAATATGGTGAGGATATAAGTAATGATATTGCTAAAATAGTAAAGGCTGGCGGCTTGCATCCACGTATTCCTGCCTGCTAGGGTAGCTAGCCAATCCATATTGCAGACGCCTCGTCAGGCTCATTTGTGTTTGTTCAACTCCCACAGAACCCACCTGTGGTTTATATTGTAACATGACTGAGCGGAACTTAGTTAAAATTTCTGAGCGAGAGCGAGTTATCTGACGTGATCAACAGTCTTGTTCAGGCAAGTACACTCAAAACCTTGGTCAGGAAGACATGAGAATTAATCCTAGCTCAACCGACGCCGGCTCCCACATAGTTCTGTCTGTCAAACTTCACTCACAAGGATTGAGTCAACCAGTGGTATCCTTTTTTAGGCACTTCTCAAGGCTTCTCCCAGGCCGATAACAAAGTATTAATAAAATGACAATCGAGACAGATACGAGTGTCAATTAAAGTGATAATTTCGCTTATGTATGGGAATTAGCATCCAATAATTATTTAGTAAAATATAGTGGAAACAGTAACTGAACGTCAAAAAGGAGAAAGCAAAGGTGAGACAGAAATATAGGAAAAGAGAAGAAGAAAGAAAGACAGAAAAAAATAAAGATACGATATAATTAAGCAGAATAAAGGAAGAGAACAAGAGAGATGGTTAAAAGACAGAAGAAAGCATGAAAAGAGAAAAGTGCGAAATAAAGCCTAAAAAGGAGAAGGAATAGAAGAAAGAGTGAAGGTCAACAAGGAAGAAAAAAGGGAAGTATTAAAAAAGGTATAGAGGTAAAGATGGCTAGAAAAAGAGAAGGTATAAGAATAGGAAAGGGAATGAAAATAAGAAAAAATAAAAACGATTGAGACAGAATGATTGATTGAAAAATAAAAAAAGTTCAAGGAATAAAAAAAGTGAGATGATCAACAAGAAAAGAAAAAAAGGGAAGTATATAAAAGGAAGAAGAAGAAAGAAGGGTAGAAAAAGAGAAGGAATAAAAATAAGAAAGGTAATGAGAATTAGAAAAAAATGAGTGATGGTCAACAAGGATTAAAAAAAGGTAAGTATTAAAAAAGGAAGAGAGAGAAAGAAGTCTAGGAAAAGAGAAGCTAAAAGAATAAGAAAGAGAATGAAAATTAGAAAATAAAAAAAACAGGAAGAAACCCTGATTCAAAAATAGAAAAGTTGAAGGAATAAAAAAGAGGGATAAACAACAAGGAAGGAAAAGGGGAAGTATTAAAAAAAAGGAAGAGAGGGAAAGAAAGTTAGAAAAAGAAAAGAAAAAAAAAACGAGCGTTTGAAAGGTAAACAGAAAGTGAATGAATAAAGAGAAAAAGACAGAAATTCCGGAAAAGAAAAGTTTTAAAAAGAGGAGAGAGCTAGCTTGAAAAAAAAAAAAAAAAAAAAAAAAAAGAAATAGTGATTATTAAATAAATAGAAGTGAAGGAAAAATCACAAAAACTTATCCTGGTTATATGAATGAACAACGCACCCTAAATTCCAAGAAATATATAAAAAAATACATTCATAACGCTATAGCAAGCAAGAAACGAAATCACTTTATTAATTTACGCTGTCGTTAATCGATATTTGATTTAAGAAAAAAATTGATACGTTACTTCCTCTCTTTATCAACCTTTCAAATGTCTACATTGTAGAAATTTGATCAAAATCAACCGATTAGGCGCCAAGTGCGAAAAACAGCTTTCGATCATACACATAAAAATATATTCGTTCAAATACACAGACACACATACATATAAAGTTCAGCCTTCTAAAAAACGTAGACATCCATCCTCACAAATACACGTAGAATACTTTGCAAATGTCTTCGACAATTCTAAACTAATATAATTATTCGTGTTTGTTTTATGCTATTTTTAAACCAATGGGTTAAGCATAACCCCATCTTTGTTACTGGGCGTTATCTCCAATTTAGACCCCAACAAGGCTAGTGGTGGAGACGGGATACCAGCCATTGTCTTAAAGAAATGCGCGCTTGAACTGGCGCCCGCCCTTTCTAAACTATACAACTACTGCCTCAAGGAATCTTGTTTTCCTGACTGCTGGAAGTCCTCTTCGATTGTTCCTGTCTTCAAGAACTCCGGCGACCCCTCTGACCCTTCCAACTACCGTCCTATCAGTCTCCTTCCCCTCTTCAGCAAAGTCTCCGAATCCCTAATCAATACCGGGGTGGTTAACCACCTCACATCCCATAATCTGCTCTCAGACAAGCAATATGGTTTCCGCTTTGCCCGATCTACAGCCGATGTAGATCGGACAAACAGTCTACCGAGCTCATCAAAATACCGGGGAAGCCCGAGCCGTGGCACTAGATATCTCCAAAGCATTTGATAAGGTTTGGCATGCCGGCCTTCTTCGCAAGCTCCAGGGTTATGGCATTACGGGTCGATTATATAACCTAATACGATCATTCCTGTCAAACCGTAAATTGAAGGTCGTTCTCAATGAATTCTCCTCCAGTTCCTATCCCACGAACGCAAGTGTTCCTCAAGGCTCCATCTTAGGCACCACTCTATTCCTTATCTACATAAATGACCTTCCTGACGCCATAACTTCCCAAGTTCGCATCTACGCGGATGACACCACAATTTATTCCTGCCTTAAAAACAAATCTAGTCTCGCTGACAAAACTCGCCTGGGCGTGCGTCTCGAAAAGGACCTCCAATCGATTGTGAATTGGGGCATGAATTGGTTGGTCAACTTCAACGCTTTCAAGACAAAACTGCTCTCTATTAATCACCACAGAGATCCTACCCTTCCCTCCATTAGAATGTCTGACGCTCAACTTCTTGAGAGCAACTCTCTACGGCTTTTCGGTCTCACGTTGACTGCTGACCTGAGATGGAATAAATACATTGAATCAATTGCCTCTTCCACTCCAAGGAAAGTTGGCTCCCTGAGCCGCGCCAGGAAGGTTTTCTCCCTGGAGTCGATCCTCCAGATCTACAAGTCAACAATTCGCCCTTGCATAGAGTATTGCTGCCATATATGGTCTGGTGCCCCTTCTGTTTGCCTCGGGGTTCTTGATAGGCTCCAGAGGCGGATATGCAATGTAGTTGGCCCTGCTCTGGCGCCTCATCTACAGTCACTTTCTCACAGATGCGCCGTCGCCTCCCTCTGTCTGTTCTACAAATACTTTCATGGAAATTGCTCCGAGGAGCTGCAGTCGCTGGTTCCCAGACGTCATGAGTTCCAGCGCCTTACGAGGCTGGCATCCCGCTCTCACCCCTTCACTGTCGAAACTCCTAAATGTAGCCGTCTCTTCTACTCTAATAGCTTCATGTCTCGCACCTCTCGCCTGTGAAACTCCCTTCCCTTTTCCTGTTTCCCCTGTGAACTATAATCTCCAGCTGTTCAAGTGTAATTTCAATCGACATCTCCAGTTGCCTTGATCTATCCACTACCCTCATCCTTTCTTCTATCACTCCTCTCTGATCTTGCTCGAAATTTTCTGTAACCCTTGCGTCCTAGTGGCTTCCCGCCTTGCTTGGGTGAAATGCTTAAAAAAAAAAATACGATGCTCAAGAGCTACTTAAGATAGACACTTAGCGAATGACGTTGTTGTAAAAAAGTAAGACGTGCAACTTATGAATAGTTGTAAAGATGTTAAGACCGGTGAGCATCCTTTCAAAGTTCTTGGGAAGAAATTGTTCTTTCTTCCTTATGAACGAAACTCAAGGAGAAGATGAATGAGCCGACCCTATGTACGTGCCAAGTCGCGTTTAAGTTGTAAATGTCTGAACAGGTGAAACTAGGACTTTACAAGCATGTATTCCCTATGGTGTACATTTGGATCATTTTAGAATTTGACAGGTGAAATTATCTATTTCCTTTCTTAGAAAGTATTTAGTCAGAAAACAATCAAATAAATAAAATGAAATGTAGACATTGCGGTAGATTTTTAGAAAGAGCTTGCCACGCATTTATTCACTAATATGGTAGTGTGTCGAATTAAAAAAAAAGGGAATGATTCGATAAAAGGTTGCTGAGGATACAATCCAATTAACATTTGTGACAAAGTTTTAGAGAATATGGTAACACAAAGAACACTATGTATCTTTAGTTAAAATATTAGGTCACATAAAAAGAAAAGTCGGTTAGGAAAGTTTGACACTCACAAGACATATTGAAGACAAGAAGAACGGAGGAAGGCAGCGAGTAACCTACATATCGAGTTTGTGTACAAGGTTAGCAGAAAAGGGATTAGATGACACAGCACAAAGATAAATTTATTAAGGGCT
Organism: Acanthosepion lycidas; assembly: GCA_963932145.1. NCBI lineage: Eukaryota > Metazoa > Mollusca > Cephalopoda > Sepiida > Sepiidae > Acanthosepion > Acanthosepion lycidas. Next base: position 49,328,893 of record OZ010609.1, on the reverse strand, counting down.
ACAAACGAAAGGAAATTATGGAGAGCCATGATTGTACGCGGCCTGAAGAGACGGAGCAAATAGATGAAAAATATTTAAAAAAAAATCAGTATCGCTTATTTCTATTTATGCATTGCTTATTCCTTGTTTTCAAGCTGTGATCAAAATGCTAAGGTGTTTTCTACATATAGGGCAGAAAAATGTTTTCCTTAATTAACTAAGTAATTAGATTGTAAAAACAAAATTTATTCAAAAATACCATAATAGATCATATTGGGGATGTATAACAAAACATCTATTTTTTTAATTTGCTTTTTGATGTTTAGTATCCATTTTTTTACCGTCATTAAATCAGCAACCAGTAAGTTGGGCAAGATATAAGAAAAATGCTCTTAGTTGTTGTACAATTGCCTGCCTAATGTTACACACAGGTATATACAGATATTCAGTTTATATATGTATATATATATATATATATATATATATATATATATATATAGAGAGAGAGAGAGAGAGAGATAGATAGATAGATAGATAGATAGAGTTAAGTTATGAAAAACTTGGTAATCCGTATAGGTAGTTCCAAAGAGGATAAAATCCTGAGAGGTCAATGTAAATCCAGAGCGAATAATTTAAATAAAAACAGACCACGTGAAGGTTCCATTATAATAATTTATTTCACCAGAGCCCTTTTAAGGGACGCTGGATCATCAGATAACACACTCAAAAAATCATTTTGGAAGTGTTATGTGATGATCCAGCCTTCCTTAAATGGGCTCTAGTGAAATAAATTATTATAATGGAACCTTAAAGTGGTCTGTTTTTCTTTCATATATATATATATATATATATATATATATATATATATATATATATATATATATATATATATATATTATGATTATTATTATTATTAAATTGATAAAACTGGATATGTTAAACAAGAAGAAAAAAGGTGATCGAAATGTTAATGTAGTTTCGATATGCATGGTAGAAAAATATTTTTGTTTAAATATCTAAGTAATTACATTCTAAAAACCATAAAGAAAATATTTAAAAAATAATATGTTTATTTAAAACAGATCATGAAAGATCATATTGAAGATATATATAAAAAAAAACGTCTAATTTTAAAATTTTATTTTTGATGTTGAATACGAAAAATATTTACCTTCATTAAACCAAGAAGCGGTAAGTTGGACAAGATATGAGAAATATGCTCGTAAATGTTATACAACCTCCTACCTAATGTTACATACACATACATATATATATATATATATATATATATATATTAAACTTTATGTATATTTTTATTAAACTGATAAAACTGGAAATATTAAAACATGAAGAAAACTTTTAAAAAGGAACTGGTTAAAAAAAAGATTACTGTAATGTGGTGAGATCGGGATATAACACGATTAACAAAAAAGGCAGCTAAACCGGTTTATCGGTCCTCTCTAATCAGCTCGTGGACGTATATGTGCACAACGACTAAAAATGAAAATTCAAAACAAAATGTTATATGTAAGAAAAATTAACGGCCACCAACTATTTTTTTGTTTACAGAGAAATGGCTGATTGGACTTAATATAAAGGAAATGTTTATTCTGTGGAACGCTTTATATATTACGATGGGCTGGTGAGAATTGCTGGGTTCGATAAATATCTTTCAAAACTGAGACAGCTGTTTGCACCATCTGGCTAGAATTTAGGAAGTAATTCTGATGATCATAGGTTCAGGATAACTTTTCTATATGTTATGGGAACTTACTCATAATAATAATGGACTATTCCTGACATTATAAATACTGCGCCTCTCAAGAGGTATGAAGATATTGTAAGACGAGGAGAGATAATTGAGAGCATATTGTAAGGACATTGGAATAGTGATACTTGTCGAGACAACATAGTTCACTCTAACCAAATCTGATAGTCATTACTAATACTTCTACTTCTTTGTATTATATTTCTGTTGTAATATATCTTTATATTCTATACCTGTGTTCGTGTTATTCTTTCATTGGTTCTAACCTTGGACCATCACCTTGCTACAAGGAACTTGGGCCATAGCTCTGTATAAATCAACATTCATGATTTGTTTAGGTAAAAAATGTTTTTGTATGAATTTTTTCCTCTTCCCTAACGGTGAGCAGGAATATATCCAGGGCATTAGCATAATTCCAGATTCGTTCTCACCAGGAAGATAGATTATTAACAAAGCGGCCTTTGCTTATCTAATGCTACGATTGTACAAGAATACAAGGCTAAATTTATTGATTATAAACCTACGGAGTTAGTTAATATTGGCGTGTGATTGTGAAACATTTTTCCCAGATTCTCTGAACTTGAATCTCTTTCTCGCGAAGATGTAAACAGCTATTTACTCTCAGATGGACCCTTATATAGCCTGGTGTCTCCTGATTGGCCTACTTGTGCACACCATAATTATAGGTAGGTCGAACATGGGTTTACATGTCGGAGGTAGTTACTGATATTCTATGAGACGCGAACCTGTATCGGGTGGCTAGGATATCACCTACCATGTCATGTTTCTGTCCCTCTATCTGTCCCTGATGCTCTCTTGTTACGCAAATAAGGATTTCTACTTTTGTATCAATTAGGGAGCGCTCACTACATATTGAGATCGCCACAGATCAAATTCTCTTAAAACAACGGCCCCTTATTGTCTTGAAATTTGATTCAAAACATATGTTATTTCCTGGCTTCGATCATACACTACACCAGAGCCTGGTGGGTTTTCACCGGTGTGCCACCACGTAACATATACAACAAAAAGGTCAGTTTAAAGTTTGTTTATCGTCTGTACCATGAAAAAATACCCAAACACTGTCGACACTTCCCCTTTTGGGGACGTCTCAGACGTCGTGCAAAGAAATCAGCTTCCTCAGCCTAGGAGTATGGACATTTCCCCCACGGTCTTATATCCACTAACCTTTTGGAATCGATGAATAAAATACTGTCCTCCGTTCATTCCATTTATTGCAATCCTTTTGAAGTTATTTCGAATGAGTTTCCTTACTTCTGTGGATTTTTTGTTCCCGCGCCACCAACAATTTTCTAAAATTTAAATGCAACTTTAATCGCCATCTTTTGTCTTCCTGGATCCTGTTCCGTCATCAAGAAATCTGCATCTTTATTCTGTTTTCCTCGCTTCTCACTAAAGTTTTCTCGTTCATTTTCACTCCCTGTAACCCACTGCGTCTTAGTGGCATTATCACCTTGTTTCAGGTGGAATGATTAATGAAAAAAGAAAAGAAAAAGAATATTCAATCGATTTTATTTTACGAATTCACAATTAACTCAGTGAATAACGAGTTTAGTCCTGAGTCAAAAACAACAGATTCTCGTGGGAAAATGTCGACACAATTCTGAGCTAGTGTAATTGGTTCATAAACTGCCAAGACAAAAGAAAAACATTTTTGAAAAAATGTACTTGCTAACTGATAACTTTAAATTGTAAAAGATAATTAAACAAACTTCTAATTCAGGACGTAGACGATCATAGCTCTCCACAACTCCCTGTATATTGTACCTATTAGTAAAGTTTTATTTTTTTGTTATGTCTATTAATCCTTGCCTAAGCAACGATTTATACATGATTTACCCTATCCACAAGGCCTCTTTCTGTTACCAGCAGAGTGATTCGCACCCACTACGTGATTGGCAATCACTACATGATTCGCCCTCACTACGTGATTTTCTTTGTGAAACCCGTCCGTCTGATATCGTTAATCTCCCTAATGAAAATTGCACCAGTGAGATTTCTTCTTGGGCGACATGGACACGTTCATCCCTTCTCGGAAAGACTAAGTGAAACGATAATCCTCTACGTGGTTCACAGCAGCATGCTTCTTCTTTTTTTTTTTTTTTTTTAAGCGTTTCACCCCAAGCAAGGCGGGAAGCCACTAGGACGCAAGGAGTTACAGAAAAATTTGGAGCAAGATCAGATGGGAGTGACAGAAGAAAGGATGAGGAGAAGGGTAGTGGATAGATAAAGGCAACAGGAGATACAGAGACCAGAGAGAGAGAGTACCGGGAACCCCTTCCTAAACAAGAAACAAGGCGTAAGCTTCTACTCATGTCCAAGAGAAGGGGGAGGAGTGTTGACCGGGCGGTAGGAAAGCCTACCTACTCCTATTACATATAACACATAGAACAACAACAAAAACAGAGGGAACGATGAGAGGGGGAGGTAGTTTGCGAAGAGTCCTGGCTGACAGTTGGATTTACCCTTTCGCAACATTAAGTTTTAACTTGGTATAAGTCCCATTGACTAATCTAAAAAGAAATTGAAGTGACGAGACACTTTCGCATCTAGCCAAAGACATTCAATTTTCCCTTTTTTTCTGATTATTCCTTCGAAACGAAAAATGAAATAAAATTTAAGGATTAAAAAAAAAAAAAATAAATAAAAAATAAAGAATTTAAGAAAATAGAAAAAACGATTAAAATGAGTTTTCGGTAGAACGAAATTATACTCACACAGGGCAGCAAGTGTTTGTCCGCTTTCTTCCTCATGATAAGAAGTGAATGTACAGCTTACCTTAAATCCAAGCATCGACCCGGTGGGTGGGGGGATCAACTGCCAATCCACCGCCCTCACCAAATAGTGGGCCTGGGAGGCATGCTTTCAATAAAAATTAAGAACAACAGGAGAAATAACGGCGAAAACAATTCCAAGTTCAGAAAATTTACCAAGCAAGAATAGTCGGCCACTAAATCATGAGAATACTGACGAGACACTTTCGCATCTAGCCAAAGACATTCAATTTTCCCTTTTTTTCTGATTATTCTTTCGAAACGAAAAATAAAATAAAATTTGTGGATTAAAAAAACAAATAAATAAATAAATAAAAAGTAAAGAATTTAAGAAAATAGAATGGCCACTATATCAAACTGGAACCACTATTTCCGTTTATACCGGCGTAACGTCTCTCGTATCATCAGGCCCGTATTCTTTGATGCCTGTAAAAAAATGTAAACATCTCTAAGAAGTAAGAAAGTCCATGTTTACTGAGAGAATGAGTCACCGCATATCATCTAAAAACTCGCGATTACTAGCAGGTCTGTAATAGAGTATTTAATAAATAAAGGCCTCTATTCTTCTCTTCAATCAATATAGAGTGTTATCATTCTATGCTGTTAAATCTAAATGCTTTGCCTGTAAATTCTCCTCAAACTTTACTCGAAATTCATCCGGAATATCCCTGCCTAACCTCCATCCTAGAATTGAGTATGTTGAGTAATATACAGACAACGTCTTCGATAGTCTCAGCTATCACGTCTAATCTATATCCCCACAACGCATGTGAAGCCGATGATATCCCTGTAATAGTCACTGTGCTCCTGAACTGGCTCCTGTTCTCACTAAATTGTATAATAAATACTTCCCTACTTCCTGCTATCATATCAGCTAGAAGTCATCATCTGTTCTAGTTTTTAAGAACTCTGGTGGGCCGTTTGACCCTTCTAACTATCGGCCTGTTAGACTTCTACATCTTTTTGGGAAGTTCCTAGAGACCTTAATCAATGCTAAATTGGTTCATAATCTCTCATCCCATGGCCTTTTCTCACACAAGAAATATGGCCTTCCTTTTTCCAGGTCAACTCTTGATGTACTGACGATATTTTCGGAAAGAGTTTATCATTGAGGTAAAAACGGTGAAGCCTGAACTTTGCATTGGATATTTCGAAAGCTTTTGGCAAGTTCTGGGATTCAGGTTTTCTCTACAAGCTGAAAAGTTACCATGGCTCCGAACAATTATTTTGAACTAGCCCAGTCTTTCTTATGAAATCGTGAAATGAGAGTTATCCTGAATGGTCACTCATCTAGATCCTTTTGTACTAAAGCAGGTGTCTCCAGGGCTCAATCATTGGTCCTACTCTATTTTAAATTTTCGTTAATGACCTTCCTGATGACATCAGCTCTCAACTTGGTATCTACGCTGAAGACACAACAATTTATTTCTTCCTCGATTGTAAGGCTGATACGGTCAAAATGCCTGCCGATGTCCAAAACGAAATAAAATCTGTAGTTAACTGGGACAAAAGATGGAGTGTTTATTTTGACGACTCCAAAACTAAATTTCTCTCTATTAATCATCTGAGAGTCCGCTGGCAGCCTTCCATCAGCATGGCTGATGCTATCCTCCAGAAAATTGCTTCTCTGCGCGTTCTCGGGATCACCTTTATCACTGATGTAATGTGGAAAGACTATGGTGAATCTATTGCTAGGTCAGCTGCTAAGTTCACTATGTCGGGGCAGACAATGTTTCTTACATATCTTGCATATGTATAAGTCTACCATTCAAACATGATTAGAATATGTTGTCACATATGGTCCGTTGCCCCCACTATTTACCTTGAGCTCCTTGATAAGGTATAAAGAAGAGTCGGCAATATTATTAGTCCCAATCCGGCGGATCTCCTTCAGTTACCTTTCTACCACCTTAAGGTAGCCCCTAAAAGGTTTTTCTATAAATATTTTCATGGTAATTGTTAGAATGAGCTCTTCGCTATGGTACCCAAACTTTATGAATTTAAGCGCAGTGCTAGGATGGCGTTGAGAGCTCATTAATTTACAGTTGATCTGGCTAAATATATCCATAAGTTCTATGCTAAGAGTTTCTTCTCTTTCACTTCTTGCTTGCGTATCTCCCTTCCGGCCCCATGCTTTCCAGCCAAATTTACTCTGCAAAAATTTAAATGCAATGTCAATCGCTACCTACTGTCTACCTGATTACACTCTTCACTTTCTGCTCATCATTAATATTTCTGTTCCGAAATCTTCTGCAGCCTGTAACCCCTTGTGTTTTAGTGACATTACTGCCTTGCGTGGGGTGATGCCAATTTTTTTTTTAATAAAATGTACTTTAAGTTGATTATTTATCGTCTTTTCTCCCTTGGCTTCAATGTGTTGTGAGTGTCAACTTTTTCAAACCCTCATTCCTCAAACTGTAGCCTACGAATTCTTTATTTCAACCACCTCACTGCAAGGATTAAATATGACGGAAGAGTTCTATTTAGAATGTTAGTCGGGTTTTATAATGTGTAACTAACGTTCGGTGTGAAGCCAAAATTCCTTATAGCAATATTTATAATTTTTGGCTAAATGATTTATTGCATTAGAATTGACGAAGAATACGACTGCTAACGTATTTATTCTTAATAGAATAATTGTTTGAATATAGGTATCTTCAATTTGGATTCCCTTTTTCTTAACTTCATCCCAGGCATGTTATTAATGACTTGTGAAAGACAGGGAGGTAATTTTTGCCAACCAAATTTAAAATATCGCAGAGGTGTAAATAATGGCGTAAATTGTTTGAAACATTGTCTTTTTATTCTGTTAAATTTTATTTAAATTTTCATTGGGTTAGGAGCGACATCAGACAGGAGAGCTTTAAAATTAAATAACCCAAATTCTTAACTTCAGTAGCTATATTTACAATGCAACGAATTCACGCTGAGTGTACTTTGTAATGTCTATGTACTGAAGTCATACATTATTGATATTCATAGGCTAAAACTAAAACAATATTTGATTTTGCAAAAATGTACTGACGTCAGCAATTATGTAAGAATAGTTGTATTTACAATCTTCACAATTGCCTTTAGTATAACTGAACGATTCATTTTTAAGACAGTCTATTTTAATTGTATAATCTTTCAATATCTGTCTATATTTCTGAGATGAAGTATTATGTATATTATTTCCATTATTCGGACTATTGTCCTCATCTTTGTCGCCTCAAGGACACAGGGCACAGTGGATGAAGGCGTTGGTTAGATCCAGTGGCAGGAGCCAAAGAGTGTGAGTTCAATACCCGGTTAAGGCAGTGGAGAACTTTCAGAGGGAAAATTAACAGGAGATAACTGATAACTGACATCCATTAAACAAGGCACGTGGAACTAGAACAGTCTACCCCAGTGAGCGAAATAAAGGGATCAGTTCGACATTGCAACCTCCTGAAGAAGGCCGAAACGTTGTAATAAATATGGCGACAAAGATGAGGACAATAGTCCGAATAATGTAAATAATGTATAATCTTTGTTTTCTATGATCACAACGCTTCGGTCGATGTGCAAACGAATTAAGTTTAGGCTTCAATTGACCCACAGTACATAGTACAATGAAATCCTGCAAAGAATCGCCTGGGAAAAACCAGGTGGTGTAATGGTTAACGGCTAGGAATTAAACGGAGACCCGAGTTCCAATACCAGTTGGTTTCGTTATGTTCACTTACGTACAAATATCTTCGGGAAAGGTATGAATCCACCCATTTCTCTCCCATCTATGGGTTAATTAGTAATAATCGATATCATCTCAAAACATTTCTTACAATATAAAAGTATTTTCTAGCTTTATATAACCTGCAGTGTTGACAAGCTGTACAAAATGACTCAGTAATTCAATTAAATACTGATTAGCTAGACAGAGATGTCTTTTAGATTTATTTACATTAACTGGACTATAAATGTATGGAAACTACGGTGGTCACAATGTGAGGGATCAGTTTATATATTGGTTGTAATATAGAATCAATCTCCCACTTTATATTCACATTATAATTTATGTTTATCAAATTCTGATTAGGCATAGATCTGTAACTTCTCCCCCAGCTATGGGTTAATTAGTAAAATTTGTATCACTAAACCAGTATTATCTACTAAAAATTATTACAATCTAAGAATATTTTCTAGCTTTAAATAACCTGCAAGTGTTTATAAGCCGTCGAAAGTGAATCAGTCAATCAGCCATTTCCGGCCTTCATCAGGTGCTTGTCGATCCGGGTATCTTTCAGGGAATTTCGAACTAAAAATTACGGAAGTAGATTTTTCTCGTTCTGCTGACATATCTAAGGGTAGCTCTTAGTTCTGGTCAGTTATTGCTCACCCTTTTTCTACTAAGTCAAAATACACATTGCCCGGGGACTTAACTCTAAACTACTTTGTTACCAAATTCACGAATCCACTAGGATATTGACACTGATCTTCATGTCTTATTTCTCGCAGCTTGAGTTGAGTTGATCAGTGTGTTCCTGCAGATGGATACTATCGTTGTTCATCATTGGTCAGTGTCAGTAAGACCGAGATCATGACCGTCAGCTAGAGACCAGAAAAAATGGACATTAACATCAATGGGACCCAGCTAAAGCAAATATATGGGCAGTATATTTACAGAAAACGGTAAACTAGACAGATAAATCGAAACCAGATGTCAAAAAGCCATGAGCACCAAGTCAAATCTCATCAACGCCATTTTCCTACCAACGCTGACATACCAGTACCAGACATGGCACCTAAAAAAACCCTTAAGAGGAAACTGATCACTTGTGAGATAAAATGCCTGAGAAAAGCAGTAAACAAGAACAGGCGAGACAAAATCAGGCAATCTGAAATATGGTAGGAGCAATACCAATCATACAACACATCGAACGATAGAGGATCAAGTGGTTCGGACACCACACTCGTATGTCTATCAACCAACCAGCCCTACGAACATACACCCTCAGATACTCTGGCAGACCAAGAAGACACTGGAGCGACTCAGTAGCAGTCACTCTCAGAGCCCACGAGATATCTCTCCCCAGGCCACTCGTCTTGCAGCTGACAGACGACTGTGTCTCCCCTCGACCCCTAACAGCATAAGCGGAAGGAAAAACTAGACTAAATTAAACTAGGATATTGGCACGTGAGACAATCCTGGGTGGAGAACTTGGTTTTGCTGTGGAGAACTTGGTTTTGCTCGTAACTGCTCCTGCGGCTGATGCTTGTCTCTCGCTTGTCTGAACGCATCAAGGATTATTTGTTTTTAATGAAAATATTTAGTGAAACATCTTGAGTTTGCAATACATATTTCAAATACAAAAGGACCAGTATAATTTGAAACTTGTGCATGGGCAAAATTCAAAGCAATGTTTTGAGATATATAACTAATATGTTAGACAGCATCTAAATTTGAACTGATACCTAACTATATTCGTATTCTAACTAAATTTCGGTAGTTTTGCTCTTCGGCCTTTTTCAGATGTCTGTCGATCCGTTTAACCATCAAGCAATTTCTAAATGAACCATTTGTTTAATATATCTGATTAGATTGTTCTCGTCCAAATGACCATTTCTACGGGTACCTCGACCTGTTCTTACTAAATTCTGCTTTCTTAACCTTTTGAACCATGACTACAGTTTAACGGTGGTAGAAAAAATGACTTAATACCCTGCTACCGGTTGAATAGTCGGTAAACACTTGTAACTATATTTATATCTACCATGAAACTATATACCAATTATTTGCAAACTTTGACTCAGCAGCTGAAGCAGAAAAGTTAAAATTGTTTAGTGTCACGTCTAAGTCTGTATTCTTAACCGAATCAGGAACTGAGTTAAAAATTACTATGCAACTCAATTCACAAAACAATGGGATAATCCATAAGACTATTATCCCGAGACGCTGATCCAAATTTTGATATTTAAAATGTAATCTCCTTTTCTAACAAAATATTATTAATAATGCAAGCACTTTAACATACAGTGTAACCCGGATATAAGAGAAACCCTGATATAAGAGAGATTTTATCTGGTCCCAAATTAGAGCCTGTGTTAATGTACATAAATTAGACTAAACCCGAATATAAGATAAACCCGGATATAAGAGACTTCTCCGGTCCCGACAACTCTCTTATATCCGGATTTACACTGTATTTTATTTAATATTTCCTCTTTTATGGATCTCCATAATTCATTATTTAAAATCTTTAGTTGCATGGAATAACACATATTCCTTTAATATCAATCTTTGTTCTTGTTCTACCGTCCACTGACCAAAATTCTATAAGTTGTTTACCCGTTGTTTGCAATTATCTTGCATTTAATACACCTTGTCCGTATTAAAGTCTTCATTCTTCATTATGATACTGAGAATTTTCATCGTTTTTTTTTTCTGACTGCAAATAAAAGTTTTCAAATTCTATTCAAACTCTAAAATTACTCATGATATCGCCATTTTCTTCTCAGATTTCATCTGTAGATCCGCACCCCTGTCGATTCAAGTCTCTTCTTCATTTCGTAAATGTTGGCCAACATTCACTATTTTTCAGGAAATTAGATATTACATAACAGTTCAGGATTTTTCTTTAGTTTCTAAATATATATATATATATATTACATAGATAAACCCCTTCGGAAAGTGTGGACTGTACTTGTCAGAACAATTTTTTGTATCTCCTTGAGGCATGGACTTCCGGGAATCCCTTCAATTAATCTACTGCATTCATTTCCAACCATTCCCTGGGCTCCAACTACAACAGGGATTGTTGATGTTCCCATATGCCACATTTTCGAGATTTCTATTTCAAGGTCCTTGTATTTTGATAGCTTTTCGAATATCTTCAATGATACATTGCAGTAAGCAGGGACTGCCATATCAATAAGGAGGCACCGTTTTTGTTTGTGGTGTTTAATAACAATATCTGGGCGGTTGGCCTTGATTGTTCTGTCAGTGTGAATTGTGTAGTCCCATAGAATTGTAACAGGTCCTATCTCCGTAACCTGGTTTGGTTGGTGTTCATACCATTTTCTTGCAGTTTTCTTCCCGTAGAAGTTGCAGATTTTCCAGTGCAGATATTGGCCCACTCTGTCATATTATTATTATTATTCTCCTACTCCACCTTATTATTATTATTTTTATTTTCTTTGATTTCTGGCGTTTACACATTTCTTTCCGGGTCCCGCTCAGGGACCTTAGGTTAGAAATGGCATCATAACACTTTTCACTGACAAAAAAAAAAAAAAAAAAAAAAATACATAGATAAAGCCCTTCATAAAGTGTGGGCTGTACTTGTCAGAATAATTTTATTTATCTCTTTGACTTCCAGGAATCCTTTCAATTAGTCTACTGGAATCTTTTACAACCAATCCTACTACAACAGGGATTGTTGATGTTCCTATATGCCACATTATTATTATTATTATTATTATTATTATTATTATTATTATTATTATTATTATTATCCTCCACCTTATTATTATTATTATTATCATTATTATTATTATTATTATTATTGGGCACCTGGCCGAGTAGTGGCTAGAATGTTCGAAATCTGGCCAGGAGAGTCGGATTCAAATCTCACCATAGTCGATTTGTCAGGAAGATGATGCCTTGATGTTATTGGACTGTACGTGTCGACCCCAGCATCATTGGCAAGTGACTGAAAACCATACCACGGACTGACCCAAGCCTTGTGTGTGAAACTGGGTCCGTCGATAGCTGTGCTAACACGAAGTCATCGTGGCAGGAGGCTTGCTGGCCTTGTTCAAATTGTTGATCACGCTAGATAACACGCTCTTTCCCAGAAACTCTAACGAAGGTCTGCTCAGCATCGTTGCAGTATAAACCACAGGTGGGCCCTGGGGGTGTTGAATAAGCACATATGCCCCTGAGCAAACGTCTGCAAAAGGGATTGGCGGTTATCCTGGAATACCAGTGGTCAGCCATACATACTTATCCATCCCACGCTGTAGTGGCTGTCCTATAATAATGAGACATATTTTAAGTGCAATTCTCTTGAATTATAAAAATGACATGGTGTATTTACTGTGCGGTTTCCTTAAGGATAAGGTGTACGCAGGAAAGATCAAAACAGCTGTGGTATTAAAACAAAGCATCTCTGGAGAGATCGCAGCCATTCTTGTCAACATGCTAAGGCGAACAGAGCTTGAAACATGAATACGATCTCGTGCATATTTTGTTCGTTGTGGTGACCATCTCATGGATGTAATATTCAAATCTTAGATAATATCTTGAATTATTGTATATCAGTTATGTAACAAATATATTTGCTACCCTAAGACATTTTTTATAATCCAAGATACTTGAATTTAAAATGAGTCACATCCTTATGGACACACTTTGTAAGTTATTTTATTTATACTTGTTTATGTTGCATAATATACCCCCGATTTTGTATTTAGATTTTTCGTTATTATTATCAATTTTATTATGTTTTCCTTCTTCCTACATCTGCCGCTTCTCTACACCTTGTTATCAGAAGCTTTCTGAATTGCTTAGAGAGGACATTGTCAATTAATAATAATTTTTCACTAGAATTCTATTCATGTAATTTCATTTGACTCTACACCAAGTATCACCACGTTTGCCACGCTGAACTCAAGAGCCCGCGAGAACAGAAAGCTTACTGCGAAAACCAAAATTGCACTCTATAGGGCATGCGTCGGCAATGTGCTGCTCTACGGCAGCGATACTTGGGGCCTCTAGTCCAGACAGGAGAGACGTCTCAGTGCCTTTCATCTTCGCTATCTGAGACATATTCTACGCATCAATTGGTCCGACCGGGTATTATAGATGGCGTATTATTTTAATTCCTCAAATCTCCTTTACCAGCTTATTAAATCTAAACACACACACATATTGCAGCCTCTAGGATATGCGACGTCAGCGTGCTGTTCTACGGCAGCGTGACTTGGACACACTAGTCCAGACAGTAGAGACGACTCAGTAACTTTTATATTCGTTATCTGAGACGTATTCTTGGCATCAATTGGTCTGAACGGGTTACCAATTGGGTAGTTCTTATCAGGTCGCCGGCCTATACGCCCTTCTCCAATGGATCCGACTCATTTGGCTTGGGCATGTATACCGTATGTCGGATGGGAGGAAGGGCGACCTCATGTTCGTTTCAAGGACACCTGCATAAGGGACGGGAGGGCGATGGACATGGACATCGCGAGGGTGGGAAGATGACGGCAACGATCGCTCACGCTGGAGTCGCGATTTAAGCCGAGGGCTGGACCGAAGAGAGAATAAACGAAGGCTTGCCACCGGGGAAACGCATGATCGATGGAGAGATTAAAAAAAGGCAATATGTGATGACCTTTTTCACAAGGATTTATTGTAATTGAGACTGTTTCTCCCGTGTGAGCTTGCACAACCATAGCAGATGCTGCACAACCTTCAGCAGCTGAAGCATAACTCATTGGGCTCAGATCCAGGGTTTCTCGAAACTGATGGATGACACACACACACATACACGCATGCACACACACACACATGCACACATGCACACACACGCACACGCACACACACACGCACACACACACACGCGCGCACGCGCGTAAAGTAGCAATGATATATTGAATGAATTTCTTAGATTCAGCAATGGCTAATATTAATTTTAACTCGTATTTATTTCATCTTATTTCTCTTGCTTTTCACCTAGTAATAGTCTTAAGCTGTCTGAATTTCTAAGAGGAAGCCTTGTCTATTATTACACCGGTAGCCATTTTTTCGACCCAAATGATGTTGGACAATGGTCACGTTTCTGAGCTATTTCTTCACGGTGAATCTGATAATCAAGTCCATTTTAACCATCACATCATGTTTTCTCACCTAGAACTAGTTGCCAATCCGGGAGACCTAGTTGCCAATCCGGGAGACCTAGTTGCCAATCCGGGAGACCTAGTTGCCAATCCGGGAGACCTAGTTGCCAATCTGGGAGACCTAGTTGACAATCCGGGAGACCTAGTTGACAATCCGGGAGACCTAGTTGACAATCCGGGAGACCTAGTTGACAATCTGGGCGAATAAACTGCTAATCCTGAGAAACTTTGTTGCCAATCCAGTGGACGTAGTTGCCAATCTGTGAGAACGTGTTGCCATTCACTTAAACTCGGGAAGTTGAGATGCCAAAGAGGAAATTACCTCAGAAAATTTACTTTGAAATCATTCAGAGAAAAGACAAAGGGAGACTAGTTTACGGTTGTGCAAAAGTGACTGAAGCGGAGATGCCAGGTCAGGGCTGATAACTTTGCAGATTTTTCTTTGTATTTTTTTCAAGAATCACAAAATACATAGCAGAAGCACAAGATCAGACGTGGCAGTAATATTTGATATACCTATGAATAGTGAAATTATAAATGTGCAAAATAGATTCTTGCGAGAAAAATTGATTCACCCACCATAACAAAGCAACTTTATGTTATTTGTATATCGCTTCATTTTTTCCTTTTATTTTAAATATTTTTTTCTGAAAAAGAAAAGAAAAAATTGATGAAAAATGTAAAATAACAATACTTCATCCAACAAATTCGGTAAAGTTAAAAGCTAAGTTTTTCTATAGAATAGATTTTTTTCAGAAAGTGTTACTGTGTTTAAAATAATCAAAAAAATGTTATCCCTCCTGACAAGATATTTCCTTGATTAAATCATATTGTTGGTAAGTTTGTTTGAACTGACAGCTTTTTTTTTATCGTTTTAGAAAATGTCCTGCTTATCAAATATTTCCATATGTCGATGTCTAAGAAAATGACTTGAACTTTTCAAATGAAAACATCCTTGGTTTCTGCTGATTCTAGAAAGGTTAAAAGTCGAAGGGAAAAGTTTTTGAACGATGGTTATGTGGGTTAGGATGGGCACTCTCGTCAGTAAAATAAGAAAGGTTTTCTTTTTTATAACGCATTCTTTGAAAGAAAGTAAAAATAAATTTGAACGAAAATATAATATATTATCCTTATTTTTTTTTTTTTTTGTTATGAATTTCGTGCAGTAAATGTGACATATCAGCAGAAAATTTATATTTCACTAGACGTACGTCGGTGTATTGCTTGCATTTTATTTTTTACATATTTTCCATTTATTCATTCCTCCCTCCTTGTTTGTTTGGTTTTTTTTTACTTGATCTCTCGCTGCAAAATAAAAACAGCTTTATTTTATTTTTCTACTTCATTGAAGTCATTTTGTAAATTGAATGATCAATAAGTGAGATGAATAAAATAAACCAATTAGTCTCTATTGAATTTCAACTCGGTCGACGGACAAATACTTTACGTTTTATACAAATACGTACCATATGCATACACACAAATGTATATACATATATACACACACACACGCACACACATACACACACACATATATATATACATATATATATATATATATATATATATATATATATATATATATATAAAGTTGCAAAGTTCGTTATCGTTAATACATAGGTTTATATGGTATTCTGCTTCATTAGAATTGGTCAAGGTGTTTTTTTATTATAGTATTATGGTCTTAGATTTCGTTATTTAAAGGTTGGATTTCATATTTAACTGTTGTAAAACAAGGCTTTTTTTTCTGAATATTGTAGAGTTACGTTCCCATCTTGGGTAGCGAGTCATGTAATTTAATAATTTTGCATTTGAGCAGCAAACCTACTTTTATTCAGGTTTCATTAAAAAACAACTGACAAGGTACTACTAAAATACGCAATCATTAAATTACGTGGCTGTCGTATAGTGTCCTTTTATAGTCCCAGTAAACAGATGAGTATAACAAAACAAGGGGAGACCACTCTTGATTATTCATAACAACCGTATCAACCTCAGTATTAATGATGACTAACTTAAACACAGACATATATTTACGTGGCCATGATGCTCGTGCATTCATCTTGCGAAGGAGCGAAATCACAGGACATCAACCCCTTGCGGTCATATCCAAACGGACATACTAATGGTTATTTTTAGCACACCCACGTCTCTACCGATCTATCACAAAATCGTGTGTTTAATTGCAATACGATGGGAAAATTACTTTCCCTTTCGAGGACGCCTCAGACGCTGGGCAATAAACCGTACTAAGAGGGCCTCCCGTACAGCCTGGTCGGGAAGCCCTCTTAGGCTTTTGGGATTTTCTAAGCGTAGCATAGGTGTGGCACAAGGCGGAAAGTATTGGCATCAAGTGAGGATCAAACTCAGTCGTAATTGGTCTAGTAAGACATGCTTTTTAACCATTACACCAACTGGCCAAGTCAGGCATCTGAAAAGCAAATCGGTATTGCTGATAAGAATATTTACAATAAACCGTCTTCGTTCACCAAGACAAAAGACGTAGATTGAAATACATCTAAAGTCATAAAATCATGCCTGGTGTAGCATAAGTGGATTTATTAACGATTATATTGAAATTATTGCTAGGTGTGCTGCTTGGTCTAATGCTAGGGCACATTAATATACAAATATAAAAATGATATTGGCTTTTAGAAAGCTCATGAATATTCATCAGGTTAGCCGGAAAATCTATGCAAGCTATGGAGGACGCTAAGGGACGCAGTTCAATGTCTAATAATCATATAAGCGAGTAAATTATTTTCTTGGGTGTTTATTTTCATTGCAAATTAGTATTTAAATTATTTTAGCTTGTGATTAATTTATGTGTTATATATTTCAAATAATATAAAGTTATGAAATTACGCGTTTTTCTTTAATTTTTAAAGTTTTAAGTTGGATTAGGAAAGTAATAATTGTTTCAGGAATTGAAATAATTGAAATGCACAGAGTGCAGATTTAGTAAAGGATAGCGGCACTCTCGAGAAGTTTCTTTCTCTTTTAATAAGCGTAGCATGTTTAGATCAAATTTGAGATTGAATTTATTTCTATGTATAATTAATGCATTTGATGAAGTGTTGTGTATAATACCCCTTTTGCGTTTATAGATTTTTTTTTTTTTAAATTTCTTCAAGTTTCAACAATGTATTGTGAGGAGCAGTTCTGGCAAATTATTTTATATGGAATTGGTTTAAAACTATTATTTTAAATGGAATTGGTTCTAAACATATATATAACTAGCAGCATGGCCCGGCGTTGCCCGTGCTTGATTCAAAAATCGTACGACTCATACAGCAATCCCTATCACTTCACTTAAAATATTTTTGTCCTTCCTTGTCTTTAAAGGAGTGCCCTTTGCCATGCTGATGTTGCTACATGCCTTACTTCTTGCCTGTCTCACACTGCGAATTTTTTCTAAGCTCTATACTAAACATTAAATCTGTTACTAAAAAAGAACTAAACAAAATAAACACAAAACGATCAGCTTTAAAAAAGGAAACGTAACTGGAAAAACCGAATGAAAAAAGAATGTTAACAACAAATAATTTTTCAAACCCAACCCAGTTCAGCTGAATCAGAATCAACGTTCAGTTTAAGCAAGCGAATAAGCCAATTGGAGGAACGTGGCATGCAGAATTAAATATTTCCCACTTGTGACGAATGCAGCTATCGATTTTTTTAGCATGCTAGCATGCTAGTTAACATTCGTGTTAGTCAGCTGTTGGCTTTCACTCTGGCCAATAGAATCTTCCTGCCTATTCGTGGCAGCCAGCTATAGGCTCTCACTCTGGCCAGTAGAAACTGGCCGCAAACTACATGAAAAGTGCCGTAGAAGCATGAAAAAAGTCGATTATTTCCACTATCGATGGCCTTCCCACTAACTTGGAGCATGTGCATGTAAATTTTGGTGCAAATCCGTCGAAAATTGCGGCCGTGCATTCGTTATACACCCACACATACATACATCCTGCCATTTATAGATAGAGATAGTTTGGGGTGTGGATGGAATTATTTTAATATTGGTAAGATTGAATTTATTGTTTTGAATAGTAGATGATAAGTAATTCGTAGGTAGTATAATATGTCTGTTTTATGTAGTCTGTTTTTATTGTTTTTAATGTTAGTTTTTTGTGTTTGTATATTCTGTATGCCTTTAGTATTGTGGGTGAAATAATAAGCATTGGAGGTTTTTGAATGTGTTTTTTATGTATATTTCTTCTTTGGATAAGTGTTGGGGTCTGCAGATTCTTAAGTCAGTCAGTTATGTGCTAAGCGTGATACACGCTTAGGCGATCATGTATCTTTCGATACATGACAGACGAGGCAGATTTTTCCCCCAGTAAATTGCCATTTCTTTCTACAGTTGACCAGTTGCTATCCAAGGCTATAGAACCTGGTCTGTCCTGCTATTTACTCATAACCTAATACCCTTAGCCCGTAAGTAATGAATTTGACTGAGACGCTATCCATTATCCGTGTCTCCTTAGTGGCCTAATAAACATAATTATTCCAGATTTGATTCTGTGAAGCACGTATGCACCCAGATCAGGCTAAAGGCCTCTTATTATCTTAAGCTGCAATTTTATATGAATGCTGGCGTTTATGTGCATGCGTCTGAAAACATAGATATACAAAAGGAATATGAGTGGTGGAGAAATTATTGATGATCATTCTTGTTGGTAGATTTTCAGTAAAACTCGAAATGCTGGTTGTTATTAGTTCTATGTCGCATGATAGTTTTGGATGTGGTTTATTTTTACGTTGTTTAAATTGGATATATATGATGTTGTTTAGACATATATATATATATATATATATATATATATATATATATATATATATATATATATATATATATATATATATATATGCGTGTAGTTCTTAACGCTTCTCTCATTGACTTAATGTAGAACGCAATTATGTTACCATTCTATTCTTCTTTTGTCCGTTGCTTCCTCTGAGGATTCTGTTTCCTTCTTCTTCCTCTATACCCAACCAGTTTGCCTGCGTTGTTTTCACAATTTCGATAAAAAAAAAAAATCAATGATAACATTTCTCGTGTATTTTTATTTTTTTTACTGACGCTATTTGATTGTGCATTCTTTTGCTTTTTATTGTATTACTGGCCGCTTTCATTATATACAGGATGTAATTGTCTCCCCTTTTGTCTTCCATTTTGCTTTCTTTTTCTTTTTTTTTTTCGTTTCTGTTTGTTTTGAATGAAGATATGTGTGTGGGTGCATTAGTGTTTTGTCCAATGTTAAATTTTATCATGGTCTGCACTTAGTTATTTAGACATTTATACGTGTGCATTTGCATGTGTACATGATTATAAATAGATTATTTGCACTCTATAGTTTCGTACAAAATAATTTGTAAATTGCTGAGGAATTGGTAAAGTTGCTTCTTTACGCTTCACTTGTTTTATGCACCATTAGCTGTAAGAACTTAGGATGGCAAACATTTTAGGTGCCTATACCAGTGCCTATCTCAATTTTATACGAATAAGTACCCACACTTATATATGTATACGCATATACTGAATTTGATATATACGTGAAGCACGTTTGCACCCAGTTCAGGCTAAAGGCCTCTTATTATCTTAGTTTCAAGTTGTAATTTTATATTAGTGCTGGCGCTTATGTGCATCCGTCTGAAAACGTAGATATACAAAAGGAATATGAAAACATGACAGTATGTATGAGCATATATTCAGGTGTAGGTCCTTACTTTCTTATCTGCGCACATGTTCTGAATATTTTACCCTCTTTCTGTATATAAATCTATGCATCTATCAGTCTGTTTTTATATATCTATATATCTTTGACCATGTCTGACTGTCTGCCTATTTAATTTCATTGTTCGTTTGGGTTTTATGGCATATCAACCTCTGTGGGTTATTTAATGCCAAATCCAGTTTATATGAATTTTAAATGCTTATTTTGCATGGAATAAAAAACGTATAGCTGGCAACATTATTTTTTTTACAAAAAACGTATAGCTGGCAACATTATTTTTTACAAAAAACGTATAGCTGGCAACATTATGGTTTCAAAAACGTACAGATGGAATATTTTTTTTTCCAAAAATCGTATAGCTGGTAACATTATTGTTTCAAAAACGCATAGCTGGCAACATTGTTTCAAAAACGCATTATCTGGCAACATTATTTGAGTCCTTGCTGTTGGATGTAGTTTATCGCCATACCCAGGACGCGGATGTAGTTTATCGTCATACCCAGGACGCGGATGTAGTTTATCGTCATACCCAGGACATTATTTAATTTCATATCTATCTTTTTAACTATATAAGTTCATATGTATCTTCTATGTTCTATATATCTATCTATATAGTTTCATATCTACCTATCAATCTATCTCTATAAATTCATATCTAAGTTGATATCTATCAATTTATCTATGGATATATATAAGTTCATATTTATCGATCTTTCTTTCTACATATATATAAATTCATATCTATCTATATTAGTTCGAATGTATCGATCTTTCTTTCTATCGATATAAATTCATATCTATCTAACTATATAAGTTGAAATCTATCGATCTTTCTATCTATATAAATTCATATCTATCTATCTATCTATCTATCTATCTATCTATCTAACTAACTAAATATCTATCTATCTATCTACCTATCTATCTAAGTTCAAATATATCGATCTTTCTTTCTATCTCACTCTGTTCATATCTATCTCATTTCTTTCATATCTATCTATCTATCTATCTATCTATCTATATATCTATCTACCTATCTATCTATATATCTATCTAAATATTCATATTTGGCTGTCAATTTTTATATAAGCATATTCCAAAATGTTCATATACAACTTGAAGTATTTTATAAAGTCATTTATCTTTATCAAGTGTCTCTCTTTTCTGTCTTTCTATCGTTGTTCTTTTTTTCATTAGAGCGTCTATATGTAAAGTTAATTATAATGAATAATCTAATAACGTAAACGAATAAATTTAGTTTTAGTCGCAAAACTTAAATAACATTTAGCGCTACAATTGACTGCACTCAAAAGACCTATCAATTTTCTGTTCGATGTGTGATCATATTACATTTGCAAAATTTCTACTTTCGTTTTCACTATCACTTTCCTTCTTCTGAGTAACGAATTAAAAGTCACGTGATTGCTTTGCATACGTTTAAAGCTGAAAAATTTTTATACAACGCTAGTATTGAATGTAGCACATGTGTAATTGTGTTCAAGTAGCAGACAAACTTTCCGTTATCCACAGGGTAATTTTTTTAATTATAGGCCACATATTAGGCTTTAATCTCTAACCGTTGCAATTAACAATGCAAGACTGTATCGCAATTCTTTTTCTTCTGCTGACCTCCTAATAATTTCTAACCCAATTAGAATACTTCCACTGACGTCTACTGCAAACATTTGGCTACGATCAATGGATGATATTAAATTGAAAATAATCGTTATTCCACACTTATCACTATTTAAATGTTCTTAATCTGAAATCAATTATAAATGTCTTTTGAAATGTGCTGGCATTTTTCGCAGGTTCTTTGCCTGCTGAACAGATTGGGATGTGCGAATGACTTGTTCGTCCAAGTAACAGCTCATTTGATACCATTAAAAACACACACACACACACACACATATATATATATATATATATATATATATATATATATATATATATATATATATATATATATATATATATATATATTGATGTAAACAGAATGATGTCGGTTAAAACGAGAGAAGAAAAAAGTGGGGCATTTACTCATGAACAGATTCTTCTATACAGACAAAAGGAAATCAATACATTATGTTAAAAAATTGTCTAAAAATAATGTTATTTTTGCTGTTTACATATTTCGCTTATAAAAGCTTAATTGATTTTTAGCGCCATATAAACCCGTATATGTTATCTAATGTCGAAATGTAAATATGAAAATTTAGACTTTACAATTCATTCAAGAGAATGAAATTATTTCAGGATTAATTTATAATTACTTAGCTGCAATTTTTTATTGCCTGTTGTGTTGTCTTCTAATCTGGGACGTAATAACATCTCTTGTGCCGGCTGACAACTGACTGATTTGTAATCGTTTGACTTTAAGTAAAATAATTTAAGCAAATAATCTTCCAAAGTCAAATGATGAGTGAGAACGTGTTTCTCTTTACAAGAAATAATATAAATCATAGCAATTTACTTTTAACAGTATATGCCACGTCTTCGGTTTTATTATAGAACTAGGTTGAAAGCAGCACTCCGTGAGGTGTTTTAAAGGTAGCTCTTGGGTAGAGTTAATCGGGCCTCTAACCTAAAACTAAAGCTTGTGAAGCTTAGATAATTTTGAAGAATTAACTTTGAATTCCTCATTTAACTCTTTGGAAGTTAAATACCCCACTTTAACTCAGATTCGGGCTATTCACGCCGAAAATTGAGTTCTTCAAATCACAAACTGTGCGGAACTTCAAAACCTCACGTCACTTTAACTGAATTCACAAAGTTTTGGAAATATTTTAAAGTGAATTTAAAATTTTAAAAAAAAAAACAATTCACAAAATTTACGTGTTATTTAATACTGAATATGAATTAAGAACTTTTAAAATCATTAATTCTTTCATTTATTTGAAAATTTGAATTTTTCACCGACCCTTCCCCATCCGGGCACTGGTCCCATTGCTGGATGTTCAAGAACTAGATAAAGCGCATATCTTCTTGCAAAAAGGTATATGTCTATGTAGAGAAAGTGTGGCCTGAGTTAGAGGGGGTCTCAGACACACGGACGTACAGACAGAATTTGCTGTTTATTTATTTATATGTATTGCCGTTTTAACTATAAAATATATTGCTGGTCATTTTAATATAAAAAATATTGTTGCTTATTTTATTATAAATCTATTGTTGGCAATTTTTTTAGTGAATATGTATTGCTGGTAATTTCACTCCAAAATTGTTGACAATTATTTTGATAAAAATGTAATGCTGGAATTTTACTATAAAATCAATTGCTGGTATGTTTATCATAAAGAATTATTTTATACTTACCCAGTGTTTTGATTTTTGTTTGAAGGTTCACTGATTTCTCATAGCTTTAGCCCTAACGGGGTCTACCACACCTCATCAGGGTGGACCTGGGAACAAGGGCAATTAAAAGGTGGTTCCAGGCTCATCAAAAACTCCAATCTTCCGAGACCTATAGATAGCTTATCGTTATACCCTGGATTAAATCCTATATTGTTGATATTACTGTACGTGATACTTTCAAATTATTAATACAAATTCTACGCCCGGGCAAATTCTGTATATTTTACGAATTTATGAAATTCAAACACTTAATTATTGCCGAAGATCCGATCACCATGTTTGAAGACAGGTATATTTGGAGATTCTTGATTTCGTTTCAGCTATATGGAGCTAGACAATCTCAAAGATGGGGGAAGATTCTTGAACCATCAGAACTATGGTTTTACAGAAGGGTGATGAGAACACTACAGATTGAAGATGCGATCAACGAGGAAGTTTTAGTTAAAATGGGACTAAAAATGAAAATTATACCTAACATGTGAAAGAAACAGTCGAAATTTCTAGGGCACATCAAATTATTCCATTGGTAGTAAATGTAGTCCTAGAAACTGCAATGAGTCACTTCGTTAGAGGATAGTATCAGCCACACTGTATGAAGATAAGAAGGCTATTTCAGTCGATTTTAATGTATCCATTTTGAGGCATTAAAATTAACAAGCCATCCCTTGTCCAGTTAATAACAGAATGTATATCATTTTTTTTTTTAGATGAGCTGCCAATGTTCTATTATCGAACCGATCAGACTTACCATTAAGACTAGAATCAATATTTTTGTCAACATAGATACCGAGTTGAAAACTGTTTCCACCAGGAAGATCGGTGATAAAAATTAGAATCAATGTAGGTCCAAGGATAGACCCTGGGGGACGCATGTATTAATGCAAAAAGGTCTACAAAAGGGGGTCGTTCAAGACAACTTTCATTTTGCGATTCGATAAGAAAGACTGAATCAGTTCAATGATTCCTCCAGAAATACTATAATCTTTCAACTTGTGAAGAAAACCTATATGTTAAACTCTGAGCTTCCCCATTCTTATCTAAAGCTATCAACCTTATATTGCCTAACCAATAACCGTTATCAGTTGACCGAAAGTAGCGAAAGCCATATTGCTTATATAAAAGAAAACTCTGCAAGATAAGATATTTAAACAAATTATAATGGAATTGCCTCTTGGTCCATTCAGCCATGATTGTACTATAACTCACAAACCCGACTGTTACACAATAATGTCTGAAAGCAAATTTCCACAATTCAGAGTGGATCAACAATGCCAAGTATACTCCTCTCATATCTTTGATTTCATCTTTTAAAGATTTTAAGAGTTTTTCCCTCTGTCGAATTCTCGATATATTTATAACTACTGCTATCTACCTGCTTCCTCATCGTGGCTATCTATTCCGGTTCTAAAACCCTGTTTCAATCTCTTTATTTACAGTATATTTTTTTTCTTTTTCGCATATTCTCTCACAGTCAGTAAGCCCTTGCGTCTTAGTAGCTTTTTGGCTTGGTATGAAATGATTAAAAATAATATTAGTAATAAAAACATAATAAAATCAGTAGTAATAAAATCAATGTATAATAAGACCACGAATGAGAAATCCAAACAGAAATGTGTGTGCTTATAAAATCCATAATTTAATTGAGCTAATCACGCTTTGATCGATATAATTCAATAACTAAATAACCTTCAAATCGAGAAAAAATCTCATCCGTTAAAACAAAAAATGTCCAAAACAAACCAGTGTCTTTTTTTCTTTCTCTCTTCTTTCATCCATTTCTTTCTATCTTTTTTTTTTTATTTGATCTTTTTGCTCAACTTTTACATTTTTTAAACAACTCCTGTTCTGTCGCACACATACATGCACAATGTAGGAACCCGTAAACGCACGCACGCAATTATTAATCGAAACAAGGACTGAGTGTTGACGATATCTCTTTCGATGGTGTCTTTATTAAATTATCATAATTTTGAGAGAAAAAAAATCTATTTGAGTATGGCGCCTTTTTTATGGGAAAGATAGAGCAATCATTATCAAACACACTTTGTTCCTGACTAGGAACGACCTGTTACTTCTACTTAAAAAGATTGTGTTGTTAATCAGCGGAAAATTGAAATTTGATGATCACACCATTATCAATAGTAGTAACGATACTAACAAAACTAGCAGAAATGTCAGTGCTGATAAGAGCCAAGGTTATTGATATTATTAATTATAATATAAATTAGAATAATATTGATTCTAACTTCAGTCTTAACGATTATAATGGTTGTCTTGTGTATAATAGAAGAGTAAAGATTATCACGACTTGTAGTATGTGTGAAAATTTCACGGTTTTTTCAATTTCAATTTTCATATAAATCATTACGCTCAATTTAATTGAAGAAGTTATCCTTGGATATTCTTCTAATTCATCGTTAGATATAGGCGCTAAAAAACGTAAACATAATATTGCAAAAGAGATCATGACTATGAATATTAGTCATTATAAAATAAATGGTTACAAAAGAAAAGATTCAAAATAAAGGTTTCCATTTCACGGACGTAAATGTTAAACGCGTCAAAGTGTTAATGTTTCCTCAATCTCCACTTTTTACGTTTTCTTTTTCTTTCTCTCGTTTTTTTTTTTTCTTTTTCTTTCTCTCGTTTTTTTTTTTTTTCTCTCGTTTTTTTTTTTTTCTTATTTTTTTTTTCTTTTTCTTTCTCTCGTTTTTTTTTTTTTTTTTTTCTCTCGTTTTTTTTTTTCTTACTCTTTTTTTTTTCTTTTTCTTTCTCTCGTTTTTTTTTTTTTTCTTTCTCTCGTTTTTTTTTTGTTTTTTTTTCTCTCGTTTTTTTTTTTTCTTACTCTTTTTTTTTTTCTTTTTCTTTCTCTCGTTTTTTTTTCTTTCACTCGTTTTTTTTTGTTTTTTTTTCTTTCTCTCGTTTTTTTTTTCTTTCTCTCGTTTTTTTTTTTCTCTCGTTTTTTTTTCTTTTTCTTTCTCTCGTTTTTTTTTTTTTTCTTTCTCTCGTTTTTTTTTTTTCTTTCTCTCGTTTTTTTTTTCTTTCTCTCGTTTTTTTTTCTTTCTCTCGTTTTTTTTTTCTTTCTTACTCTCTTTTTTTTTCTTTTTCTTTCTCTCGTTTTTTTTTTTTTCTTTCTCTCGTTTTTTTTTTTTTCTCTCGTTTTTTTTTTTCTTTTTCTTTCTCTCGTTTTTTTTTTTTTTTTTCTTTCTTTCTATTTTCTATGATGTACGCTTTCTTTTACTCGTTAAAACAAAACAGCGTCTCTGTTAGACAGGGTGTCCACGTAATTTTCAAAACGTCATTACGAAAAAACTGATTGGAAATTTAAATTTTGTCGCGTATTTTGTTAATAATAATAATGATGATGATAAACATGAACATCACTCTGGTCCGGTTACAGAGATAGAACCTGAACCAATTTTATAGGACTTTACAATACACACAGACAGAACAAAAAAAAGCTAATCACACAGAAGACTGCGATCAAAGACCACATAGCAGAATGAGCTTTCTTATTGAAAAGGCAGTTCATGCAGATTGTGATGTTTGCTTGAAGATCATCAAAACCTATCAAAATATTATGATCATGAAGTGGAAATCTAAAAACTGTAGCAAACGAATATATCAGTAAATCCAGTTATAGTTGGAGCCCTCGGATCGACAGAAAAATGTTCTGGGAGACTCACTGAAGGGATTCCTGGCAGTCCATGCCTTAAAGAAATACAAAAAAAAAAAAACAACAAAAATTGGGATCACAATTACAGCTCACACATAACGAAAAGCTTTATCTATATAAAAAGTGTGTAATCTTAGATTTTTTTTTTTTACAAATAATTATTAGTGGAAGATATCACGAAGCTTACGTCTCTTGTTGGAACCAGGAAGGAAATGTGTATACAACTGAATCTCAAACAAATAATAATAATAATCAGTAAGGTTAAATTATATATATTTTAATCCTAATGTTTACCCAATACAAGGCTCAAGAGTCACTCAAGGTAAAGGGTTAATCTGATATAAAAACATGAGAAATGAAGTTTAGGGACTACTGTTTGATTTGTTGTTTATTTTCTAACTACTTATCAATGTTTTCAAGGTTATTTAAAGCCGATGTATATTTTGAGATTATAAGAATTATTTGGAGATAATCATGATTTTCTGATACAAGTTTAACTATTTAACCCATAGCTGGGAGGAGAAGCGGTAGATCCTTACCTTTCCAAAGAGTATTATCACGGAAGTGAATGCATCAAACCCGAATGGAATTCGAACTCGGTTCTCCCAGTTCTCATTCCGAGCCGTTATCCAATGCACCACAGGTACATCAAAGCTTATAGAACATGGTATTCAAAAGCACTCGCCCATTTAAGTACTGACCAAGTTCAACGTTCAATTATCGTATGAGAACCAGTATTTCAACATGATATGAGAGTAAGTCTCCATAGGGTTAGGCAGCAAAGGTTACGGCTAAACCTAGACTTGAAGATTTCAAGGTGGTTGTGATTGGGAAAATAAAAGAAGCTATCCGAATGGAACAATTCTTACTATAGGAATACAAAGAGAATGCAGATGGTTGCACACTCGAAGACAAGAGTAATAGCGAATCTCTTTCATTAATGTCAGGTGTGGTGGGAAATAGGAATGTAGCTGTAGAGCAGTGAGTGACTCGAAAGGATTCCCCTGTGGGAAAGAAGTTTTAGGTTGGAAAATAATTAATCGACCATAAGGCCGCTTTTGGACTCTATAAACACAGGCAAGTGACGTTTGAACAGCTACGATAACGCAAAGCACAGCTTACAATTTCATGACAAGCCATCCAGAATAAAATTGTAACAATTCAGAAACATCATTCTGTAGAGAAATATATGAGAGCGTAAGCTAAAATATATATGTAAACATTCAGATATAACTAAATATATATCTTAAAAATAAGACAAAATAAATAAATAAAAAAAAAACTTTTTTTTAACAACGCGTTTCGTCCTTTCGTGGATTTTATTAAGGTAAATAGAATCTTATTTTGCAGCAAGTATTTAAAATAAATAAATAAATAAATAAGTTATTTTCTCGAAATGTTTAAATTTAGGAATGGTCACAAGTACAAAATCTACCAAAAATATATATACAAAATTCAGGGAATAAAAAGTTTGTATCGATATAGTAATACTAAATTTAGTAAGGCATCTCGAGATTACTACAAATAACTTTGTACTCTACATTCATAAGAGATGCTCAAAATGGTGGCTTTTAGCTTCAAGACATTTATTAGTACGACGAACTACGGCTTCGTAACTTTGTTCAGTGGCATTGTTAGACATGAATTTTCAATTTCTTGTCTATGAGCCTTCAGTGTAGTCAGTTTTTTGAGATACTTATATCTTTTAGAACTTGTTGATGCTATAGGCATATGTCAAGAAAATACTTTCTTGAAACGTATATACATTTTTTGCCGAACTCTGAAAATCAATGTAAACTATAGCAGATGCTATATGATGTAATTTATTATATTTCAATAAACTAACTTAAAAGCCATACAAGGAGTTCATATATAAGTAATCGTTCTTAAAATAAATAAATAAAATATTGTAGGAACTTTTAGATTCAAACTGACATGATTATACAAACAAGATGTCCGTATTTGTTTCCTGTTAACAAGGAAATATAAGTCTGCCAGATCAAAGACGAGTCTGGGCTAGCAGACAAAAGAACGTCATAAAAAGAACACGAAAATGTTTTTAAAAATTGCAAAAACAAACGCTATAACCACAAATGAATTTTTCTTTCGCGTGATTCCTTTAATATATGGATTACTGTAAAAAGTGTCAAATAGAGACAGAATTGAAGGAATTTCAAATTTGAAAAAAAGAAAGAGGCTATCTCCATTATGGTAGTATTGTTTCCGAAAAGGCGCTGTGAATTGTAATCGTTTCGCTGTCACTTTGTATTACGTTGGTGCAAAAATAATGACGTAATAATGTCGTTTTTTGACTTTAAAAAATACGTCAAAAAACGACATTATTACGTCATTATTTTTGCACCAACCTAATATCTACAGACGGCATCTATTCACTAGGTGTAAAAAGAATGTAACAGAATATAAAGACCTAGGTTCAATCTTTTGAGGGCCCTGGGCCACTTGATGTAGAGGGTTACGCGTGGAGTCCATTTGTGTGTATAGGAGTGGAAGATAGCTTGTTCAAGGCTAGCGTTATCCGTTAGTAGTGATCAGAGAAACACTTAGTTGGGAGTCGGTTGCACGGGGAAGTGGTTCGCGGGGAAAAAAAACTGCTCGAGTGGAACTTACTGCTTACCGGTGGAATACGGAGGGTATTTGTGTTGTTGGCTACTATCTATGTGGTATGGCGTGTTCTTACTGACATGGACTGCCTCAGTGAGATCACAGAATGTGGATCGTCTGAACACTTTCAGTGGAAGTAGCGGTAGAGTAGGCTTGTCACGTCGCACATACTGGAGAGAGGATGAAAGGTGGAGAATAATTCCTCACCCACAAGGGTTTGGAGACGCTTTTGAACGATTTGATATCTGGAGATTGAGCTCTGGGTAGCTACCGTCCAAATATAAAAACAGTACATCATTTTGGCTCTGATCTGTCCCTTGTAAATTTAGAGGATATCAGGAGTCAGGTAATTACTGGAACGATACAGAGAACCGACCATTTAACGTGCATCATATGTGTTGTATTTCATTTGAGATCGGGGTGAGTTTAGTCTCAGCAGTCTTTCAAAGCGTGGTCCTTTCCCGAGGGGATCTCCGTTCATCCTGTTTAGTGGTAGTTCGAGGTCAGATCGTCAATGATGCAATGTAACTTGCTTGGTCCGGATTTTACTCCACTGAGTAGTTTGTGCGAGATCGTAAGAGAGTTTGGTCGCCAACCATTGTCCATCCAGAGTTTTAACAATGTGTCCGCATATCGTCGTATCATCAGTATAGATATTAACAAATGATCTGAGTATATTCTGAGGCAGAGCATTTATGTAGATCAAAAAGAGGGTTGGTCCGAGTGGTGATCTCCGGGAGACGCTTGCGTTGACCTCTTGTATTTCGGACGACTAGCCATTGATTACTACTTTCAGGGATCTACGTGTCATGAAGGTATGCTAATGAAGCGGGGAGCAAATATATGCACAGGTTAATGATGATAATCACAAAAAAAAAAACAAAAAAACACACAGCAAAGAACCGTCCTGGGTCAGACGATAAAATATACTCGACCGCAAGGCCTCTGATCAGGAGGTTTTGAGGAGCGTGGAACTACCTCTTAATTCTTGCTTTTCCCAGGTTCACCTGACCGAAGCACCTGTTAGGATCCCAACTAGGCGCAAATATTTACCCCACCCCGCCCCCGCCAAATGGTGTCAAAACATTATGAAAGTGTAAAAATAGGTTTTAATACCAGCGATACATTTTTGTAAAAGAATTATTACCAGCAATACATTTTTAAACATAAATATTTCCAGCGATAAAATTTTTGTCGGCATTGAATAACCCATTGAGATTGATATGCTGTAAAACAAATTACCCCCCCCCCAAAAAAAAAAGAAATGTCTAAAAAGAAAGACAGATGTTTACTAAATATAACACATTTTCAAATAATGTATAAGAAACCGTAGACACAAATTAATAATGATTGATAATGTTTCATCGAGGTAATTCACATAACTTAAGTCTATTACTAAAAGCTGTAAAAGCAAGACGAATAGGAAAAAATAAACAATTGGTAAAAATTAATATGAATCGACAATGCTTCTCCTAGGAAATTGACACAACTTAAGATTATTACTACAAGGGAAGGATAAAAGAAAAAAAATAGTAAAAATTAATAATAATCGATAATGCTTCTAGAAGAAATTCGCACAAATTAAGATTAATAATACAATGTGTAAAAGCAAGAGAAAGTAGAAAGAAATAATTGGAAAAATTGTAAATAATTGACAAAATTATACACATGAGTAAAGAGAGGCTCATGCCTTGTTTCTTGTTTAGGAAGGGGTCCCCAGTACTCTTTCTCTCACTAGGTTTCTGTACTAGTGCAGCTTTGCAATCCATTTACATTTTTCTTCTTTTTTTTTTTTTCTTTTTTTTCTTCGTTTTTAAATTTATCTATTAGGTTGGTGCAAAAATAATTTCGTTTTCTCATATAGTAACATATGTTAAAAAACGAAATTATTTTTGCACCAACCTAATATTTTTTCTCTCCACTCTCGCCCACTCAAAGACATTTTTGTCCCAATGATTCTCACTTATTTGATAGTTTAGTAAGAAATCCCGGGTCGAAAGAGAGAAAAAAAAAAAAACAGGAAAAATGGAAAATTAAGGGTCTTTGGCTAGATGCGATAATAAATCCGGATAACCTTATTTTCAATTTCTTTTTAGAATAGAAAATGGGACTTAGACTAAGTTAAAACTTAATGTGATAGGGTATAGCCAAGTGTGATCCAGGATTCCTTACCTGTTATCTCCCCCCCCCAATCCTTCCCTCTGTTTGTGTCGTCCTTTTTTGTGTTATCTGTAATAGGAGTAGGTAGTCTCTTCTACCGCCCGGTCAACACTCCTCCCACTTCCATTGGACATGAGTAGAGGCTTATATTTTGTTTCTTGTCTAGGAAGGGGTTCCCGGTACTCTTTCTCTCTTCGGCCTCTGTATTAGTGCAGCTTTGTTTCTCCCGTGATGTGTGCAGTCTGTGGCATCACCTCTTCATTCTGAGGGTACACGGTTGACAGTTCTCTGGTTGCTGTTTCCGACTGGTAGTTAGGAGCCCTAACTCTTGCATAGAGTCTTGAGCGGCCGCTCTGATCAACAGTTGTATAATACTGGGGTGTTTGTAGTGCCATGTCGTACATGGAAAGGTGTCCCTGCAGTCACATTCGGTGGGCAACCCTGAGGCTACATTATGATGCAAGCTTTGGCAACTCCTATCTGCCCACGTCACGGTCGATAACTGTCTGCCTCTTTTACTTCGGTCCTTCTCATCTTCCAAGAATAATTCCACATGATGACTTACAAAGACCGAAAAAGTAATCCTAAAGCAGCCCCTCAAAAATCACCTCCAACCCCTCAACATTTCGTTCTCCAACATCCGTGGCATTAGAACAAACTTCTGCAGTATGGAATCTTTCCTCACTGCAAACTGCCTGGATACACTGGCTCTCTGTGAGACCAACCTTGTCTCGTCTATCCCCTCCTCTGATCTCCCGATCACAGACTACCTTCCTCTCCTCAGAAAAAAACTCTCTAACCCACATGCACGGCCTTGGTGTCTATGTCAAGGACCATCTCCCTCTGGCCAGAGAGTTGTCTCTCGAATCGCCAGACCAGTCGTACATGTGTCTCCGACTATCTCTTTTCAATGCGGTAAGCTATCTCTTCTTCCTTTACCGCTCTCCACCGCTCAAGTCTGTGCGATACACGATAGCATTTCGGACAGCATAGACAAGACTCTCTGCCTCCATGCGTTTGCTCACATATTTGTGTTTGGCGACTTTAACGCCCATTCTACCAAGTGGCTTAAGGATGCTACTACTGATCACGCAGGCATTCAAACACTTAATTTTCAATTTCTCAATCCCTCCCGCAGATAGTTAACTTCTACACTCGTTTTGCCTTCAACCGAGATGGTAAGGCCTCTCTTCTCGATCTGTTTTTTACCTCCATCTCCGAGTCTTGTAGCGCCACGCAACTCTGCCCTCTTGGTAACTCAGATCACTCTGTAGTATCTGGTAACATCTCCTTCAACTCAACCCCCTGCCTCTAGAACATCGTTCTACTATCAACGAGCTGACTGGGACGCGTTCCGTGATTTCCTCCACGATGTCCCCTGGGATGTTGTCTTTACGGTCCCCGTCCAAGAATATGCTTCTGAGGTCTCATTCTGGGTTAAAGCTGGAATCGACGCTTTCATCCCCTCAAGGAAATATACGGTCAAGTCGCGCTCCTCCCCTTGGTTCTCCGCTGCTTGCCCAGTCGGCATTGCACATAGGAACCAATTCTTCCACCTATTCCGTAGTGACATGTCTGACTGCAATAGACGTCTCTTTGCCTCCCCCTGTAATGAGTGTAAGAGTGTCTTCAACGATGCTAAGTCACTATTTGCTGCTCGGATGAAGGAGCGTATTGCCTCTCGCAAATTTGGCTCCAAAGAATATTAGCGTCTCTGCAAGAGCGTATTGAACAATTGCAAACCCTCTATACCTCCTTTGTTCAACTAGTTCGAAGTCCTGACCTCCTCTACCGACAAGGCTGAATGCTTTGGTCGGAAATTTTCATTTAACTCAACGCTCGACTCTTCCGGTGTACCCATACTCGACTTCCCTCTTAGAACTGAGGCCCTACTGAGTGGATTACACATAACCCCGTCTTTGGTATTGGGTATTATCTCCAATTTAGACCCCAACAAGGCTAGTTGTGGGGATGGGATACCAGCCATTGTCTTGAAGAAATGCGCGCCTGAACTGCCCCCATCTCTAAACTATATAACTACTGCCTGAAGCAATCTTGTTTTCCTGACTGCTGGAAGTCCTCTTCGATTGTTCCGGTCTTCAAGAACGCTGGCGACCCCTCTGACCCTTCTAACTACCGTCCTATCAGTCTCCTACCCCTCTTCAGCAAAGTCTTCGAAGCCCTAATCAATACCGAAGTGGTTAATCACCTTACATCACATGATCTGCTCTCAGACAAGCAATATGGCTTCCGCTTTGCCCGATCTACAGCCGATGTGCTTACAGTCATCACTGAAACTGTCTACCAAGCTCTTCAAAATAACGGGGAAGCTCGTGCCGTGGCCCTAGATATCTCCAAAGGATTTAATAGGGTTTGCCATGCTGGCCTTCTTCGCAAGCTCCAGGGTTATGGAATTACAGGTCGATTGTTTGACCTTATACAATCATTCTTGTCAAACCGTGAATTGAAGGTCGTTCTCAACGGATTCTCCTCCAGTTCCTATCCCACGGACATAGGTGTTCCTCAAGGCTATATCCTAGGCCGCACTCTATTCCTTATCTACATAAATGACCTTCCTGACGCCATAAATCCCCAAGTTGGCATCTACGCGGATGACACCACAATTTACTCCTGCCTCAAAAACAAATCTAGTGTCGCTGACAAAACTAACCTGGCCGTGCGTCTCGAAAAGGACCTCCAATCGTTTGTTAACTGGGGCAGAAATTGGCTGGTCAACTTTAATGCCTCAAAAACAAAACTGCTCTCTATTAATCACCTGCCCTCCATTAGAATGTCTGACGCTCAACTTCTCGAGAGCACCTCTCTGCGGCTGCTCGGTCTCGCGTTGATTGCTGACCTGAGATGGAACAAATATAATACATTGATTCAATTGCTTCGTCCACCACAAGGAAAGTTGGCTCTCTGCGCGGCGCCAGGAAATTTTTCTCCCCGGAGTCGATCCTCCAGATCTACATATCAACAATTCGCCCTTACATGGAGTATTGCTGCCATATATGGTCTGGAGCCCCTTCTGTTTGCCTCGGGGTCCTTGATAAGATCCAGAGGCGGATATGCAATATAATTGGCCCTGTTCTGGAATCTCGTCTACAGTCGCTCTCTCACAGACCGCCGACGCCTCTCTCTGACTTTTTTTATAAATACTTTCATGGTAATTGCTCCGAGGAGCCCAGACTTCATGAATCCAAGCGCCCTACTAGACAGGCATCCCGCTCTCACCCTTTCACTGTCGAAACTACCAAATGTAGCCGTCTCTTCTACTCCAATAGGTTCATGTCTCGCACCTCTCGCCTGTGGAACTCCCTTCCCTATTCCATTTTCCCTGAGAGCTATAATCTCTAACTATTCAAATGTAATGTCAATCGATATCTCCAGTTGTCTTGATCTATCCATTATCCTTCTCCTCATCCTTTCCTCTATCACTCTTATCTGATCTTGCTCCAAATCTTCTGTAACCCCTTGAGTCCTAGTGGATTCCCGCCTTGCTTGGAGTGAAATGCTTAAAAAATATATGTCAGACTTTAGATAACGTTAAACTATTACTTCTAAGTATGAAAGCAATATAAATATGGTGAAATTAATACTAGTCAAAAATCAATATTAATTTACAATGCTTCATCTAAGAAATATCATTCGTCTCTGCAGAGAAGAATGTTTTCATATATGGTCTGCTTCGTCCGCTGTTCATCTCGAGGTTCTCGACAAAATCCAAAGAGGGATATGCGAAATGATCGATCCTCACTTGGGGTCTCGACTTCAGTCCTTTTTTTCACTGAGGTAATGTGTCACTCTGCCTTGTCTATAAATATTTTCATGGCATCTGCTTTGACGAGCTATTTTCACTGGTGCCCCGACTACGTGAATTTAAGCGTGCTACTATTTTAGCATCTCGGTCCCACCTTTTCCCTGTCGAAATAGTTAAATGTAACCGCCTCCTCCAACGGCTTCTTCTCTCGCACTAGCCAGCAGCGGAACTCCCTTCCTCTTAATTGCTACCCTGATAGCTATAATTTTGAAAAATTTAAATGCAATGTCAATCGACATCTTCTGATGACATCATCCCCGTTCTCCTTTTTATCCTTCTTTCTTTTCATCCTTTGCTCAATCCCCCATATACTCAGTCTTTCCCCTTAGTGTCACTCACTGTAGCCCCTTGCGTACTACTGATAATCCCGCCTCGCTTGGGGGAAATGTTTAAAAAATTAAGACTATTACTACTTGGTATAAAAGTAAGATGAACGATTTCGTTCATCTTATTTATCGTCCAAAATTATTATTATTATTATTATTATTATTATTATTTTCTTTGATTTCTGGGGTTTACACATTTCTTTCCGGGTCCCGCCTAGGGACCTAAGGTTAGAAATAGCATCAAGGCACATTCCACTGGCAATATATTAGATTGGTGCAAAAATAATGACGTAATAACGTCGTTTTTTGACGTATTTTTAACATCAAAAAACGATATTGTTACGACATTATTTTTGCACCAATCTAATATATATATATATATATATATATATATATATATATATATATATATATATATATATATATATATTACATTACATAGATAAAAACCCTTCGTAAAGTGTGGACTGTACTTGTCAGAACAATTTTTTGTAACTCCTTGAGACATGGACTTCCAGGAATCCCTTCAATTAGTCTACTGCAATCTTTTCCAACCAATCCTAGTGCTCCAACCTCAACAGGGATTGTTGATGTTCCCATATGCCACATTTTCAAGATTTCTATTTCAAGGTCCTTGCATTTTGCCGACTTTTTGAATATCTTCAAAGATACATTGCAGTCAGCAGGGACTGCCATATCAATAAGGGGGCACTTTTTTGTTTGTCGTCTTTAATAACAATATCTGGGCGGTTGGCCTTGATTGTTCTGTCAGTGTGAATTGTGTAGTCCCATAGAATTGTAACAGGTCCTATCTCCGTAACCGGGTCTGGGTGGTGTTCATACCAGTTTCTTTCAGTTTCCTTCCCGTAGAAGTTGCAGATTTTCCAGTGCAGATATTGGCCCACTCTGTCATGCCGGGTTTTATATTCAGCGGGTGCCAATATCGTGCAACCTGATACAAGATGATCAATCATTTCTGGATATTTATCACAGAATCTGCATTTGGGGCTGACACAATATTTTAGTATGTGTCCTTGATAATTCCTAGTTAACAAGCATTGGAACTTTGCAGCAAGGATACAACCTTCAGTTTCAGCTTTCAACCCTGCACTACGTAGCCACTCATGGGTACGGGTTTTGTCTACATCAGCTTGTTTGATACGGGCAGAGTATTGGCCATGAAGCGGTTTATCTTGCCATCGCTTCTGTATCTGGTCGGTTGCATTCGTCTTTGCTGTCTTTTTTTAAGTATTTTGCAGTTTCAGTCGGTGTATTGTGCTGTAGTTGCATCTCTACGCCCATTTGAAACTCCATTTTGAATTTGTTGGCTTCTTTTATTACGGAGTAAAGACGCTTACTACTTTCATATTCCTTGACACATACCATCATCCAGTTTTCTGTAGTTTCCAAGTATCTTTATTATTATTATTATTATTATTATTATTATTATTATTATTATTATTAATAATAATAATAATAACAATAATAATAATTACCAATGCTTTATCGAAGAAATTCAGACAACATAAGGCTATTACTACTTGGTGGAAAAACAAGGGTAAGAAGAAATAAATATCTAGTGGAAATTAATAATAGAAATAGGCTTTATCTAAGAAATGCAGACAACGCTAAATCTTGGTCTAAAGGCAGCAGACTTAAGAGGAATGGAATACTACTTCAAAATTAATAATAATCGACAATGCTTCTAAGAAATTGACAACGCTAAATCATTGCAACTATGTCTAAAAGGAATAGAAATAAATTAGATGAAAGAAATACTAGTCAAAATAAATAATAATTGGCAAGGCTTCATCTAAGAAATTCAGACAACTTAAGACTATTACTACTTGGTGGAAAAGCAAGAGAAATAAGATGAAAGAAATACTAGTGAAAAATGAATAATAATTGTCAAGGCTTCATCTAAGAAATTCAGACAACTTAAGACTATTACTACTTGGTGGAAAAGCAAGAGAAATAAGATGAAAGAAATACTAGTCAAAAATGAATAATAATTGGCAAGGCTTCATCTAAGAAATTCAGACAAGACTATTACTACTTGGTGGAAAAGCAAGATAAATAAGATGAAAGAAATACTAGTCAAAAATGAATAATAATTGACAAGGCTTCATCTAAGTAATTCAGACAACTTAAGACTATTACTACTTGGTGGAAAAGCAAGAGAAATGAGATGAAAGAAATACTAGTCAAAAATGAATAATAATTGACAAGGCTTCATCTAAGTAATTCAGACAACTTAAGACTATTACTACTTGGTGTAAAATTAATAAAAATAAGTTGAAAACATACTAGTCAAAAATAATTAAACACATTGAATCAATTGCTTCGTCCACCGCAAGGAAAGTTGGCTCCCTGTGCCGCGCCAGGAAATTTTTCTCCCCGGAATCGATACTTCAGTTCTACAAATCAACAATTCGACCTGACATGGAGTATTGCTGCCATATATGGTCTGGAGCCCCTTCTGTTTGCCTCGGGGTCCTTGATAAGATCCAGAGGCGGATATGCAATATAATTGACCCTGTTCTGGCATCTCGTCTACAGTCGCTCTTTCACAAACGCGTTGACGCCACTCTCTGTCTTTTTTACAAATACTTTCATGGTAATTGCTCCTAGGAGCTGCATTCGCTGGTTCCCAGACTTCATGAATTCAAGCGCCCTACGAGGCTGGCATCCTGCTCTCACCCTTTCACTGTCGAAACTACCAAATGTAGATGTCTCCAATATCTTCATATCTCGCACGTCTCACCTGTGGAACTCCCTTCCTTATTCCAGTTTCCCTGAGAGCTATAATCTCCAACTATTCAAATGTAATGTCAATCGACATATCCAGTTGTCTTGATCTATCCACTATCCTTCTCCTCATCCTTTCCTCTATCACTCCTATCTGATCTTGCTCCAAATCTTCTGTAACCCCTTGAGTCCTAGTGGCTTCCCGCCTTTCTTGGGGTGAAACGCTTAAAAAAAATATTGACAATTGTAAGAAATTTTAAACAAGTTAAGTTTATTACTCCTTCGTGTAAAAGCAAGAAAAATATGATCGAAAATATTACTCTAGCATTAATAATAATTGGTAATGTTTCATCTAAGTACTTCAGAAATATTAAGATTATGATGGCTAGAAATGAAAATGAAACAAGAAGAGAATTCAATTTAAAAATAAAAAAAAAAATTGATAATAGTATTCTAAAAATAATGAAAGCAAAGAATGGTTCTAGTGAAAAAGAAAAGCCTGCGCTTGATTCGTTTTAAGTGTAGAATAGCAGAACGTCAGATGCCTACTTTTACCATCTTCATTAGAATATAAATCCAAATATATTTAATAAAACAAGAATGCATTCATTCGACCAATGATCTATGAGCAATAATGATTCTTTCATTATGATCACTGGAAACTTTGACTATGACCATCGCTTTAACACCGAAGGGATGGATGCAAATCAAAGTAGACACGAAAGTGGGTCTAATAATAGTTGTCATATTTTATCACTTTCATCTGTTACTCCTACGCCTATTGGATCTACTCCAACTGCTTCTTTTTAATAATCATGAAAGTGTTTGTGAATTCCATTCCGAGTTGAAATTAGATTTGTCGTAACGGAAAATAACTTAGAAAGTAAGGTGAAATGATACGGACGTCAGAAAACACCAAAGAGATGGGAATACAGAGAAAGATAGTAGACAAAAGGGAAGGTTGAGAAAAGTTAATTAACTGAACATTGGGAGCACATATGCGCACGCGCATATTACAGGTTTCCTGTCTTTGATATTACGCATTTTTATAGTAGTTTTAATAAAAATGTTTTTTTTTTATATATACATACATATGAAGTCACACCAGACACACATATCCTACATAATAATAATAATAATAATAATAATAATAATAATAATAATAATAATAATAATATTTGAAGGGATTCCTGGAAGTCCATGCCTCAAGGAGATACAAAAACAAGTACATCCCACACTTTACGAAGAGCTTTATCTATGTAATATATATATATATATTTTTTGTCAGTGGAAAGTATCATGATGCCATTTCTAACCTTAGGTCCCTGGGCGGGACCCGGAAAGAAATGTGTAAACGCCAGAAATCAAAGAAAATAATAATAATAATAATAATAATAATAATAATAATAATAATAATAATAATAATAATAATAATAGCAACTGACCATTTGAATTCAAGGATACCGGTCTACTAGGGCTGCTAGCCAATCACTATTGCAAACGCCAGCTCAGGCGCATTTGTGATTGTTCACCTGTGATTTATAATGCAACTATGCTGAGAAGATTTTAGTGACAGTTTATAGCGTGATCAACAGTCTGAACAAGGCTAGAACGCTCAAACCCTCTGTCACAATGACTTGCGATTTTGTGCTGCACCCAAGTGTTCCGTCTAACCAATTTCATTCACAACCTGTGGTATTGTTTTCGGGCACTTTCCAAATGTACCGTACGCTGGGATCGCCTCCTCCAGACAGATATTTTTCCTGACAAATCGACCGTGGTCTGAAAGCGAACCATCTAACCACTCGGCCACGACATACATACACACACACGTGTTTTTATGTCTGTGTATGTGTGTGTGTGAATTTAGGGAGCGCATCCTCATCTTTCACTGCATAATAGATTTATTATGTCTATTTATTTTTATTTTTATAACGATACTCACCAGTTAGTGATGATAAATACCCTAAGGGAGGCACCGTATTTTTTCATACCCAAGTACATTCGATCTTCTCCAAGATTATCCTCAAGGGTGAAATACAAAGACAAACGTATTGCAATTGTGATCAAATCTGCATTTCGTTGTGGTGGTGAGTTCTAAAATACACGCCTGAACGCATTCTGTTACTCGTTAAAACAGTTATGACGGGATAGTGACTTCTATCCTCATTGGGTGCTCCACACATTCAGCCGTTTGCCACGTCTAAGCTACACTTAGAAAATCGTTAGAGCACCTCGACCAGGCCTAATGGTTAGCATACTTGTCTCGTTAAAACAGTTATGACGGGATAGTGACTTCTATCCTCATTGGGTGCTCCATACATTCAGCCGTTTGCCACGTCTAAGCTACACTTAGAAAATCGTTAGAGCACCTCGACCAGGCCTAATGGTTAGCATACTTGTCTCGTTAAAACAGTTATGACGGGATAGTGACTTCTATCCTCATTGGGTGCTCCACACATTCAGCCGTTTGCCACGTCTAAGCTACACTTAGAAAATCGTTAGAGCACCTCGACCAGGCCTAATGGTTAGCATACTTGTCTCGTTAAAACAGTTATGACGGAATAGTGACTTCTATCCTCATTGGGTGCTCCATACATTCAGCCGTTTGCCACGTCTAAGCTACACTTAGAAAATCGTTAGAGCACCTCGACCAGGCCTAATGGTTAGCATACTTGTCTCGTTAAAACAGTTATGACGGGATAGTGACTTCTATCCTCATTGGGTGCTCCACACATTCAGCCGTTTGCCACGTCTAAGCTACACTTAGAAAATCGTTAGAGCACCTCGACCAGGCCTAATGGTTAGCATACTTGTCTCGTTAAAACAGTTATGACGAGATAGTGACTTCTATCCTCATTGGGTGCTCCACACATTCAGCCGTTTGCCACGTCTAAGCTACACTTAGAAAATCGTTAGAAGACCTCGACCAGGCCTAATGGTTAGCATACTTGTCTCGTTAAAACAGTTATGACGGGATAGTGACTTCTATCCTCATTGGGTGCTCCACACATTCAGCCGTTTGCCACGTCTAAGCTACACTTAGAAAATCGTTAGAGCACCTCGACCAGGCCTAATGGTTAGCTTAATTGTCTCGTTAAAACAGTTATGACGGGATAGTGACTTCTATCCTCATTGGGTGCTCCACACATTCAGCCGTTTGCCACGTCTAAGCTACACTTAGAAAATCGTTAGAGCACCTCGACCAGGCCTAATGGTTAGCATACTTGTCTCGTTAAAACAGTTATGACGGGATAGTGACTTCTATCCTCATTGGGTGCTCCATACATTCAGCCGTTTGCCACGTCTAAGCTACACTTAGAAAATCGTTAGAGCACCTCGACCAGGCCTAATGGTTAGCATACTTGTCTCGTTAAAACAGTTATGACGGGATAGTGACTTCTATCCTCATTGGGTGCTCCACACATTCAGCCGTTTGCCACGTCTAAGCTACACTTAGAAAATCGTTAGAGCACCTCGACCAGGCCTAATGGTTAGCATACTTGTCTCGTTAAAACAGTTATGACGGAATAGTGACTTCTATCCTCATTGGGTGCTCCATACATTCAGCCGTTTGCCACGTCTAAGCTACACTTAGAAAATCGTTAGAGCACCTCGACCAGGCCTAATGGTTAGCATACTTGTCTCGTTAAAACAGTTATGACGGGATAGTGACTTCTATCCTCATTGGGTGCTCCACACATTCAGCCGTTTGCCACGTCTAAGCTACACTTAGAAAATCGTTAGAGCACCTCGACCAGGCCTAATGGTTAGCATACTTGTCTCGTTAAAACAGTTATGACGAGATAGTGACTTCTATCCTCATTGGGTGCTCCACACATTCAGCCGTTTGCCACGTCTAAGCTACACTTAGA
Organism: Acanthosepion lycidas; assembly: GCA_963932145.1. NCBI lineage: Eukaryota > Metazoa > Mollusca > Cephalopoda > Sepiida > Sepiidae > Acanthosepion > Acanthosepion lycidas. The sequence continues at coordinate 49,286,171 of OZ010609.1, read as the reverse complement.
AAATCGTTAGAGCACCTCGACCAGGCCTAATGGTTAGCATACTTGTCTCGTTAAAACAGTTATGACGGGATAGTGACTTCTATCCTCATTGGGTGTTCCACACATTCAGCCGTTTGCCACGTCTAAGCTACACTTTGAAAATCGTTAGAGCACCTCGACCAGGCCTAATGGTTAGCATACTTGTCTCGTTAAAACAGTTATGACGGGATAGTGACTTCTATCCTCATTGGGTGCTCCACACATTCAGCCGTTTGCCACGTCTAAGCTACACTTAGAAAATCGTTAGAGCACCTCGACCAGGCCTAATGGTTAGCATACTTGTCTCGTTAAAACAGTTATGACGGGATAGTGACTTCTATCCTCATTGGGTGCTCCATACATTCAGCCGTTTGCCACGTCTAAGCTACACTTAGAAAATCGTTAGAGCACCTCGACCAGGCCTAATGGTTAGCATACTTGTCTCGTTAAAACAGTTATGACGGGATAGTGACTTCTATCCTCATTGGGTGCTCCACACATTCAGCCGTTTGCCACGTCTAAGCTACACTTAGAAAATCGTTAGAGCACCTCGACCAGGCCTAATGGTTAGCATACTTGTCTCGTTAAAACAGTTATGACGGAATAGTGACTTCTATCCTCATTGGGTGCTCCATACATTCAGCCGTTTGCCACGTCTAAGCTACACTTAGAAAATCGTTAGAGCACCTCGACCAGGCCTAATGGTTAGCATACTTGTCTCGTTAAAACAGTTATGACGGGATAGTGACTTCTATCCTCATTGGGTGCTCCACACATTCAGCCGTTTGCCACGTCTAAGCTACACTTAGAAAATCGTTAGAGCACCTCGACCAGGCCTAATGGTTAGCATACTTGTCTCGTTAAAACAGTTATGACGAGATAGTGACTTCTATCCTCATTGGGTGCTCCACACATTCAGCCGTTTGCCACGTCTAAGCTACACTTAGAAAATCGTTAGAGCACCTCGACCAGGCCTAATGGTTAGCATACTTGTCTCGTTAAAACAGTTATGACGGGATAGTGACTTCTATCCTCATTGGGTGTTCCACACATTCAGCCGTTTGCCACGTCTAAGCTACACTTTGAAAATCGTTAGAGCACCTCGACCAGGCCTAATGGTTAGCATACTTGTCTCGTTAAAACAGTTATGACGGGATAGTGACTTCTATCCTCATTGGGTGCTCCACACATTCAGCCGTTTGCCACGTCTAAGCTACACTTAGAAAATCGTTAGAGCACCTCGACCAGGTCTAATGGTTAGCATACTTGTCTCGTTAAAACAGTTATGACGGGATAGTGACTTCTATCCTCATTGGGTGCTCCACACATTCAGCCGTTTGCCACGTCTAAGCTACAATTAGAAAATCGTTAGAGCACCTCGACCAGGCCTAATGGTTAGCAAGCTTGTCACGCTAAAACAGTTATGGCGGGATACTGAGTTCTATCCTCATTGGGAGCTCCACAAACTCAGCCACCTGCCACGTCTAAGCTACGCTTAGAAAATCGTTAGAGCACCTCGACTTAGTGTAATGGTTAGCAAGCTTGTCTTGCAAATGATTCAGTAGTGTGTTCGTTCCTCACTGCTTACCCCATACTTTCCGCCTTGTGCCACATCTAAGTCGCTATTCATTTAAATTTGTTTAATTTAACCATTGTAGGTATGGAATTTTTGCAAAACAAGCAAGCTGACCAAAAATTCGTAGCATACAATATGGCATTAATTATATGCACTTCAAAACGTTGGGGAAACACTCGTAATATTTTTTTTCACTGTTGCTTAGGTGCTTTTCATATAGACAGCCACGAGAATTTGAAGTTTTGTTTATTATTTGCGGGGTGTAGTATAATAATGTTGTCAACAATTAATTTCCTGTATTGTAATGGTGGACAGGAATGTGTTTTAGAGGTTGCATTGTGCAATAGAACTTTTATCTCACAAATAAGTACAAGACGTTTTGATATATATATATATATATATATATATATATATATATATATATATATATATATATATATGTGTGTGTGTGTGTGTGTGTGTGTGTGTGTGTTCACATAGACTCAATCAGTGTTGAGTTTTTCTCGACGTTTTATATGTACGGGTTAATGGTGCATTGTGGGTAGTCTATAATAACAGTTATTTTGGCTGAAGTAGTTTTATTAATTTATTTTACTTGTGTTTTTCTTATTTAAATTTATTTTATATATTTTTTATTTATTCTTTTCCGTTTTTGATTTTTAAGTAACGTTCTAAATATTTTGAGGTGAGTTCTGATCGTTTATTTAGTGATTTGTTTTGATCTGAGAAGGTAATTTTTGGATTGGTCATTGTGATCTACGGTTATTTTGGTGGGATCGGTTTGTTAATTTGTTTATTATTTACGTTATTTATTTATTTATTTGGATTGATTATTTTTACTTATCTTTGCTCCTTTATTTTTTTTATATTTACTTATTCTTTTCAGTTGATTCATCTCCGTACTTTACCAACCCCTAGTTAATTTATTACTTTGTTTGGGTGAGTAATTATATATATTGTGGCACCATTTAACGAGGCAGAAAGGGAAAGGAAAGAAAAGAAGGAAAAGAGAGGCTAAGAACCGAATCGTGAGTGATAAGCAAGAACACACACACAGCTAAGAGACAATGGATAAAAGGATATTTTGATAAGTAACAAATGGCGAAAGAGTGTCATTACAATGACAGGGAAATTCTGAGTAAAAAGAGAGGGAAAGAAGGAAAGAATCAGATATGTTTTGGCATCGGCTGTGTTATCTAAGGATATGAAAACAAAACTATTGGTACGGGAAGACATCTTATTATCAACTACAGACCGGCTGGCCAGAGAAAGAGATAAAAATTCAAGTGAAAATGTTATTTCGTTAAGTGACGGAAAACAGACAACTAAAAAAGGACTTGGACAGATATGAAAAATTAAAAACCACCCACGGAACATCCTTGGCCTGCGATAATAAAATTTTGTTATCAGGAATTTGTACCGAAGCAAATGAATGTGTTTTCTTTCTTTCTTCGAGGCGACAGACGGACTGGAACTTTGGAGATGTTCCTTTTTGAGACCATGTCAAGAAGACCACACATTCTGATAATTAGCGATAAAATACCTGACGTAAACCACGTGTAGAACAAGAGTTATGACCGCCATTGTCATATTGTCCCGTTCGCGGCTGGATAAATGATAAACCATTAAGGGGAAGAAAAAGGAAGAGATATTTTTTTTTTTTAAGCAAGATATTTTTTTTTTCTTCCTGAAACAAAGCCGCAGATTCGTCCACGCCCGACTAAGACATCATTGGT
>OZ010609.1:49190341-49277841 GCA_963932145.1 Acanthosepion lycidas | reverse complement strand
AACGGTATGTTATTGAGTTGATGACGGGTGATGTATCTTCCAATTTGGAGCCAGCTTTGCCAATGGCTTGCTCTTCGAATTGACGGCTATGGGCCTTCTTATCCACAATATTAATATAAAAGATGTCTATGTAGATATTAGGTTGGTGCAAAAATAATGACGTAGTAATGTCGTTTTTTGACGATAACAAATACGTCAAAAAACGACATTATTACGTCATTATTTTTGCACCAACATAATATAAGTAAACTTGATAGAGCAAAGGATAAAGTGAAAACAAATGCCCATCAACAGCATGATGAAAATATGGAAAATCTTCTTTGTAGTGGAGTTGATGGGAGAACGAACAAAGACACACTAATGAACAAGGAAAATAGTGGAGGAAAATGGAGAGAAAATTCTGAAAAACTAAGGGATCAGAACGCTACTTGACTGTCACAAAGGAGATAAAATATGAAAGTGATAGGTTTCGGCTATACTTGCCGAGCAAATGGTTGATGTTTTGCATGAATTCAGCAGTGTGAGCGCCATCAAGGCCATCCTTGTTGACCACATTAATACCAGTACAGGCTGTGAAGGTGGATTTGTTGCATTCTAGAAAGAAAACTTAACAGAAACCTTCACACGATTGGTTTCTCGTTGCCACTAAAATAAACTTCCGTTTAGAGCTCATTTTAAACATGTAGATGGTACCACAAAATGCCCTACCAAATTTAGTGGTCCACTGAGTAAATTATGTGTAAAAGATTACCATAATTTACCCCAAATATCATTTTCAACTGATTGCTGTTGTTCTTCTATTTTTAAAATTGAAAATACAGATACTCTTAGTCCCTACCAAAGACTCCTTTATGAATATACAGTGGTTATTTCTAGAGGTAAGGTGAACTCTAGATTTGCATCATGGAAAATTGTTCCATTAAACCAGGCAACGTTAGCCATCAGTCTGATGTGTTTATGGACTTTTGGTGCATATCCACGAAATGTTTCAACAAAACTCCACAGTTTAATAAATTTTATTGCGAATGTGTATGCCATTTGCTGGTGGTAAATTAAAAGAATAACAAGTTTCACAATCACCAAAATTATAATAATCAAAGGATTAGGAATCAACCACAGGAAATACAACAGATCACGTTGAACAATATACAATATAATGCTTTCGCCATACTGCCTGAAAATATCTTATATTCAATGGGAAAATCTGATGAACTGGAAGTGAGGGAAGAATAAATGAGAAATATAAAGAATATGATAATATAAAGAATTTTAGGTAAGTAAATATTTATTCATATAAAACTGACTAAATTAGTTATGCCAAATATTGGAATCATTTTAAAATTTTTATCTAATTTCGCCATAAATATTAAAGCAGTACAGAGTGCATTTTTTTTTTCAATAACTCAAATTAATTTTTATATTATTTCAGGAGTGAGAAGCCAGCCAAGAATAGATTAAAAAGTACGACAACTACCAATTTTAAAACAATGCACTGGACACAGTTAATAGATCTGTCATTGTTCATTGTGAACTACCACTCATAGAAGATTTATCTGAAAATGAACTTCGGGAATCATTATTAAATGGTACGAAGCTTGACTTGCCAAATTTGCTCTCATATTCCCAAGGCGTGGAAGGGGCAGTCAAGTTAACAACTGAAGATACCCAATCTGTGTATGGCTTTGAAGCAAGGCACCAAAGCAAAAGTTTTGTGTCTGAAATTTAGACCAAACATTTTCATCTAAGGGCTCTTATATGGAGATATTTGACTCTATATATTAAGCCCTATTAAACTATTATTTGTTTTGCCATACGTGTCTGTTGTATTTTCATTCATAATAAACAAAAAATCAATTTTTAATATATTCACATTTACTGATTTAGTCATGAGGTAAAAAAAAAACAGCATATTGAAGACGTCACTGATAACGTTGGGAGTCAGATTTTCAATTTAAAATTGACTTATGAATTCTTCATTTTACTTCATTTTAAAATAAGAAAAAGCAACATTCCGTGATTTCAATACTGAAATTGTTTGCTTTTCTCATCAATATTTAGGTCTAATCTTGCTAAATCATGGCGTTTTCAGTGCATTTTTCTACGATCTTTAATGTCAAATACTCAAAAACCGTCAGATTTAATTTTTTGCATCAGAATTTAATAAGTCTATACACAACTTTCGCTACATTATTCTTTTTTGATATTTTAAAAAAAGTTAAAAATCAACCTATCCTAATACTACATATATATATATATATATATATATATATATATATATATATATATATATATATATACATAAATACATCCACATATACACATGGACAAGCATATATATATGTATATATATATATATATATATATATATATATATATATCCATACACACGCACATATATATATATACATATGTACATATATATACATATATATGCATATATATACATATATATATACATACACATTTACATTCATATATATATATATACATATACATATATATACACACATATATACACATACATATACATATATGCATATATATACATATATACACATATATACACATATGCACATATATAAACATATACCAACTTATGCACATATATATATACATTATACATATATATATATATACATATATAGACATATATACACACACATATATATATATATACATGCATATGTAAACTTATATTAAACATATATACAAATATATATATATATGTATATATGTATATATATATATATATATATATATATATATATATATATATATATATATATGTATGTATATATATATTTAGGTTCCTCCACCAGATCTCTAAAAAAAGCATGGCACAATGAAAAATACGCCAAACTTGAAAAAAAAATTATCGTCTAAATGTTTATGTTAATATTAAGAAGAAAGATCAAAGTATTTTTGCGGTATTTCTTTTTTACATTTTTCAATCGTTCACAGCACGTCCAAAATTTTCGTTATAATTTTGTTTTTTTTTTCTAATCAGCAGAATTGACATACGTCATTTTTTTATCATTTCATAAAAAAATGTAAAAATCTCAATTTGAAATTATTTTAAAAATCAATTATGATTTTTTCAAAACTTATTTTAAGAAAATCAGAGTAATAATGTTTAGTTAAAATATTTTGAAACAAGCATTATTTAGTTTCTGCGCTGAAAAGTTGTAGCTTGAAAATAAAAAAAAAGCAGGTCATAACATTTCGCATCACTTGACCGGTGATGAATGACGTATTGACAGATTACGTTGGGGATAATTTATTCTACGGAAGGAGAGAAGTGAAATTATTTAGATTTAAGTGAAAAAAATTAATTACCTCATTATTTTTAAAGAAAAATTTCAGTGCTGTTATTTTTTTGTATCTTTACGTTTATGGAAAATATTTTATAAAGAAATTAAAATAAATGTTGAGAGTAAGATTAAATTTCATAAGAAAGGTATCTAATTAATTTATATGTAACTTTCTTATGAAATTTTATCAGAAGTGTACATAAAATACTATAATTTTATGCACATTTATTACATTTTACTGTGTTATTTGTATTTTCCTTCATTTTATTATTAATTTTCATATTTCATTTACGGAAAATGTCAAAACTGAGATTAATATAAAAATAAATTCATATACATTTCCTGAGATGATACTGATACTTGTACCCTTCTCGGTTGAAATTGAAAAATCAAGATTACTTCTCCACACTTGTTTTGAAAAAGTAAAGGCGTTAACAGTGGAGAACAATGCTTAACTCAAATAATGCAACTTAATTGTATCCTAGTTGGTGTTCCGAACTTTATAATTACAGCCCGATTATAAACACAAAATTACTGCAGGTCTACTGATTAGTCAAAACGATACAATTTTAAACGCGCTAAAAAATCTATCTGAAAAGAACATTCACAAAACTGAATGCGGCTTTAAACTTATTTTGTAATATTTTAACAACTTAAACGTAAAAATCTATTATAATTAAAGAAATGACAAATAAATGTATTAAAAGTTCATTTTTCATCGAAAAAATGTTTGCTTTCAGAAAATATTGTACTAAAAGGAAATAAAAGCATTTGAAATTAAATAATATTTTTGTTTTATTGAGTTTTGTATGTTAAAATTCAGAGCTAATTTTCAGGTAGGGGCGGTCCAAAAAAAAAAAAAAAATACATTGTATGCTTTCCTGAAAGCCTAGTGCTTTTAACTAATATAATCACTAAACGGAATGCGACAGAATTTCTAGAGTTTTCATAAAATTAGTTATGGGGGTGGGGAATAAATATAAAAAATATTTTTCCATGATTTAAAAAACAAAACAAATTGATATTACTTTCCATCATTTGTGAATAGTTTATGAAAGTTTCATTAACATGCGACAATTATTTATATTTTTGCAAGATATTTCAAATTAATGTCTGTAATACTAAAAGAAAAAAAAAACGTGCTAAAAATGTATTTTACTATTTCTCATGAAGATACCTACATATGCATATACATACTTACATATATATATATATATATATATATATATATATATTCATGGCCGTTGATCCCCCCCACCAGGTCGACGCTTGGACATAAGGTAAGCTGTACATTCAGTTAACATCATGAGGAAGAAAACAGACAACCACTTGCTGGCCCGTGTGAGTATAGTTTCGCTCTAGCAGAAACCCATTTACATTTTTCTTCTTTTTTTTCTTTTTTTTCTTCGTTTTTAAATTTATCTATTTTTCTCTCCGCCCACTCAAAGACATTTTTGTCCCAATGATTCTCACTTATTTGATAGTTTAGTAAGAAATCCCGGTTCGAAAGAGAGAAAAAAAAAAACAGGAAAAATGGAAAATTAAGGGTCTTTGGCTAGATGCGATAATAAATCCGGGTAACCTTATTTTCAATTTCTTTTTAGAATAGAAAATGGGACTTAGACTAAGTTAAAACTTAATGTGATAGGGTATAGCCAAGTGTGATCCAGGATTCCTTACCTGTTATCTCCCCCCCCCCAATCCTTCCCTCTGTTTGTGTCGTCCTTTTTTGTGTTATCTGTAATAGGAGTAGGTAGTCTCTTCTACCGCCCGGTCAACACTCCTCCCCCTTCCATTGGACATGAGTAGAGGCTTATACCTTGTTTCTTGTCTAGGAAGGGGTTCCCGGTACTCTTTCTCTCTCCTGCAGCTCTGTTTCTCCCGTGATGTGTGCAGTCTGTGGCATCACCTCTTCATTCTGAGGGTACACGGTTGACAGTTCTCTGGTTGCTGTTTCCGACTGGTAGTTAGGAGCCCTAACTCTTGCGTAGCATCTTGAGCGGCCGCTCTGATCAACAGTTGTATAATACCGGCGTGTTTGTAGTGCCATGTCGCACATGAAAAGGTGCCCCTGCAGTCACTTCTGGTAGGCAGCCCTGAGTCCACATAATGATGCATATTTTGCCAACTCCTCTCTGCCTGCGTCATGGTTGAAACTGTCTGTCGGACCTTCTCATCTTACAAACAAAATTCAACATGAGTTACAAAAACCGAAAGATTAACCGTAAACCAGCCTCTCAAAAACCACCTAAACCCCTCAACATTTCGTTCTCCAACATCCGGGGCATTAGGACAAATTTCTGCAGTCTGGAATATTTCCTTACTGCAAACGGCCCGGATATACTGGCTCTCTGTGAGACCAACCTTGTCTCGTCTATCCCCTCTTCTGATCTCTCGATGCCCGGCTATCTTCCTCTCCCCAGAAAAGACTCTCTAACCCACATGCACGGCCTTGGTGTCTACGTCAAGGAACATCTCCCTCTGGCCAGAGAGTCCTCTCTCGAATCGTCAGACCAGTCATACATGTGTCTCCGACTCTCTCTCCTCAAAGCGGTAAGCTATCTCTTCTTCCTTTATCGCTCTCCATCCTCTCAAGACTGTGAGATACTCGATAGCATTTCTGACAGCATAGACAAGGCTCTCTCCCTCCACCCGTTTGCTCACATTTTTGTGTTTGGTGATATTAACGCCCATCACACCTTGTGGCTTAAGAATGCTACTACTGACCACGGAATTTTTCAATCTCCCATTCCCACATACAGATAGTTAACTTCCCCACTCGTTTTGCCTTCAACCGGGAAGGTAAAGCCTCTCTTCTCGACCTGTGCTTTACCTCCATCCCCGAATACTGCAGCGCCTCGCAACTCTGACCTCTTGGTAACTCTGATCATGCAGTAGTATCAGTTAACATCTTCTTCAACTCCACACCCTATAAAGAACCTCCTACCACTAGAACTTCGTTCTACTATCAACGAACTGACTGGGACGCGTTCTGTGATTTCCTCCGCGATGTCCCCAGGGATGGAGTCTTTAAGCTCCCCGTCCAAGAATGTGCTTCTGAGGTCTCTTCCTGGGTTAAACCTGGAATCGACGCTTTCATCCCATCAAGGAAATATAGGGTCAAGTCGTGCTCCTCCCCCTGGTTCTCGGCTGCTTGCTCAGCCGTCATCGCCCATAGGAACCACTACTTCCACCTATTCGGTAGTGACATGTCTGACTGCAATAGACGTCTCTTGGCCTCCGCCCGTAACGAATGTAAGCGTGTCCTCAACGATGCTAAGGAACTATTTGCGGCTTGGATGAAGGAACGTATTGCATCTCGCAAATTTGGCTCCAAAGATTATTGGCATCTCTGCAAGAGCGTATTGAACAATTGCAAACCCTCTATACCTCTTTATTCAACCAGTTCGAAGTCCTGACCTCCTCTACCGACAAGGCTGAATGCTTAGCTCGGAAATTTTCATTCAACTCGACGCTCGACTCTTCCGGTTTACACATACCCGACTTCCTCTTAGAACTGAGGACATATTGAGTGGGTTAAACATAACCCCATCTTTGGTACTGGGCGTTATCTCCAATTTAGACCCCAACAAGGCTAGTGGTGGAGACGCAATACCAGCCATTGTCTTGAAGAAATGTGCGCGTGAACTGGCGCTCGCTCTTTCTAAACTATACAACGACTGCCTCAAGGAATCTTGTTTTCCTGACTGCTGGAAGTCCTCTTCGATCGTTCCTGTCATCAAGAACTCCGGCGACCCCTTTGACCATTCCAACTACCGTCCTATCAGTCTCCTTCCCCTCTTCGGCAAAGTCTTCGAAGCCCTAATCAATACCGGGGTCGTTAACCACCTCACATCCGATAATCTGCTCTCAGACAAGCAATATGGTTTCTGCTTTGCCCGATCTACAGCCGATGTGCTTACAGCCATCACTGAAACAGTCTACCGAGCTCTTCAAAATAATGGGGAAGCCCGAGCCGTGGCACTAGACATCTCCAAAGCATAAAATAGGGTTTGGCATGCCGGCCTTCTTCGCAAGCTCCAGGGTTATGGCATTACGGGTCGATTATATAACCTAATACGATCATTCCTGTCAAACCGTAAATTCAAGGTCGTTCTCAATGGATTCTCCTCCAGTTCCTATCCCACGAACGCAGGTGTTTCTCAAGGCTCCATCCTAGGCCCCACTCTATTCCTTATCTACATAAATGACCTTCCTGATGCCATATAACTTCCCAAGTTGGCATCTACGCGAATGACACCACAATTTATTCCTGCCTCAAAAACAAATCTAGGCTCGCTGACAAAACTCGCCTGGCCGTGCGTCTCGGAAAGGACCTCCAATCGATTGTGAACTGGGGCATGAATTGGCTGGTCAACTTCAACGCTTCTAAGACAAAACTGCTCTCTATTAATCCCCACAGAGATCCTTCCCTTCCCTCCATTAGAATATCTGACGCTCAACTTCTCGAGAGCAACTCTCTGTGGCTTCTCCGTCTCACGTTGACTGCTGACCTGAGATGGAATAAATACATTGAGTGAATTGCCTCGTCCACTGCAAGGAAAGTTGGCTCCCTGAGACGCAACAGGAAGTTTTTCTACCCGGAGTCGATCCTCCAGATCTACAAATCAACAGTTTTGCTGCCATATATGGTCTGGTGCCCCTTCTGTTTGCCTGGGGGTGCTTGATATGATCCAGAGGCGGATATGCAATGTAGTTGGACCTGCCCTGGCGTCTCGTCTACAGTAACTTTCTCACAGACGCGCCGTCTCCTCCCTCTGTCTGTTCTACAAATACTTTCATGGAAATTGCTCCGAGGAGCTGCATTCGCTGGTTCCCAGACGTCATGAGTTCCAGCGCCTTACGAGGATGGCATCCCGCTCTCACCCCTTCACTGTCGAAACTCCTAAATGTAGCCGTCTCTTCAACTCTAATAGCTTCATGTCTCGCACCTCTCGCCTGTGGAACTCCCTTCCCTTTTCCTGTTTCTCTGTGAACTATAATCTCCAGCTATTCAAGTGTAATGTCAATCGACATCTCCAGTTGCCTTGATCTATCCACTCCCCTCATCCTTTCTTCTATCATTCCTATCTGATCTTGCTCTAAATTTTCTGTAACCCCTTGCGTCCTAGTAGCGTCCCGCCTTGCTTGTGGTGAAATGCTTAATATATATATATATATATATATATATATACATAGATGTAAATACATATATATACATATATACATATATATATATATATATATATATATATATATATATATATATATATATACATATATATACACATGTATACATATATACATATATTTATACATCTATATCTACGTATATATATATGTACATACATATAGATGCATACATATATATATACACATATATATACATACACATATAAACACACACACACACATATATATATATATATATAAATATATATATATACATATATATATATATACATATACATATTTAAATACACCACAAACACGCACGCACGCACGCACGCACACACACGCACGCCCCCCCCCCATATATATATATGCGTGTGTGTGTGTGAAAAATATAGAAAATAGGAAAGAACTGGTTAGGTAAATAATCTAAATTTCTTTAGTATTTTTCTTATTATTTAAAAAAAAAAATAGTGCTCGATACAAAAGTAGAGCATAAAAATCAATTATCAACTTAATTCAAATAATTATATTGAAGTTTTCGGCTCCTGATTTGAAACAAGAGAACTCTTATGTAGCATGTTGGAATCATATTTTTAAATATATATATATATATATATATATATATATATATATATATATATATATATAATTATTTATTTAAAAAAAATTTATAACATAAATATGTTATAAAATCATATATATATATATATATATATATATATATATATATATATATATATATATATATATATGAGGTTTGTCAGAAAAGTAATGGGACTGGTGTAAAAAAAAAAATTTCAATTTCAAACAACTCCATGGTTTGCCCTTTATTTTATCCCCCTCCTGTCTAATGCACTTTTCAATCCTTCTCTTCTATGCAGTGCTGGAAGGATTTTTCTCGGATACCCGTCAGATCCATAGTTGATGGCTTCCACGACTTCCAAACGGCCCCCTTGATGAATCCTCTTGCGCTTGGGGAAATGAAAACTGTCACGCGGAGCAAGATCAAGTGAATAGGGAGTTTTTTTTTCCAGGGCGTTGATGTTCTTCCCAGCCAGAAACCACCCGGATGATGAGGGCGTTGTGAACAGGTGCACTGTCGGGGTGAAACAGCTACGGCATTTCCTGCTGCAAAACTATCGTTTCGTCTCGCGCTCTGAGCTAAACAAACGCTGCAGGATCTTTTTGTAGACTTACTGATTGATCTGGCCCTATAGCAAGAACGGACTGTGAACGAAGTCTATCGCATCAAAGAAGAAAACGACTCCCTTTATTTTACAGATAGATCTCGTATTAGTTTGGTGCAAGAATAATGACGTAATAATGTCGTTTTTTGATGTATTTTTTAACGTCAAAAAACGACAGAGAGAGAGAGTATTCTAATACCGTAGTATCAGCCGCGTACGACTACCAATGTTGGACACTAGCACATAGTAGCTCAGCATACACTATCTTTGTAAACATTTTGTTTGATATATCTTTTTTACCTCTAATCCGTGTTCCGTGTTTTCCTTCCGTGGTCCCGACTTTGGGCCCACATCAATATATATATACCTATACTTTATATATACATACATATATATATATATATATATATATATATATATATATATATATATATATATATAGTATAGGTATATATATAGAGAGATATATACGTATACATATATCAATATATATATATATCAATACATATACATATATATATATATATATATATATATATATCAAACATCTAAAATATATCCATATGCACACAGACACACACACACATATATATATATATATATATATATATATATATATATATATATATATATATATATATATAATATGAAGTCTTTATTTTATTATATCTTCATTCTTCTTCTCCTCGTAGATATTCTAACTTTAATCTTCCTTTCATTTATTTCATGTTTTACTTTTGTCCCTTTTCATGTCTACCTTTTTTTATGCTTTTATGGCATTTTTCTTCCAAAATGCCCTGAGATAAATTTTTCATTCTATTTTTCGTTCGCATCCCTTTTCTTTATTTTTTCCTTTCATTCTTCCCTTCTGAACACATTATCTGTGCTACGACCCTCGATCTGACACATACTCACTGCATCCTTTCCTGTTATTTTCAAACATAATCATTTCTGCTTTCTACGTTTTATTTTACGCAGCTTTGATCCCAGCAGGAACTTCTAGTTGGAAAAAGGCCACCATAAAAGCCGAACAATCTAGGCACTTATGACAACGACAATATTCAAAACAAATGGCATCATAAAAATCTCATATGTTGCATTCCCCTTTGCTTTCATTTCTGTTTTATAAACTCCAGCATTTCTCTTTTATCGTTGCAACTCATAGTGCATGTTCTAATATTCGCAAGACGAAAGGATTGAATAGCGACTTTTTTTCAGCAGGCAACTCTCACTTAACCTAAAAATAAAGAAGTTACATCATTATATTTATTGTTATGCCAAGAAAGTTATCTGCCTATCTATCAGTTTGTTCATACCTCTCTATCTATATATGGGCGAGTGGTTAAATCGTTCGTTTCCTGACCATGATACCAGGGTTCGAATCTCACCATGATCGATTTTATCATGCGGCAACTTTGCAAAGTGCCTGAAAACCATACCATTTCACTCACAAGCCTTGGGTCAAAAAACAAGCCTTGTGAGTGAAATTGGGTAAATGTAACAATTGGATCATCGATAGCTGTGATAGCACGAAGTCACAAGTCATCGTGGCGGAGGGTTTATATATCCTAGTATTGTTCAGATTATTGATCATTCTAGATAACACGCTCTCTCTCTCAGAAACTCTAACGTCGGTCTGCTCAGCGTCGTTGCAGTATAAACCACAGGTGTTGAACAAATACAAAGGTGCAAAAGTTTGGATTCTTCGTTTATGTTTCGTGTTCTTTCAGGATTTTTGCGATCACGGCCCTCCACTTCTTCCTATCGCGTGTATTTCTTAATAATTTTTGTCTTTTTATCATTTGTCAAAAAACCTGTTCTGCCATCCATTTGCTCAAGGCCATCAAGTATGTTACGTTCTGCTTTCCTCTGTCACTCTTTCACTCAATCTGTCCCGTGATTATCAGATTTTCAACTTACTCCTTCCTCATTACTTATCCCGGAGATTTCAACTGTCTCTTCCTGTTGTTAAGTATGAGTTTCCTTTGTTTCCTTTCTCTCCAAAACCTCGTCTTTGCGCACATTTTCGGGCCGTGGTATCGTCAGCATCTTTCTATAGAAACACATTTCTGTTGCTTCAAATCTCTTGTTCATCCTTGAGAAGATTGTCCAGCATTCGCTACCATACAGGAGAACAGATATCGCATAACAGTTCAGTGCTCTTTTCTTTGTTTCCAACAAAATGTTTCTGTCTCATAATACTTTGCTTAGCATTTGGAATGCGTCTTTGGCCATCCCAATACACAGTGTCGCACTCTCCGTCCTCTGTTAGAACACTACCCAGATATTTAAATTTATATGACCAAAAAAAGACACTGAGACGGTTGCAACAGTTGAAAGGGTCAAAATGCCTTGCCGCACCTTGATTCGTCAATGTGACAATCGATTGTCTGGTGTCATCTCGATCATCTCTCGCCTCATCTCGCTTCCACCTAGAATCGACGCTACGACTACTGTAACAAATAAAAAAAACTCTTTGGTAAGTCAATGATGAACCGTTGGTTTCTAAATTAGTGTAGCTGGAGACAACATGAAACGCAACACGATATTTGAAACGAAGGTATATACAATAGAAACAATTGCGAGGCTTAAAGCCAAATCACGAAAAGACGAAGATTCACAGTCCAAAAAATATGTAATGAAAAAAAAAGTCTTGGTATAATGCTTCTAACAATGAAATAAGAAAAGATGTTATTCTGAAATATAATGGTTAAGTTGATTTTGCAAATGCTATACATGCAGCATCTCTTCGTCAACTGCCAACCTCGGATACTTGCAGTTAGAACTCATCTATGTGATTGCCTATTTAAAAACATATTTGGTTCAAATATAAAAAATAATGAATCAGTTATATAGTCTTTTTTCTTTTTGTTTAGCAGCATATCTAACACCGCGCATGACGAAATCTAAAGATTTTACACGCAATTTTTTTTTTAATTTTTTGGACATAATAATGGTTTAGTGATGCAAGTCTTACGAATAAATCTATAGCTGGACGGGAGAAGAGTTGAAGTCATACCTTTCCCAAGGATATTTCTGTGTAAGTGAATATAACGAACCCAACTGGATTTGAAACTTGGCTCTCCGATTAACAATTCCGAGCCATTACACCACCCGCACTTTCAAAGTTACAGCACCAGATATTCCCAAGCGGCAATCCATCTAGGTACTGATCAGGCTCGACGATGCTTAAATTCGACGATCGTATGATAACCGGTGTTTCAACGTGATGTGGCCGTATGCTTAAGAAGTAACATGTAACAGAGTAAACAATGGTTAAGAAATTCCTGTATAGCTAATTTAGACAACAAAATTAGGGTAAAATTTAGCTTACGTCACACGAAAGAACACATACGTGATTCTGTTTCACGTAGAGTCCTCCTGCTATGCGATGTGTCCCCTCCGAATCTATAAGATTATATTTGTCTATATTTCTGAGATGACTTTTTGTAATTATTTACATTTTTACATTGTTCAGACAGTTTTCATCTTTCTTGCCATATTCATGGCGCTCAGCCCTTGTACGCTCCAGCCATTTTCAGCTGATTGGGAATTTCGAACTGAAACCTTTATTTCGTCCACCGGAGTAGATTATTCCAGTTCCACGTGACATGCGTCTTCCGTCTGTCACAGTCATAGGGATTAATTTAAAAAAAATAATGAATTACTGATATTGGTTGTTTGTTTTTGTTTAGCAGCATAGCAAACACCACACATGACGAAATCTAAATATTTTACTCGCAATTTTTTGGACATAATAATGGTTTAGTGAGGCAAGTTTTACGAATTAACCCATAACTGGAGGGAAGAAGAGTCGAAGTCTTACCATTCCCAAGCATATTTCCGTGTAGGTGAATAAAACGAACCTTTTACTCAACTCTCTAATTATTTGTTCCCCACTGCAGTAGCTATATATTGAATTCACAACTCTTTTGTCAAGTCACTCACTTCATTTTGTTCCTTTACAGATAGACTCTACCTGAATATATATATATATATATATATATATATATATATATATATATATATATATATATATATATACACACAAATATATGGATATAGATCCGACAGAATGAAGAAAAATATACGGAAAAAAACAAACAAAAATCCTAATATGCAATTATGCTGTTTTAATGTTAATATAATGTCAACGTCGGACGTTTCGGTCTAGTCGACCATCTTCAGGACATATTCATAAAACATAATTAACATTACACTATATTCAATAAAACATGAAAAGACGATGGACATAAGAGTAAGACTAATCAAAACATATAACTGAAATTTTTCAAGATCAGCGTTGCGTTTCAATATGATCACGTCGGCGTTACTCTATTTTAGGAATACGTTTTCACAACATCGCCCACGTTTTCACAACATCGCCCATATATATATATATATATATATATATATCAAGGGTTACATATATATATAAAAGGAAATACCTATGACTTTGCCATTCCTAGATCTGACGCTAGGATACCTGGTTTTCTGTTTTGTGCTAAGACATTTTTCTCACCAGAATCTGATTTGCATATATATGAGTCTACCTTTCGTCCATGCATTGAATATTGCTGCCCCACTTTTGGCTAGTGCTTCTGCCAAATATTTAGAGATCCTTGATAAAATACAGTGTAACCCGGATATAAGAGAGTTGTCGGGACTTGATAAGTCTCTTATATCAGGAGTTTCTCTTATATCAGGGTTTCTCTTATATACGGGTTTGGTCTATTATATATACATTAACACAGGCTCTAATTTGGGACCAGAGTAAATCTATCTTATATCCAGGTTTCTCTTATATCCGGGTCTCTTATATCCTGGTTACACTGTACAAAGATTCTATAATGTCATCATTCTTGATCTAGTATCTTGGCTTTAGTCATTTTCCCTGTAGCTTTCTGGAAACGTTTCTATTAATATTTCCATGTCCATTGTTCTGGTGTGCTTTCTTCTTCGGTACGTAGAATTTATGAAATTAAGAGCAGTACTACATTTTTTTACGGATTAAACAAGTTTTTGAAAGAAGAAAGAACTTAATTCTTTTTCTGAGGTATAATAAAAGGGGTGTACTCACTTGATTGAATGCACAAAGAGTGAGCGTGCTAAAATTGACACCAGTACGGAATTATTGCATCAAGTTCACATGAATCTTGCAAAATATATTAGGTTGGTGCAAAAATAATGTCGTTTTTGACGATTTTTTTTTTTGATTATCGTTCACCCATTTATCCAACTTTTTTGACTTCCCTATTTGCTTTAAATGTCGAACGACTGTTGAGTGGTCGACCTCGAGTTCAACAGCAACTTCTCGTGTGGTTTTGCGAGGATCGGCTTCAATTAAGGCTTTCAAATGTTCGTTATCAACCGCAGTCGGCCGGCCGCGACCGTCTTCATCTTCGAGGCTCTCGTCACCATTGCGAAATTTCTTGAACCACCGTTGTGCCACGCCGTTCGTTAGTGGTTCCTGGGCCAAACGCATCATTGATATCACGAGCTGTCTCGGCAGCTTTTCGGCCTAGTTTGAACTGGAACAAGAAAATCGTTCGGATTTGAATTTTGTCCATGCTGTCGAAAAGCCTGCAAAAAAATCAAAACAAATGAAGAGATTGAGAACGGTAACGAATAACACGATTCGATAGAGCGAAAAACGCGCTTCAAAATGATATATAACATGGCTATATATATCGATGAATTAATTCAGAAATTATATATAAAAGTAACATATGTGAGAAAACGACATTATTTTTGCACCAACCTAATATATCAACATTTGCATCACACATGACAGATAATCATATTGAAAGATGTTTTTTTGTTTATATTCCAATTCAGTAAAATGTTGAAAATTTTATTTCTTGAAAATATTCATTATTTTTTTCTTTGTCCAAACTTTAGGGGTACCGTGTAGATTGGTGGTGACGCTTCAAATGGTTAGATGTACTATTTCATCTCTCGCATTTCTCTCTTATAGAAATCTCTTCCGATTATTGCTTCCTTTTCATCTATGGTGCAATTTATATCGTTATTCCTGTTCTCTTATTGTTCTCTCCCCATAATAATTTGTGCTTCTCTCATATCAATTCACACTCACTAATCCCTTGGTCTTAGTGACTCTATTGCCTTACTTGGTTTGAAATGATTTTAAAAAATCTAAATACGTATATATAATATTCCTTGCAATCACACATATATATCAGTCAGCCAGTTATGTTTCTTACGTGATATACGCTAAGGCGATCATGTATCTTTAGATACATGATTGACGAGACAGATATTTTTTTATCGCATTAGGTAGTCATTTCTTTCTGGAGTAGACCAGTTGCTATCCAAGGCTATAGAACCCGGTCTGGTCTGCTGTTTACCCATAGCTGTTCGGAGAAGAAGAGGATTCATACATCTATACTAGCTTAAATTCCGTCCTATTGGGCGGCATTTAAGTTAGCTCCTCTTGATTGGGCCTTCATCGCAATAGGTAGAGAGGAGCAGATGCGGTAGGAAACAATAAAAAATTCAAAATTGATCGCTGCACTTAATTAGCGCATTAATATTTAAGATCACCTTTTAAAAGTTTAACGATAATGCTCCTGCCACCACTTAATTTAAAGACAATTTGATGTGCATAGGTCTTTACTTTTTGTTTTTATTTCATGGGTGACTTTCACTGGATTTCGAAATTAATTTCGATTATTCGCAAATTTATTTTCACTTAATAAAAACTGTTATCGTACGAAAAAGTCCTTCACAAAAAATCACTTAAAAAATCGCCGAAAACGATCGCAGTAATAAAAACTTGGCAATTCAAAATTTCGGGTTCGGATCAAGTCCAGAATGTTTTTAATTTGTTCACGAAATCGACCTGATTCCAAAATGGTATGATATGTTGGGCTATGGCCTCTAGGAGTATAGTTGAAAAACTGTGAGACACTGATATTCGTATTTATTACATACACACACACACACACACACACATATATATATATATGGTTTATTGAATAATTTAGACATATTGTGTCTATTTATTTCTATACTGATCCTTTGCAGTTCCCTTATCAGATTCTTAATATTAAGATGAAATTCATCAAGGAAGGCGCCGCAGTTTTTTCTAACCCAATTTCTTTCCATGTTTTACAAGATTATATTCATGGGTAAATTACGAAAACAAAAATTTCGCATTCCGTTGCGATGATTCTTAACATTCTCTGTAATTATTGTAAAATTTATCCATATATATATATAAAAATAAATTAAAAAAAAATATAAATAAATAAAATTCATCGAGTTTGAAAGAAACGTCAACAGAATGCACTGGACGGCCGTTTCGTCCTATATTTGGGACACATCAGCAGTGCGCGTCCACGACCGAAAATTGAAACCCTGACAGTGAGGTTGTCAAGCAAACATCATACCAACTGTTCTAACGGGCCTCGGTGGCGAAGAGATTGCACATCAGATTCAATATAGCGCAAATCGCTCACATATTCCGTGGTGGAACTCTACTGAGTTCTCTCTAACCATGAGACTGTGCCCCCTGGAGCCACGACTACTATCACCAAGACGCTCACTCTAGAGCATTAGAAGCCGCTTCAAGCAACGATATGCACACGATAGAAATTATTAGGGGGATTTGATAATTATATTTAATTAATTCATCGAGTCTGATAGAAATCTCAACAGAATGCAGAAAGCACTGAACAGATGCGCACTGCTGATTAGTCCCAAATATAGGACGAAACGGCCGTCCAGTGCTTTCTGCATTCTGTTGAGTTTTCTATCAGACTCGATGAATTACTCGATGAATTACTTAAATATAATTATCAAATCCTCCTAATAAGTTCTATCATATATATATATATATATATATATATATATATATATATATATATATATATATATATATATATATATATATATTGAAGAATAAAAAAAAATTAAACAATTAAAATCTTCAGACACACTGGGTTGTAGATTAATATTCTTTCGTTTTTTTTTATTATTATTCCATTTAGATTCCTCGACTAGTTTCGACCGAAATGGCCATCATCGAGAGGAGAAATATTTCTGCTTGCTGCTAGCACTAAACTACAGAAATGAATGTCTTGATGGAGAAAATGAACTTTTGTCTGTAGTTTTCATTTGTTTTTTTTATTTTTTTATCTTTTTAACATGAATCTTTTAACATTCCTTGTGTTGGTCAAACAGTTTCTTTTAAGTTGTTATTTGACATAAGAGCTGGATGGATACATGCTTCTATGAATTCTCTGGTCAGTTTGACAGTTTTATTGGACTTGGTGAGGGGATGTGTCTCTGTTTAGTGTTTGTGTGTGTGTGCTATTTGGTTCTTAGGGAGTGGGTGAGTATGATATGTGTAAGCGTGTGTATTGCTGTGGGTGTGTGTTATCATTTGGCTCATTAGGGAGTGAGTGCGTATGATGTGTGTAAGTGTGTATATTCGTGTCGGTGAGTGTATAAGTGTGAGGCCTCCACACCTCCGTAAGCCTGTATGTCTTGTGTGGGTGAGAAATGTGGGTAGGTTTTTTTTATCTGTTGAGTTATATCTATATATTGTTAAATTTGTGATTTAGCCCGGCTGGATATTTTGTTTTTAGACGTTGTATCCACTTATTTTCATGCGACTCTAAAATCTTTCTAATGTTATCTGCTCTGAACTTTTCTATTCTCTCAATATATATATATATATATATATATATATATATATATATATATATATATATATATTGAGAGTGAAAGACGAACATTTTGTGATAGATATTATCAAACTTAAACTGATAGATAAATAGCTACATATTCGTATAATTCTAGGCAATTTTTTCTTACATATATATTACAATTTTCCAAACGCTCTTGCAATGTTCTCTTACGCCATTCCACCAATATTCTTTATTATATAGGTTCACCATTGTTTTTAATATACTTCGCTCTCTTATCCCCACACCCTTTTTTTCACCTACGTCTCTGGCATTACTCCCCGCATGCTTCACGTTTCCGGTATTTTTCCTATCTACCGGATAAGCCCTCGCGTGCTTAGTGAATAGGAAAGCACCACGCTCTTCCACAATAGTGACATACACCTGTTCGCTAATGCACTCTTATCAATCTCCTCTCAGTGCCCAGCCACGCGGAAAGAGTCTGCTGTGGCGAATAGTGTACACGCGCCGTCGCACACCATATAAAATGGCCGGCAGACAAACTTTCATGGAATCGCGAGTGTTGTCCACAGCAACTGGCTTACATTTACTGCTCAAGGGATCCTTTCATCGTGTGCCATGCGCATAGTTCTCTCATTTCTAAGGCTTCCATATCGAACGTATCCATTGAGTTTGATGCTTTTTTTTTTTTTTTTTTCCGGTAAGATAATAGAGTTGAAATACAATGGCAGACCAATAGCAAATCAATGGCCAGACATGCGATTGTCTCCAATTTATCAAAAGGATTTTATTTTTTCTATCATAATTTATACAAATAGATTTATGTCATGTGCATCATGTATGATTATATATGTGTGTATGTAGGTGCGAAAATACTGTAAAACTTTAGTTATACGTGGATACGAGGTGTGTTCTAAAAGTAAACGAGACAGAAAACTATAACGAATAACAGTTCGGCATTTAATACTCTTCGAAGTAGTCCCTTTCTGAAGACACACTCTTTATAAAACGTCGTTTCCATTGAGAGAAGCATTCATGGAACTCATTTTGGGGGAAAGCAAACAGCTGAGTTGTCTAAGAAAAATAAAGGAAAGAAAGAAAAGAAAGAATGAAATAAAAAAAAAGAATGAATGTAAAGAAATGAAAATTGAAATAATGAAAGAAAGAAATGAAAGAAAGAAAGAATGATTAACAAAAGAACGAGAGAAAGAAATGAAAGAAAAGAAGAATGAAAGAAAAATAAGGAATGAAAGAAAAGGAAGTATGAATGAAAGAAGAGAAAGAAAGAATGAAGGAAAGAAAAGAAACAATGAAAGAAATGAAAAAAGAAAGATAGAAAGAAAAGAAAGAAAAGAAATGAAAGAGAGAAAAGAAATGAAAGAAAAAATGGAGAGAAAGAAAGGAAGGAAATAAATCAAAGAATGGAAAGAAAGACTGAACGAATGAAAGAACGAATGAATAAAAGGAAGAAAAGTATAAATGAATGAAATAGAAGCATGAATGAATGTAAAGAAAGAATGAATGAAATGTGTGTGTGTGTGTGTGTGTGTGTATTTAGGAAGCAATTTATCTTTTAGCATGTCCGATTGAATAAATTACTAACATTATATCGGTTAATTTTTAGCAAAATCCGTTCATACTCACGAATAACATTCCGTGTATTGATATTAAAGGATGAGAGAAATGTGCTATAACTGTTCAAATTTCTTTTATTTTCATTTCCGAAGTACTTTCGATCTTCTTCCAAGATCATCTTCAGGAATGCAAGTAGTACAAAACTATATGTTGTTCAATGCTACAGATATTTATACAAAGCTGTGCGTTGTTATCTATTACCGTAATGATGCTTTCAAATGCAAACGATTGACAATATGCTTAGCGTTCATTAGAACTTGAAAAAAATATCCCTTATGGATTTTTTCTCTATGTTATAAAGTCATTGTCATGCGCAAATTGAATTATTCAACTAAAATGACAAGATGTTAAAATCATTTTGTTTCACACTCACTGTATTCACGGCTGTGTAATTGTAAGAGACAGAAGTTCATTCAGGTCTCCAGTAATGCTACAAACCTTCATAATCTGGCTTCCATCTTCAAAGTCTATTCAAGAACGATCAAGAAAATGGTTATTACATTTACAAGAGTGGAAAAGGTAGAGAGGAAAACTGGATCAGAAGGTCCCACCTGGAAGAGGGATCATCATTTCAACTTAGATCTAAAGAGATTAATTAAAAAAGATCCAACAAATCCATAGAGCTTTTGGCGCGTGAGGGAAGAATTTACGCTATGACAGTTCAAAGACCAGTGAAAAAAAAAAAAACTTGAAAATGAAATCGTATATAAAACGTATGAGGCATCTTGTCACTCCAGGACAGAAAGTTATAAGTTTAGAAATGACAACGATCATCTTGAATAAGTCGGAAAATGATACTGGAATAATATCTATCTATCTATGTATCTATCTATGTATCTATCTATCTATCTATCTATCTATCTATCTATCTATCTATCTATCTCTCTCTCAATATATATATATATATATATATATATATATATATATATATATATATATATATATATATATATATATATATATGCATATATCAACAGAAAAATAAAATAGTATGTGAAAACGTATGAAGCATCTTGTCACTCCAGGACAGAAAGTTATAAGTTTAGACATGACAACAATCATCTTGAATAAGTCGGAAAAGGATCCTGGAATAATATCTATCTATCTATCTATCTATCTATCTATCTATCTATCTATCTCTCTCTCTCTCTCTCTCTATATATATATATATATATATATATATATATATATATATATATATATATATACATATATATATATATATATATATATATATATATATATATATATATATATATATATATATATATATATATCAACAGAAAATCAAATCGTATGTGAAAACGTATGAGGCATCTTGGCACTTCAGGACAGAAAGTTATAAGTTTAGACATGACAACGATCATCTTGAATAAGTCGGAAAATGATACTGGAATAATATCTATCTATCTATCTATCTCTTTCTCTTTCTCTTTCTCTCTCTCTCTCTCTCTCTCTCTCTCTCTATATATATATATATATATATATATATATATATATATATATATATATATATATATATTTATATCAACAGATTTTTCATGCCACACCATCTAAATAGTATTCAGGGAACATTTTATTATTAAAAAAATCCAAGAGAAAAGTATCATCTCAATTAAAAATAGAAGTTTTACGTTATCTTTCGTCCGACGCTTTGTTAGAAGAAAATCGTCTGAATTAAGAAAACCTGCTAAAAGGAATCAAGCTTCCTTGCAATAAACTAATGAAATACAATAAAAACAATAAAATTAAGAGAGAGAAAGGGGAGGAGAAGAAAAAAGTTTAAGTTACCTTGAACAAGACAACCCCCCCGCCCCAAAGAGTGACAAATTATGTTTCAGCTCCATCTGCCTAAACCTATGTCGGACGATACGTGTTGATAACAATCACCTCCATAATGTTTCCGCCGAGCCCTTTGCCGCCCAGAGAAGAAATCCGCCGAATAACTGAACCCGCAAGTGACAGAACTCAACAAATGCTCCCCAATAGCAGACTCGTGCTTCTGTGAGTCTCTGGATACTAATGAATCGTGTCTACGTATAAATCCAAGCACATGCTTCGCCAACCGTAGTTCCAGTTGCTGGATAGTCCTACCCATATAATCGGCCTCACACCGACATTTTAAACGATAAAAAACGGAACATTGTTGATTAGTGGGCAAGACATCCTTACGGATAGATGCGAAGTCCCTCCTAGTAGAAAAGATGTTCCGCACTACTACAGAATTTAAGGAGATGACAGTAGAGGAAATCTTATCACCGTAAGATTGACTAAAAGAGCCCATCAAGCGGTTATCCCATCTAAACAAGACACTTAGGTGAACCAAACGTTTTAATTTCATTAAATTAAGAAATTTTAAGTCTAATGTTTATTTTAATAACACTTTCCGGATAGCTGTTAATAAGGACGATATTAGTAATTTCTCTGAGTTCAGCATCTATCTTGCACTCCGAGCAAATAATCAATGCACGATGAGTGTGTTAACAAGGTTAATTTTCCTAGACTTATGGAGGAAATCGACCCAACTGAGACACAATCCAGTAAAGCTCGTCTTCCTATATAAGCTGCTGAGGAAAGAAGTATTTCTCTCACTCAGCACATCCGGGAACGGTAATATTATTATTCAACATCTCTATCGTAAATTGTAATGTGTGGGGAGACTATTTAGATATTGAAAATAAGAAAAATAAAAAAAAGAACTATCTACTAAGCTATATTGATGAAAAAGATGGAAACGTGTCATCAACATAACGGAAATATCAGTAAGGTTTAGAGAAGTTGTCAAACAATTACCTCTCATGAAATAACCCCAAGAACTACCTATCGCTACCCCAACAATCTGTTGATACATTGTCACAGCTGAAAGAGATAGACTTAGTAGCCATCCCAATCACATCGACGAAGACACTGACAGGAAAAGATGTATGCTTTTAGAGGTCACGATACAGATAGCACAAATACCGATGGTCTTGTCAACAGACTACCGATATCAAATGATACGAGAAACTCCGTATCAACAGTATATTGCAGTGTCAACAGTACGTTGCAGTTTACGTATATCAGACGCAAACTGGAACAAGTATTGAATACAATATTCAGGTCAATACGATACTCGGGACCAATAAAATAATTGGAACAATACAATACTCAAACCAATACAATACTCGGGACCAATACAATACTCGGGAACAATACAATACTCGGGACCAATAGAATACTCAGACCAATACAATACTCGGGACCAAAACAATACTCAGGCCAATACAATACTCGGGACCAATAAAATACTCACACCAATACAATACTCGGGACCAATACAATGCTCAGACTAATACAATATTCGGGACCAATACAATACTCAGACTAATACAATATTCGGGACGAATACAATGCTCAGACTAATACAATACTCGGGACCAATACAATACTCAGACCAATACAATACTCAGACCAATACAATATTCGGGACCAATAAAATACTCAGACCAATACAATAATCAGGATCAATACAATACTCAGACCAATACAATACTCAGACTAATACAATAATCGGGTCCAATGAAATACTCAGACCAATACAATACTCGGGACCAATAAAATACTCAACCAATACAATACTCAGACAAATACAATACTCGCGACCAATACAATACTCGGGACGCGGACACCAGAAAAATACTTAAATATTCTTTGCTTGGGGACTGATTTATTTTTTTACTACAGTGTCAGTGGAGACTTCAGGGGTTATTGGCCCTCATTCGATAGAGCTTATTCAGTGGTTTGGCCGGGTTGCGTCTCGATTAAGAGATGAGCTTCGAAGTGGAGTTGCTCTTGCAGCGTGTCTCACTGGAGATGGAGTGAGGTAATGCTTTTGCCATCAATGCAGCTGCCAGGGGATAGCAAAAAAAAAAAAATTAAATAAAGTGCTTATTTCAGTAAAGATTATTTTAGTTATGAAATAAACTCATTTTAAAACAAAAAATACTCTGAATAATATTGCAAAGCAGGATCAAAAACTTCGACCACCCACTTGGTTAACTCATGTTGGGTCAGATCCCAGATTAGGACAAAATAGGACGAAGTGGGACATTCATTTTCTGAATTTCGGCAATCCGTACATCCTAGGTCGCTGAGAGCCTACAAGTCGGAAACTATCGAATATATGCTTTGATAGAAACATGCATTTATGAAATTGAAGCAATCTCTTCTGAAATTTAACTTCCGTTTTCGGTGTCATCAAACACTTATTTTTGCGTTCAGGATACTTTATAGATTAAGAAAACTCATTTAATCAGCGTTCGCAACAATGATATTTTTTAGATACTTGAGATGGAGATCTTAGCGTAATCTTATGATTAGTAAATTGGTCTCCTAGCTTATAAGTAATGAGTTTGATCCGCACCTGGTGCCTCATAATTGCTGCCTTTTGAAAAAGAAAAACACTGAAAATAAAGACTGATAAGAATAGCGAATCTGAAAATAACCTCCGTTTTAGACAATTTTACATTTTGACAAAAACCTAAATCGAAGAATCGTTAGCAGCCGAAATCGAATATTAATGAAATTCGCTAAGTGACAAGCAGGAAGGAAACGAGGAATTACGTCTAAAATGCAACTTATTATTAAACTTGGTAGAAATCCGGAATAAACAGTTTCTGTGAGCATAAAAAGGGAAAATCAAGACTCAAATGCATCGTAGTATAGAAATTGAACGAAAAAAATCTTTTTATGACGAGAATAAGACGCCTGGTGCAATCTGATAGAAACTGCTTCTAAAATATACAGATGTTTTGCCTAGCGTGTTTTAAGCGTCGAATTCGCATATTTTTCAACAAAATCTGGATTTTCTGGAATTTGTTACCCTCTTGCAGAATCGTGTACCATCTGCATAAGACCTGTTTGTGTTTGTGCGTGTTTATGTAATATATAAATGAACATTGAAGTCAAAACTCAGATGCGACAGACTGTTTCATGTTAACGTAATCATGAGGCCACATAAAAATATAATAAACAAAAATAGTCGAGAAAAAATTACACATGTGGCCTGGTGATTGCGTTTACATACGCTCTATTCCTGATATTCAGCACTTTATCCCTAAAATATAACATACCTTAAAACTATATTATTTATATGTTGTTTATCGACATATACAAGACTATTTAGCTACTAATTTTTTGTACACAGTTTTTATACTTTCAAGTTGAACGCATTTTTTTTTTAAATATAGTCTGTAGATGATAAAATTTGTTGTTGATAAGTTTTTAAAATGGTAATTTAACAATAAAAGTGTATTATTGTTATATTATAAAAATGTACTGTTGATTTTTGTTTCGGAGTTCACTATTTGCCCATAGCGCAAGTATGTAGAAAATAGAAAAGAACACGTTGGGTGCATAATCCGGAGTTCCTTAGTATTTTTGTTTTTATTTTTAAGAAGACAGTGCTCCGTACAGAAGTAGAGGTTTATTATAAAAAAAAATTTTTGTTTAAAAATATGATTCCTTCGCTACATAAGAGTTCTCATGTTTCAAAAACGAAACCCGAAACTATCCAAATAATTATTAAAATTAAGTTGAATTGAGGTGTTTAGTCCCGTTTCATCTTCAAGCGAAATTTTAGGAATAAGCTATCTCTTGGTTTACGAGATTTTTTTAGGCATGGTCCGTTATGACATTCGTTATTGTGCGAGTACCTAGGCTAGTTTTCTTCGTTAAGTGGTCAGACAGTTAATTCTTATCAGTAGATTCGTCATCTTCTGAGAAATTTTGCTAAGGTTGCGTAGGGTATCTATTTCAAGGCTAATGTTGGCGGTTATCCTCTAGTTAGTTCCCAGTGAGGGATATTTTTATGGCGGGCCTACAAGTCGTTATGTGTCGGGAAGATTGTGTTTTATTATTGTCTATCTGATTATCTATTTATTTATTTGTTTATTCAAGTGGGTGTTTTATATACAAACCGTATTACACTGAATTTCAATTTGTTTTTTTCGATTTATTTTTTGACGACTACAGAAAGGGTTTTTTTCACATTTAATGATTTGGCTAAGCTTTTAAGACTTTTATTAAACTATGCTAATTATTTAATGCGAAAGTTTGTTGGTATCCGCAAAAAACCGTTAACTCCTGCCTATGGTTTAATAATTTTTCATTATTTAGAAACTTGATGTGTAGTTTTTCGTGTAGACATAAATGGCATGGGTCATCCCAGGTTTTACAAGTTCTTGTTTTATTTACTATTTTCCATTTTACTTTTGGTGTTTTATTCGTTTCTTTTAGATGCCAGAAATATTGGAATAGAGATGTCTGATTTCTATTTTGAATATTTTTGAAGGAGCTCTTGTGTTGCCTCTATCTAATTTTAAAATTCGTTGAGCCTATGTATATCTTATGAGTGTTAGGACTCTCAATGGCTGATATTGTGCATTGGTATACCACGGATTTTGTGAGGCATTTATTTTCCAACGGGCAATTTTTAGGATTTCTACAATCACATAATTTGTCGTTATTTTTATCTAATTTTAGTTTATGAGTTTTATTACTGTTTTGGTATGCGTGTTTTCTAGGATTTTCTTATTGTGTCTTTTTATGATTCTTTCTAGATTTTCAGTGCAGCTGTAACTCAGTGTTTTTTTTTTTTAAGATCTTGCCAAGTTTGCTTTTAGTGGGAAAGTCCTTTTCAATTAAAGCTAGCAACTTATGGCCTAGTTTGGTACTGACCATTTGGTTGTAAGGAGGGGTATACCAGATGATCTTTCTTTGCCTGTTTTTCTTATTACTGGTACTATCGTTTCTATAGGTTATGTCAGCGTTTGTTATCCGCTATTTTTCAGGGCTGTGTTAGAAAAACTACTGTGTTGTCGGAATATTTCCTTATTTTCTCAGTTCATACTGATTATTTTCTCTATTGATGTAGGTATATGCTTAATTATAGATGGAGGGTGGTTTGACTTAGGGTGTACATACAGGGGATTAGTATTAAGTTTTCTGTAAGGTAGGTGAACGTTGTTCGTTGAGTCTAGGGTTACGTCCACGAAGTTTACTCTTTTTAATTTAGTGTTGAGTGTTGTTTTTAAATTTAGCTTTCCGAATTCATTATAAATTATCTTTTTAATTTTCTCTGTTTTAAAATTTGTGGAGCTCCTCACTAAAATGAGACCGTCATCTCTGTATAGCCCGATGCCTCTAGTTCTCTAGACTCTGATATATATATATATATATATATATATATATATATATATATATATATATATATATATATATATATATATATATATTCATATATATATACATATATATATATATATATTCATATATATATATATACATATATATATATATATACATATACATATATATATATATATATTCATATATATATACATATATATATATATTCATATATATATATATATATATATATATATATATATATATATATATATTCATATATATACATATATTGAAACGTTATTTTTTAGTGGATATCTATTCGACCTTCTTGTCCGGCGACGCCTTTTCGTGCTCGAATTGGTTGGAAGCAAAACGGCTTTAACAACAGTTACTCTTGCAATGTAATAGGCAGGTTCGAACATTGGCGGAAGGTATATTTTTTTATATGATTTCTCAAATATTCACGCCACTAGGTGGAAATAAATGTATCTAGATTGTAGAGGAGCTTGATTTGAAGTCTCGATTTTTAGAAGCGATTCTTAAAAAAAAATTCACAAAGTATAGAGTACGCAGTCGAGATGATCAAATTGGTTAGGTACTTGCCTAATTTACCCCACGAGAGGAAACATGATCAGTGATTGGAATGAATTTCTATGATATATACTCTTAATCCATCAAAATTCTGAATATGCAAGTAATAATTCTAATATCTGTCTATTTGGTTTGGTTTATTTTGATTTGTTTTACTGCATATCAACCCCAAAGGTGTTATTTAATGGCGACAAAATCTTTCTTGCTGGAAATATCTTTTTAACAGACAAGTATTTCTACTAATATTTGTTCTTCAAAAAAAATTTTCTTTTAATATTTTTTCTTCAAAATATGTATAGCTGGTAATATCTTTCCCCCCACCAAATATATTGCTGGTAATAATGTATTACCGGAAATATTTTTTTTACAAATAGTATTTCTGGTATTAAAGCCTATATTTATACTTTCATAGTGGTTTGACCCCAGTTTTAAGGTTAACTATTTGCCCATACCTGGGACCCTAACAGGTGCAACTACCCCGGGTCAGGGTGGACCTGTGAACATCAACAATTAAGAAGTGATTCCACGCTCCTCAAACCTTCTGATCAGAGGCCTTGCTGCTGGACATAGTTTATCGTCTTACCCAGGATGGTAATATCTGTCTATATTTGTATTATGTCTTATTGTAATTATTTACACTATTTACATCTTTCGGGCTGTTGCCCTCATATTCGTTGTCATATTCTCAACATTTCGGCCGTTGTACCCTCCGACCTTCTTCAGGTGATAGGAATTTCGAACCGAACTCTTATATAAATTGGATGGCAGAATATGGAATGAGAGTGATAGTAAGTGTACAAATATTACTTAGGCGGATGGGAAGTTATGGACAGCAATGTCGTGAAAGAATAGTGCCCTTAAAAGAAGATAGTGGACTTGAAATTACGTCGGTTTTATCTCGTATCCAAGAATTTAATGACTTTTCTACTGATCGTTTACTTACTGATGAAAGCCTTGATGAGTAACTAGACCAATTCTTGTGTAGAAGAGACGATGGCATTGTCTGCATTGTAATCTTCTTGTAGAACGAGGTTGATTCGTCTAGCCTTTTCTCTTTTGTCACTTTCATTCTTCATTTTCCGTTCTGATGGTTTTTTTTTTGTTCCGATGATGATGGGGCAGGTGATAATGTCACGGGTTTGTGTTTCAAACGATTTAGTCCAGTGAATTCAATGTTTGTTTGTGTTGGTTCTTTTATCTTCGAAGTGAGCAATCCGGTGGTCTTTTCCCTAAAATGTGCAATCCCTGAAAAACACTTTTAAAGAAAATATTTTTTTAGATTTCGACCGAGACAAACAATAACTTTTCGATCAATGAAAACCGAATGTTGCCAGTGGGGAAACGGCTTGTCTTTTCCTTAACATTCTAACAGTGTGAGACAACAATCTAATTTCCTCCATACAAGATTTTCAGGTGAACTATTTGTTGAATTACTTCCATAACATGATGCGATTTTAATGGATTCCTGCCAGCTATATTTGCACAGGAATACTAAAATGTTATTGGAGATTCATTGATTCATTTAACTTCATATTATTCGGATATTTTTCTAAACACGAATGTCCAAAAAACCAAGCGAAACTACACGAATATAGTGCAAGATTTTATTAGCATTCTTTTATGCAAAAACTAGAGGTTGCATTATACGAAGGCAATTAGATTATTTAGTCATGCATTTTTGGTGAGCGGTTGCAATATTTTTTTTTTTGAGGGGTTAAATTCATGCCAAAAATATTTTAGGGGTCGCACTATACACAGGTAATTTTTCATGAAGTTATAAATCATGTATTTCTAGTCACCGCTTACATTATACACAGGTAATTTCAGATTAATACAAAAATATTTCAAGAATCGCATTATACATAGGAAATTGTTTGATGAGGTCATGAATCATTATTTTTTTGTGATTGTTTGCGCTATACATAGGTAATTATTTTTCTGGAGCGGATAAAATTAATACAATAGAAAAATTACGAATTACACTATACACAGGTATTATTTGTGAGGTTATAAAATCATGCATTGTCGGTAACCGTTTGCACTATACATAGGTAATTTTTTTTCTGGATAGATTAAAATTTATGCAAGAAAAGAATTCAAGGGTCGCAATACATATGAAGTCGGCTTATAAGGTATTCCGGATGAATACGACTATCGCAATATAAAAGTTTACTATCTTTCGCTGTCGACTGATTAGTCTCCCTGGAAAATTGCTAGTTGTATATCTACAGTAACGTCGCCTCTGATTGGTCACCAAGTTACTTCAGGTCTTCAGAAACTATTTTCTAGTCAAAATGTTTTCACAGGCCATGCACAGTCTATAAAAAGATTTTACCCCACCAGGCAAGGCGATAATACCAACTAGGATACAAGGGACTAATGAAGTGAAAGAGAATGATACAAACTTTAGAAGAGACCAGAATCCTAACAGGAAGGAAGAGATAATTACTTCTTACAGCCAAGTATTACCCTGTGGAACAGACTCCGAAAAGGATGCTTTCCAGATGACTACAATCATAATGTTTAGTATATTTTCTACCGTGGTTTCTTCTTCTAAATCTCGTTCTTTGCAACTGGCGTTAGTTCTACATGATTTTTAACAAAAATTATTCATCGTTATAATTTAATCTCATTTTTACAACGCACTCTAAACCACATTGATTGAAGAAATTCTTTAAGATTAACACGTATTATTCTTTCTTTTGCTTCTGTCGATAAAATTGGACAACGAAAATTGTCAAATCCAAAAACAATATATAGTGAACGGATAAATGGACGTCTTCGAAAACGAACTTGAGACATGTGCGTCATTTTCCAAAGAAGAAGGAAAAAATTGTAATAGGTTGGTGCAAAAATAATGACGTAATAATGTCGTTTTTTTTTACGTATTTTTTAACGTCAAAAAACGACAATATTACGTCATTATTTTTGCACCAACCTAATAAAATCCAGCCAGAAAAAGAATACAACGAGAAACGCTTAACTGAATAAACAACATTGGTCTTTTCAAAATAAAACTTGAAGCGCATGGCCTGTATAAACTCGGTATTGTCGCCTCCAACGATTCATATGAAGCATCCGAGCGTGTACACCTAGGCAAGGGCAAAAATTGTCCAGTCCCGGCAACCGTGGGTTCGTTAACATCGTTATTTCTAGTGATCACCCACTTTAATGCAATGAGGTGGTACTGATTCACGCAGCTGTTAACCGGGACCGGGAAGATGTCAGTATTTTTTCAGATGTGCTCTGTCCGCAGAAAAACAAAACTGAGATTTGATAACACCGAGCCGGACAACTTACTGCCGAACAAACTTTGTCAGTCAGCGTGAGTATCGAAGGATATGTAATTTCTGAACGTGTCGCGTTGCGCTATGCAAATTCAGTTCTAATAAACGGGTAACATTAAAAAAAAATAAAGTGATGTGTGAAAGAAGAAGAAGAAGAAGTACCTAAGGATTTCTGAACGTGACTCGTGTTGCGCTATGCAAATTAAGTTTTATGAATTGGGTAACTATAAAAAATAACGTGAGGTGTGAAAGAAGAAGAAGAAGAAGAAGAAGAAGAAGAAGAAGAAGAAGAAGAAGATTCTAAGGATTTGTAATTTCTAAACGTGACTCGTGTTGCGCTATGCAAATTAAGTCCTATTAAACGGGTAACTATAAAAAATAACGTGAGGTGTGAAACAAGAAGAAGAAGAAGAAGAAGAAGAAGAAGACAAAGAAGAAGAAGACAAAGAAGAAGAAGAAGGATAAGAAGAAGAAGAAGTATCTAAGGATATGTAATTTCTGAACGTGACTTCCGTTGCTCTATGCAAATTAAGTTCTATTAAACGGGTACTTATACAAAAATAACGTGAGGTGTGAAAGAAGAAGAAGAAGAAGAAGAACAACAACAACAACAACAACAACAAGTATCTAAGGATATGTAATTTCTGAACGTGACTTGCGTTGCGCTATGCAAATTAAGTTCTATTAAAAGGGTAACTATAAAAAAATAACGTGAGGTGTGGTAAA
This sequence comes from Acanthosepion lycidas, assembly GCA_963932145.1. Classification (NCBI taxonomy): domain Eukaryota; kingdom Metazoa; phylum Mollusca; class Cephalopoda; order Sepiida; family Sepiidae; genus Acanthosepion; species Acanthosepion lycidas. Next base: position 49,246,087 of record OZ010609.1, on the reverse strand, counting down.
AGCAGAAGAAGAAGGAGAAGAAGAAGAATATCTAAGGATATGTAATTTCTGAACGTGACTCGCCTTGCGTTATGCAAATATATATTTTCAAGTAAGGTTTACGCTCTACAAGGCCCGGGAGCTAACCGAGGTGTAGGTTTATGATTAGGGGCAGTTTATATGGATATGCAGGGAAGAAAAATGTTGACTCTATACATTTAGTTAGGGTTGTAGTGATCGGGAAATCATCCTATTCGGAATCTGTTTCACAGAGCAATGGTTGGCGGTTAGAAGTGTTTATCTCTTACTTTCTGTTAGGATTCTGGTTTCTTCAGAAGTTTGTATGATTCTCTTTCACTTCATTAGCCCCGTGTTTCTTAGTGGTATTATCGCCTTGCCTGGGGTGAATTGATTATAAGAAGAAAAAAAAAGACAGACGTTCTTTTTTACATTGTAACACCTTAAATTTGTTTATCTTGTTAATGTCACACACATCATCTTCTATCAGTTATGTTTCTTCAGGACGTTTGTGATCTTGGCTCTACAAAATTTCCACTCCTTTGTGGCTCTTAGGAATTATTTTTTCTGTTTGTTATCTTTCCAAAACTCAGGTCTGTCATCCATGAATCATGGTCAGACTTACAATTTTTCAGGATTAGCTTAATTTAAATGTTGAATACGCCCGGCGACCGTCCTTGGTATGAAGATAAACTCCATCCGCTTCCTAGGTAAGATGATAAACTACGTTATACAGTAAGGCTTTTCTGATCAGAAGGTTTTGAGGAGCGTGTAACCACCCCTTAATTGATGGTTTTCCCAAGTCCTCCGTGACCCGATGTGCTAGTACCTGGTACGTTCCCAACTATTAGTAAATAGTTAACCCCCAAACTTGGTTCAAATCACTAGGAAAGTGTAAATATACGATTTAACACCAAAAATACTTTGTAAAAAATTATTACCAGCAATAAACTTCTGAAGAAAAATAAATATTGCCATCAATATATTATTACCAGCAATACATTAAAAAAATATTACCAGCTGTATATTTTTGAAAAAAAATATTACCAGCTGTATATTTTTGAAAAAAAATATTACCAGCGATACATTTTTGAAGAAAATATATTACCAGCAATATATTTCTTTAAAAAAAAAATATTACCAGCAATAAAAATTTTGTCGGCATTAAATAACCCATTGAGGTTGATATGCTGTAAAACACAACAAACTTAAGCAAACGTCCGGCGAGAAGATACATCCTTGTATTACCCCACTTTCTATTTTTGTATATCTACTGAATTCATTTTCTCTCTGCATGCCGACGCCTTCCTAGATTATTCTAAGACCCTTCCTAAATATGTCAAGCTTACCTAACACTTCCAACAAATCATTGTGACGTACTTTGCCAAACAATTGTACCAAAAATATCGAATTTTCTTTCTGTTTCTGCTGTCAACACGGATGTTATATGATACAGTACTAATAGCAGACACAGAAAGGAAAATAGCGGAATTGCTACAGAAGGTAGCAAAAAATTAAGAAGAAAGGTTTAAATGTGTACGAAAATAATATGTACGGTTGTCAGCAAAAAGGATCAGTCCAATATAAAAATTACAAATCGGAGTTTAAAGAAAGAACAGAAAATGCGACATGGTAATCAGAAGTCGCATTGGGATAGCGAAAGATGCTTTTCAAAAGCTAAGTAATATATTGAGATATTTCTAGCAATTTGTTAATAGACCCTTTACATTGCTTGTTTTCAAAAAGGTTTGTCTTTGTAATTCAACGCTATGCATGATATTGGGAAGATCGAAAGTACTTGGGTAGGAGAAAGCTACGGCCACTTCCTTGATGAATTTCATTTTAACATCATTAAAACTTATTAAAGAACTATAAAGGAATATATATATATATATGTATATATATATAAATATATATATATATATATATATATATACACATACATATATATATATATACATATATATATATATATATATATATATATATATATATATATATATATGTACGTGTGTGTGTGAAAAGAGTGTGTATATAAATAAATATATATGCGTATAATTATTTATATATTATATGCGCGGTACTTATTAGAAAGCGCTCAATATCAGAGAAAGAGCTAACATATTTGGTTGGATAGATGTGAATTTGTGACCCTGGGTTTAACGCTTTGTGAAACCCAGAGTCACAAACTCACATCCATCCAACCAAATATATATATATATATATATAGTATGTCAATACTATTCAATGAAACATGCTGCTTATATATATATATATATATATATATATATTTCAGTTCAAACAGTTAATTATTTAAATTGACACCAAATGTATTTGTTTGGTACTTTGAATAAGGGAAAATTATTTACATTATTCTGACTATTGTCCTCATCTTTGTCGCCATATTTATCACGTTTCGGCTGTTGTACGCTCCGGCCTTCTTCAGGTGGTTGGAATTTCGTACTGAAACCTTTATTTCGGTCACTAGGGTAGACTGTTCTAGTTCCATGTGCCATGTTTAATGGATGTCAGTTATCAGTTATCTCCTGTTAATTTCCCTCTGAAAGTTCTCCACTGCCATAACCGGGTATAGAACTCACACTCTTTGGGTCTGTCACTGGATCTAACCAACGCCTTTATCCACTGTCCCATGTGTCCTCAAGGACACGTGGCAAATATAGACAGACGGGAAATTATTATACATGATTTAAATGAAAGTAAGATGCGAGCTTTATTATAAATTTTATTATGAGAAAAAGAAAAAAACTATGTATGATTAAAATTTGCTCTCGTCAACATCTGCTTCTTCAGCCTTGATTACTGCAGCACAAATTTTTGCATTGATCGTAATATTTTGCCAAAGTATACTTTTCTTCTATTTTTTTTCACTTCTCTGCCAATATATATATAGCGAATTGAGTCACTGTCAGTCACTGGGCATGTTTCTAAAAATAAATACGCTAAAAATCTACCGACGGCTTAGTGGTAGAATCTCCGACTGACACCAATTCGGTCGGATTTCGATCTTAGCTAGAGGCGACCGGATGTCTCGCCACACTGATGACCTGCGAAACAGTCAGTCTGTGGATGACGTTATGTATATATATATATATATATATATATAGAGTGGGGGGGAAATAAATATTCATACAAATTTTTCATTTATTGTGTTTCCAACTAAAAAATAAACATACTTTTCATACAAGTAACTGTACACTGATGCGTAATAACGAACTATGTAAAGAAAACAGAAAAAATTGATTTAATAGAAATAGATGCCACTTATTCATTTTAGTGGGTGAAAAGTTAGCCGTACAATACAAAAAACAATACATAATTTTCATTTAATACATTGTAGAATAGCCATTATCCACTTCGGCAGCAACCAACCTCTTCTTGTAGTTCCCAATTAATGAGGCTTTCATTCTATCATTAATTACTGATATGTTGCCAGTATCTTTTGCAGAAAAGACATCCGCTAACCATGACGCTGCCACCACCAAATTTCACTGTTGGGACTGTGTTCTTTTCTTTGAAGGTATCGCCATCTTTTCGTCCATATATAATTCCTAGAAATACATCCAAATAACTCATTTTTGAATTCGTATGTCATAATACACTTTTTCAATACGATTTTTTCTCATCCTTATGCTTATTAACGAATTTCAAACTGGCCTCTCTGTGTCTTATCGATAGAAGAGTTTTCCGAGGGGAGAGTGACTTTAGATCATCCCTATGAATTTCATTGCTTATTGTCCGTTTAATGATACAGATTCCTGATGAAAGCAAATCATCCTGCAACTCTTGACTAGTAACCATTGGATTTGTTTAATTTGACGCAGTAATTTGCTCGAAGATCTTACAGAAATCTTCCGTTGAGTACCTGTTCTTTAGTTTTCAACAGTTTGGAGTTTATACCTTGCAATGAATGAACTAATGGCAGTAAATTGAATATTCTGGTTTTCTGAGATTTCCTGTAACTTTTACCTTCTTTACAGAGCTTAACAAGCAGTTCCTTTGGCGAATTTTTCAATTCTTGCCGTGATGAGAACCTTCTTGAACGAAACTCAATTACAGAACTTTTTATTTGCATTTTTAGGCTAAAAATATCTACTGATAACATTAGTGAAACATTGTAAAATATTCCGCTTGTAAAATCTAGTGTATTAAAGCAATTTAATAGACTTAAAATCTGAAATCGGCATTGTACGAATGCTTTATCCAGATATTAAAAAGGATAAATGGGATTTAGTTTTATTGATGTGGGCTCAAAGTCGGGACCACGGAAGGAAAACACGGAACACGGATTAGGGGTAAGAAAGATATATTAAACAAAAAGGTTACAAAGATAGTGTAAGTGTAAGCGGAGCTTACTATGTGCCAGTGCCCAATGTTGGTAGTCGTACGCGGCTGATACTACGGTATTAGAATACTCTCTCTCCTCCTCTTCTTCTTCTCTCTAGAGTGTTATCTCGCATACTTTATATAGTCCTGGAAGAGTCCATGTTGTAGGTATGTTACAGTCTCACAACCCTCCACTTCCAAGAGTTTTTTTTTTCTTTTTGAAAAGGAGAAAAAAAACATAAAACTGTTAATACTTTTTTCTCTTGGGATTTACGTCGAACGGTTGAGTAAATTTCCTTTTCCTTCCTGAGCGTCGCACTTCAGGAGAGACTTGGGGCGTGTCGAGATCGACGTGATCGAAAATTACATCGATCGGCTCTTCACAGCTATTTTGTAGTGATACCTCCAATCCCTTCAAACAGGCATTTTCTGAGCTGGTTCCAATGGCGTTTGTGAGTGTTTTTCGGTTCTTGGACAATATAGACCAGTTCGCCAATTCTCTACGAGCTTACATCACTTGCGACTATGATGTCGAGACTAGGGTCGTAATGGGTGAGGGAGAGGTCTGAAGTAAGAGTTTTCTTGATCTTCCAGAATGCGTCTTCGAATTCCGGGGTCCATGACCATGGTTTGTCCTTTTTTAAGAGTTGGTTAAGAGGACCTCTCAAATTTTGCATGTTCTTAATGAACCCTCGGTAAAAGTTAGCTAGGCCGAGGAAGCTTTGTAAGGCTTGAACGTTATCTGGGGCCGGCATGTTTCTGATCGCGTTGGCTCTTTCTGGATCCGGCCGACGACCGTCTTTATTTATAATGTGCCCTAAGTATTTAATCTCTGGTAAGAAAAAGTCACACTTTGCCTCCTTAACCTTAAATCCGTATTCTTGTATCTTTTCGAATACGTTTATTATATGGTTTCGGTGCTCTTCCGTAGTTTTACTAGTAACCAGTATATCATCGAAATAGGCTGTTGCGTAGTCAAGGTCGCCCAGCATGGCGTCCATGACCTGCTGGAAAATTGCAGGCGCAACCATTACTCCAAAAGCCAGTCTGTTGTATTTGTACAACCCTCTATTGGTGTTTATGCAGAGCAATTTGGAAGTTTCTTCTTCCACCTCTATCTGAATGTATGCGTCCGAAAGGTCGATTTTAGAAAAAAATTTTCCACCATTGAGTTTATTGAAAATTTCTTCAGGGCTTGGGAGAGGATAGTTTTGATCTTGCAAGGCATCGTTTAACCCTGTGGAAAAATCTGCGCATACTCGTATTTGATTGAACTTCTTTTTTACGTAGACCATAGGTGCTGCCTACTCGCTGAAATCTGTTTTTGACAGAATACCTGCTTGTTCGAGTCTATCTAAATCTTTGTTGATTTGCTCTAGAGCAGCAAAAGGGACATTCCGTTTCTTTTTGAATACCGGTTGTGCACCGTCCTTCACTTTGAGCTTAGCTTTCATTTTAGTACATTTCCCAAGGCCGCCAGAAAAAACCTGGGGAAATTGTTGTTTGAGTTCCTTTTTTAGATTTACCAAATTGGACCTTGTACTTTGTATCTTGCGACAAAATGTACTCATTGGGCAATCTCAAAGATTGAATTTTTCTATCCAATCTGTTCCAAATAAGTTATCTGAAGTTTTCAATACGTAGACTTTGAGTTTTTTGGTAACTCCATTTAGTGTTACTGTAAGTATTACCTCGCCTAAAATGTTAATCTTTTCGCCAGTTACAGATTTTGCTGTTTTATCCGTTTTTTTTATAAGGTCTGCTTGTTTAATTTTCGCCAAATACGCCAGTTAATGGTTGAAAGATCGGAACCCGAGTCAAGCTGGAATTTAATGGAATTATTGAAAATATCCACAGTTACATATTTCCTTAAATTCTTATCGATAATATTGTCAGATTGAGCTTGCCAATTTTTATTTTTGGGTTTTCTCGTTCTGTTGGCGTACCAGGACCGAGTTAAAGTATGCCCACTTTTATTGCAATTTTTGCAATATTTTTGGTTCTTAACTGAATAGAATTTCATCCAATGCCATTTACCACAATGGTAACATGGTCCGGGCGGTTTCTTTAACCTATTTGGGTTTTGGTTACTGCGGAATTTAGGACATGAGATTTGCCTTTTATCTTTTTGAGGGGACTAGGAGATAGACTTACTTCTGATTTTATTAATATGAGCCACACCTGATTCCTCGATAGTGTTTGAGTCACACTTTACAGATATTACTCTTTAACAGTCCTCTGCCATTTTTTGGAGAGTCAATCCTTGTTCGTTCTCAAGCTTGGTCAGTACCCGTCGTCTGACTTCGGCGTCTTCTGCTGATACTAGACCTTGTGCGAAAATTAAGCACTTGAAATCATCGGCAGTCAGTTCGGCTAGTTTAAAATCATTACAGAGCTTGTTTACCGATGCTGCAAACGTTAGAAAATCTTGCTTGTTGTCTTTGACTGTGTTCAGGCATTTCCAACGTTTGTGGAAGAAGGTTGTGTTAGGCCCGAATAGTTCCGATAGGAGCTTAATAGTCTCTGAAAAATCCAAGTCAGTGGTTTTCTTGGGTAGTATGAAGTCTACGAACCTACTATATCCTGTAGTTCCCAGTTTTCTCAATAGTAGACGTACCTTTTTTTTACTGGGTCATTGTTCACAGTCTACATTGAAAATATCTTCGTAGCGCCTGTAAAAAGCCTCGAACGTGTTGTCGTTCTCTGGTACGTATTCAAAGGTTTCGATTGAATTGTAGATTGTACTCTGGGAGAATATCGTATCTTTTTCAGAGTTTGAGACGTTTAATGCATTTACGAGTAATTCTTTAAGTTGTTTCTGTTGTAGTTCAGCATTCTGAAGCGTAATTTGTTGGAATTCCATTTGTTGTTTATGTAATTCCAAAAATAGTTGTTGTCTTTCTTCTGATTTTTGTTGTGGATCCAAATTTACTTTTAGCATTTAGACGATACTTTTTGAAAATCTTCCATATTTAGAGAAACGAAAATGACAGCGATTTTTTTTTTTGCTTTGAAACTCGTTTACCAAGTGGAGGTGCACAAAAAATCTTGATAGATTTTTTTTTTTTTTAACAAAAAAAAATATGTACAGACAATTAGTTAAACTAAACTAATTATGTGTTTAGCATTTTTTGCGATTCTATGGTTCTGTTAATTTTAACGTAATTGTATCAATTTTCACCACACTTATGTATGAAAACTTGCCTCAGTGAATTTGAGGGGAGAATAATTTTATGCACGAGCTCAACTCAGTTACATAAAAAAAAAAATTTTGAGGCGTAAATAGTACTCTTGTGTTGTCAGTTTGTTTTACGAACAAACTGTTTTTTTTGTGTGTGTCTGGGGGTGTAAGAAATCGTTCTCGTAATGTTATCTGGACAGACTTTAATATTCCGTAGATGTCGAATCGCTAGTTCGTCACTGCTGTTTGGTATCGGAATATTTTTTTATATGTAGACGCTGGGTGTTGCGTTTAAACCGCTAATGTAGTAATACCAGTTTAATTTCTCGTTCAACACTGCTGTGGGAACGCGTGGAGTTTCTGAGTATTTTTCGAGTACTCTGTCGCTATTGATATGGTGAGAACGAAATTCTCGAATCTTTCTGTCGCCACTGATGTGGGACTGGCAAGGTATTGCGGTGTTCGACGTGAATACGTTTATCGAATTATTCGTCGGCACAGATGTGGGACTGGTAAGGTATTGAGGTTTCGGCGTGAGTGCGTTTCTCGAATTCTCCGTCGCCACTGATCTGGGCCCAAAGTCGGGTCCACGGAAGGAAAACACGGAACATGGATTAGAGGTAAGAAAGATATATTAAACAAAAGATAGTGTAACTGTAAGCGGAGCTTACTATTTCCTAGTGTCCAATATTGGTAGTCGTACGCGGCTGATGCTACGGTATTAAATACTCTCTCTCCTTCTTTTCTTCTTCTCTCTAGAGTGTTATCTCGCTTACTTTATATAGTCCTGGAAGAGTCCATATTGTAGGTATGTTACGGTCTCACAACATTTATAAAATCATTTTTTTTACTGTTTTCTATGCATATTTATTCATTATGCATTTATGTGCAGTTAATTATATGAAAATTATGCTTATTCATTAGTTGGAAATTAAAATGTGTATGTGCACGAATATTTGTTTCCCCAACTGTGTGCGTACATATATATATATATATATATATATATATATATATATATATATATATATATATATATAGTTTATGCAAACTTAGGTAATCCGTATGGGTAGACCCGAGGAGGATGATATCCGGAGAGCTCAATGTAAAATTCAGAGCAGATATGTTTGAATAAAAACAGACCACGTTAAAGTTTCATCTAATAAATTAATTATTAATTATTATAAAGTCTGATGATCCAGAGCCCTGTTAAAGGGGTTATGGTGAAATAATTTATTACATGGAACTTTAACGTGGTCTGTTTTTATTCAAATATATATATATATATATATATATATATATATATATATATATATATATAGATAGATAGATAGATATAATATATATATATATATATATATATATATATATATATATATATATATAGAGAGAGAGAGAGAGAGAGAGAGAGAGAGAGAGAGAGATTGAGATAGATAGACAGATACATTCCTAGGCTGAATTTCTATTACGGGAATGTAGATATTATTGTCTCAAAAGAGAAAATCTCCAGGTAATTAAATAAGTAAAGTTGCTTTAAACGTTTCTTAGATTTTTCAGTATCATTTGATTACAGTATAATGACGGAATTGTTTTAGATCTTACCACGCATAGTTGGTTTCAAATTTCAATGGATAATCTTTTTGATGAACGAAGTAGAGGACGTTATTCTGCAATTACACGTGATCGATTGAAATTAGGTTTAAACGAAGACTTAGCAAACTGTCCAAGTAATTGCACTCGTATTGCAACTTGGCAGACTGACAATAGCGACCATCCAAAGCAATTTGGTAAAAGATTTCGGTTCAACATCGATAAACCTATTACTTTAAATTGCATCTCGTTTTCCCGACAAGCAAACTCAGCTGAAAACGTTATAGTAAACTGCCTGATACAAATAGAATCCCAAGAGGCTGTCACGGTGACAATGATAAAAGAGAGACTGCCTTATTTACTTTTTCCAAGTACATCTGCTTGTAAAGATGTGTAAGATTGCCGCTTCCTCTTAATTGAATTTGAAAGCTTTCTGGGGAAAATGGAACAGATAACAGGAAAATGTGACGCAGAAATCCGAAGGTGAATTGGAATAACAAAAGATGCCTTCAAAAATCTAAACAAAATATTAAGTAACAGTAAAATATATTTAGAAAGAAAGTACAGTATACTGATCTGTAATATAATATCATTTCTCCTGTTTGGCAGTGAATCTTGTCCCAGATGAAGTGGAGATTTGAAGCAAGACGAATTTAGCCATGGAGAAGAATGCAGAGAGTACTAAGTACAAAATATGTGAGCAACAAGGAAGCTTTAAAGACAGTGAAAAACGAAAATGACAGAAAAAATAGAAATGCATGGGATATATACTAAAGAAAATAGGTTCGGATAATTTAAAACTCAGGGGATATACTGAAGGCAAGAGAGATAGGTGTAAACAGCGAACACTCAGCCTAACACGATTATGTTATATTGTATTATAACAGGAGATGGATAATAAAAGCATAAATATTAGTAAGAGCTACAAAGTATAGGAAGCTATAGAGAGCCGTAATCTTCAAAATTCTGAAGGTAGACGGCACAGAAAAGAAGTAATGTCTCTTGTGAATTTTGAACAATAATTTAAAAGAGTAAAACTTATTCTACTTCGTTCATAAGCTGTTTTAAGCAGCCATATATATCAAGATGATCTTAACACGTGCTTGTTTTAGTTATTTAGATCAGTTTCCCAATCTATGTTCACGTGGCCAAAATGGTCCATGTCAAATTTCAGGTGGCTCACAGAAATTTTATAATTTTTACTGGGCCACAAGGGTAATAATTGGACCACAACTTATGGGCCACAAAATAGAAGTTATTATTTGCCCTGTAATCATTTCATAAGCCCCAGAAAAATAACGGTTTCTAAGTGTACATTAAGAAAAAAATATATTGTGTGTGTGTATTTAGGCAGAATTTTTCATTCATACATGTTTCATTAAATAATATAGACAAGTGTTGTCTATTTATTTTATGTCAAATATTTTCATAACGTCTGATAAGCTTAATAACATTATTATTAAACGAAGAAAAAAATCACAATACTGATATATATATTTTAATACAATCTAAGCTTTCGGCTTACATAAGCCATTATCAAAGATGACAATTTCTGTACAATATATTAAGCAATAAATGGAAAAAAATGTGATGATAGTCTTTTTCTGTAGGTTTTCTATAAATAATTTTTATGGTAATTGTTTTCGTGAAGTTTATTCTATGTTACCTAGAGCATATTAATATAAGCGTACTACCAGATTAGTGATAAACATTCATCATTTTACATTAGAAATGAAAAGATGTACATAAGTTCTATCCTGATATTTTCTTCATTCTCACTCCTTCCTTTTTCTTGCTTCCCAGTCAATTTACAAATATCTAAATGCAATGTCAATCGTTATCTTTTGTCTTCTTAATCGTCGTTCTTTTATTGTTCTCTCTTCTTGCGTTTTAGGGACTTTATTGCGTTGCTTGGGGTGAAATGATCTTTAAAATAATTTTTATAAAATGATCTGAGAGTTAAATTCCCCAAGCGTTCTACATATGTAATGCATAAGTCGTTTTCTCACGATTGTTAGCAATATTTTATTTGGTATAAAATGACAATTGGAAAAAAAAAAATCTTAGATTTTGCCGACGCGTTTCGTCTTACGACTATTTCAAGGCAAAAATGAAATCGAAATGTTTTTGTTGTTATAGTTACATTAAAAAATCCAAATTTAAAAAGATAGACGCTTCTGTCTAAGCCTTTTTTCTGGTTAATCTAAATTACCTTTATAGTAAGGGATTTTTTTCCATGTCGACAATATAGTTAAATTCCCATATCAATTCTGTGGACAAGACAGATTGGTTTTTAAAAAAAATCCCTTAATTTAAAGGTAATTTATACTAACCAGAAAAAAAGGCTTAGACAGAAGGGTCTATCTTTTTAAATTTGGATTTTTTAATGTAACTATAACAGCAAAAAATTTTCGATTTCATTTTTGCCTTGAAAAAGTCGGAAGACGAAACGCGTCGGCATAATCAAGATTTTTTCCAATTGTCATTTAATACCATTCTGTCTTGTCCACAAAATTGATCTGGGAATTTAACAATATTTTGTTTGTATTCTCTATCAAGCTTACTGTTTATGCACTGTGTGAAGCACCAATTGAGGATCGAACTCACTATTCAGTTGCAAACTGATCTACAGAGGCAAGTTTGTTAACCATTAAACAACGTCGAAGTTCTCAAGCTCATTGATATATAGGAGTACAGATATTACATTACAGAAAACTGTTGCCAACAATCTGCGTATTTTGAGACCATATTAAGTAATTGCTTATTTCACCACTATGAAGTATGAGTCAAGCATTCAACACTGAACCAGGGTTAAACGTGGAAAACTGTATCTAGAATTATTTTACGCTTTCTCCAAACTGTGTGTGTTTCTAGTACATTTCAGATTTTAATTAGGAATACATTAAAAGAGGGTATTTGAATTACTCAATATATTTATCTTGAGAAAGAAAAAAAATAATAAATCATAAAACGAAATATAACTTTCTAACATCTGTCGGATTTTTTTCAAAGCATGAATTCCAAGCTGTCATTTTTGCATCGCATTCTTACGAGCGTTGAAAAATAGGATTGCGTATCAGCAGAAATTGAAAAAGACTATGATTATCAAAAAGAGTAACCAAGTGAATAATGGACGAATGAAAAAAAAAATTCTTCTAATTATTAATTTACCAATAAACTCTTACCACGGTTTTGGCAGTTGATGACAACTTAACAGTTTAGTTTAGAACTGTCATTAGATTATCCACGCATATTATTTGCTTATAGCGGTGAATGCTTTTGTAGAAAGAGCCACAGATTTCAAATAGAATTACAAAAGAGTAATGATGCACATTGTGCCATGGAGTATCTGAACATGTTGAAGTTTGAATTCAGACTTCCTTTTTCAGGCTGAATGACTGCCAACAAAGGCAAGGGAGCTCAGTTTGTCCTGTTATTTAACCCATAGCTGGGGAGGGATCCATACCAAATAGAACTACCTTCGGCCAATTTTTTCGCGACAATAAATCCTACACCAATCGCACATCTTTTTTTTTTTTACAATTTACCATCTGAAGCACGACTATATATTCCCAAGACTGCCGGGCTTACGGCTTCATCTTGTAGAAACACAGGTTTTCGTAAGATCACCGAAGTTAAGCAATGTCGAGCCTGGTAAGTATCTAGATGGGTGACTGATAGGGAATACCATGAGCTGTAAGTTGAGTGCTTTTGGTGGAATAGATAAAAGGTCGCAATTGTTAATCGTAGGACCGTTTAAATTCCAGTTGTCGTTATATTCACTTACTTGCATATATCATTATAAAAGTTATGGATCAATCTTTATTCCATCCATCCAGTTAATTAATTGTATTACTACATCCTTATTATCTTCAAAAATGAAACATTCTTTTAGTCTAAAATATTTCTGGCTTTAAATAACCTGAAAATTCTTGATGAGTCAATTAATCAAGATCATTACGAGCTGAAAAGAAGAATCTTACAAGCAAAATATATATCCTGGCTTTAAAAAACCTTCAGAGGATTGAGAAGCAGTAGAAAGCGAATCGATCACTCCACATCAGTCCGAGATGAAAAGAAGTATCTTCCATTGTGAAAATATATTCTGGCTATAAATAACCATCAAAGTGTTGAGAAGACGTAAAAACCTATCAATCAATCAATATCAGTACGAGCTGAAAAGAATCTTACAATTAAAAATATATTCTGGCTTGATAAAAACATCAAAGGGTTGATAAGCCGTAAAAAACGAATTAATCATTCAATATCAGTTCGAGCTGAAAAGAAGAATCTTACAATGTGAACATATATTCTGACTTTAAAAAACCTTCAAAGGGTTGATGACGTAAAAAAACCTATCAATCAATTAATATCAGTCTGAGCTGAAAAAAAGAATCTTACAACACGAAAATATATTCTGGCTTTAAATAACCTTCAAAGAGTAGATAAGCCATAAAAAAAACGAATTAAACAATCAATATCAGTTCGAGCTGAAGAGAAGAATCTTACAATGTAAAAATATATTCAACTGTTTGATTGTTTTGTTTTCTACGGCTTATTGATTTCTTCGTTTTTTACGGCTTATCAACACTTTGAATGTTTTTAAAAATTTAAAGGTTAATATGCCGTAGTAAATGAATCAGTCAATCAACCATGATCATTGGAGAGCAAACTTAAAAACTGCGGTTTTGAAATAGTTTCGGTATAGATTACTAGTTCTCTCAAAACGTAGCATAACATACACATAATCCAATGAACGGTAGGAGGTTTTCGAAGGCTTCTGGAAATGTAAGTCAAAATCTTAGCTGGAAAGTAGAAACGAAATCCGAATAGATACCTCTGGTTTCTAGGACGGACAATAAGCATTTGTACCATGCTAACTTAGGTGTTTGAGACACGAATCTGGCTCCAGTTCGATTCAATAATCTTATTAACAAGATAAATATAGAAAAGAATATGTCACCCTTGATTTGAAGAAAGAAAGACAGGAAGAACAAGGAAGTGGATTTGAAAAACTTCTTCGACGATGAGTGCGCCTCCATATGTGCTTCGGATGAGGCAACATTAGATTATCATTATTGAGTGCGTTGGCCATAATTCGCCTTGCATTCTCCTATGATTTGGAAGTTGTTATTTGTTAGTATCCAGGATTTTAGAAGTTTGTTTTATATTAATTAAAACTTTATTCTAGATTCACGTTCGAGCCATATAATAGTTTTATGTGTTACGTTTCTTCGGGACATGGCTCTTCACAAATTTCTATCTTGTGTGGCTCTTAACTGTTTTCTGAGGGTTATCCAAGCACTGCTTCCTCATTTTTGCTATATTTTCCCGATTCTTATCATAAGTGTTCTTTTTGATTCCAGTTCCTTTCATTTGTCTTTATTGCTTGCTTGCTCCGTCCGTGGAATTTTCAATATCCATCTGTAGAAACCCGTTTCTACTGCCTCTAGATTTTTTCTTCATGCGTGGGGAGATTGTAGAATCTTCAATGCCATATAAGAGGATGGATAACATATAGCAATACAACAGTTATTTATGTTTTGTTTTTGTTTTTTCTAATGAAATTCTCCCGAATCTCTGCACCTTCCTTATTTTTTGAAATGCTTATTTTGCCAGTCCAATCCGTGTTCGGATCTCGTTGCCACACTTTGCATCCTCTGAAAATACACTTCCGATACAGTTGAATATCTGCACCTCATTACTTACTGTCTTTTTGCTGTGGATGTTTAGTCATTATTTTCCTTGCTTTCTTCTACCACCCTGTCTAAGAGGTCCTGTAATTTCCTTTTCAAGTCGGCAATCAACACAGTGTCATCTGGATATGTTTTTTTCTTAAGATTACTAATAAATCCTAGCAGAGGAGACACGTTGGAGTAATAGATAGCGGCTCGGATTGAGGAATCGGAGAGCAGAGTTCGAATTGCAGTCGAATTCGCTGCATTCACATGTGTTGGGAAAAGGTATGAAAGGTATGAAGCCTTTTCTTCGCCTACCAGCTATGGGTAAATATGGTTCTATAGCCTAGGATGGTAACTGGTCTAGTGCAGACCTCCAGTCGAATACATTACATTCACTTATATTATAATATCCTTAGGAAAGTTATGAATCCTCTACTTCTCCCACCTCCAGTTATGGGTAAATAGCAGGACAGTCCTGATTCTATAGATGGCAACTGGTCTATCGTAAATAGCAATAGTAAAAACATCGCCTAAGTGTTTATCACGCATAGGACATAAATGAACTTAGATAGAATCGTTCTAGAGATTGAATAAATCCGAAGAGAAGAAAAAAAATTGTCTCATATTCCTTTATAGTTTTTGTGCAGCCAATCAATTTAAATTTTAGGTAGAGAGTTGAATACTTAAGCAATAATAGACCTGGTATTTGATAGGAATGCAAGAGAATATGGCAGACAGTGAACATTCTGAGGATAAGGAGAATAGATAACGATTGCAGTTTTTTGAAGAGATCAAGGTTGAAGTGCTTTGCGAAATACCAATGTGAATGGCTGCCCCAGAAAGAGGTAGATACTGTAAAAAAATAAACATTTTCGTGGAAGTTTCTTACATTTGGTATAAAGTCGAAACGCGGCTGATTCGACTTCGTATAAGTGACATGCTCTAAATATTTACAATAGTGAAAATAAATAATTGACGTCATGTGATCAGGAAATAGCGATGGAGTAACGACAGGATTGCAAACTTATGAACCTTTCTGTAGTCAAACGGTAAAGTACACCGGAACAAACAGCGGTTTCTCCTACATTGGACGCAGATTAGAAGTTATTGATCGCGTACGTCGATTGACTTAATACTCAAAGTTCAAAAACCCAAAAAAGTAAATACGGAGTCTATTTCAAATGTGAGTATCCACTATAATAAGGTCTAGCGTAATATCTATCTATCTATCTATCTATCTATCTATCTATATATATATATATATATATATATATATATATATATATATATGGATGTCGCACCCTCTCTCTATATATATATGTCGTTCTCTCTCACTCTCTGTCTCTCTATATATATATATTGATAGATAGAGATATAGATATATAGATGTATTTTACTTCAAACAATCTATCTATCTATCTATCTATCTATATATATATATATATATATATATATATGGATGTCGCTCCCTCTCTCTATATATATATGTCGTTCTCTCTCACTCTCTGTCTCTCTCTATATATATATATTGATAGATAGAGATATAGATATATAGATGTATTTTACTTCAAACAATCAATCTATCTATCTATCTATCTATCTATCTATCTATATATATATATATATATATATATCTTACATTATATATACATAAATATATATATATATATATATATATATATATATTACATTATATATTAGATTGTATATACATACATGCACACACAAATACACACACATATATGTAATAGTGGACATTGAAGGGTGTGTGTGTATGTGTGTGTGCATGTGCTGCGTGCGTTTTAAATGTAATTGTTATTTTCATATATTTTTTAGGTAGATATCCGATTTCCCTTTAGTTTCTTTTCTCTTTATTTCACCGCAACATATATATATATATATATATATATATATATATATATATATATATACATATATATATATATATATATATATTCGTTGTGCAACTTAAAGTTTCGTGTTTTACCAAGTCATCAAGCACGAGCTGGTGAATGAACGCCTATTATGATTGTTTTTTTTTAATACTGGGTCATAGAGGAACGCAAACTTAAACACAGATTCACAGCTCAAAATTAATATAAACTTAATATATTATTGGCCTATAAATTCAAAATATAGTGTGTAGGTAGAAGGCTATCGTAGAAAAAATGCAATCTTAAAGTTTAAATGAGAAACGAAGAACGCAATGTAACCCGTTAAGTATAAATAGACACTTAAATTGTTAAAGGGAGGTAACCCTTTCTTTTTTATGTACCAGTGTTCCTTCAGGACGTAGTCGATCATGGCACTCCGGTTCCCCCTATCCCTTATAGCTCTCATTATGTTTCATCCCTTTGCTACTTCCCTCAGGCCATATTGTGTAATCTACTTGCATAAGCCCGCCAGGTATGTCATGCATTACTTACACTAGTCTCTCTTACCCTCTATTTGACCTGTGAATATCACTTTCTTCAAGCCCTCTTTTCTCATTACGTGTCCCAGAAATTTCAGCTGACTCTTCCTGACGCTAAGTATAAGCATCATCTTTGGTTTCATCCTCTCCAAAACCTCATCGATGCTCACACACTCGGTCTATGACATCCTCAGAATCACATAGTAACATTTGTGAGAAAATGACATTATTTTTGCATCAACCTAATATATATATATATATATATATATATATATATATATATATATATATATATATATATATATATATATATATAAAGTGTACATAGAAGTCAACACTTAGAGGCGACAGTCTGTTTCATGCTATATGCAATCGTCAGGCCACGTGTGCTGTTATTTTTCTTGGCTATTTATATATATACGGGTCAGTCGTGCATTGTGGGTAGTCTATTATGCCAGTTATGTTACCGGAAGTCGTTTATTTATTTATTTGGGTTAAATTATTTTGCTTGTTTTTATTTATTTTTATTTTTTGTTTCTTGTTTTATTTATTTATTTTTTTAATCGGTGTTTTTATTAACGTAGTAAAAATTTGTTTATATCACTTATTTAATAGTTTTGTTTTGTTTTGGTTTGAGAATTTAATTAAAGCTATTTATTCGATTTTGGTGTTGATTGTTGTAGTTTGTTCTAACTATTATTTTGGCAGGAACAGTTTTTAATTTGTGTTTATTTGGGTTGATTATCTTTATTTGATTTTTCTAACGGTAACTTTATCGGGATTGGTTTGTTTATTTATTTACTTGGATGAATTTAGGTCAATTTATTTTACTTTTATATTTTCTCTTTTGGGTTTTTCGATTTTTAAGTAACGTAGTATTTATTTATTTATTTTTTTATTTTTGTTATTTTATTTTTTTTTATAGTTATATAATCGAACCAAAAAATCAGACCAAAAAATACCTATAACTGTTATATATAGTGTTGACTTCTATGTTCACTTTTATATTTACACACGCTCTATCTCTGATATTGAGCACTTTATCCCATAAATATAGCACAACTTAAGACTATATTTCTTCATATATATATATATATGTGTGTATGTGTATATATGCGTGCGTGTGTTTTATTTAAGGATCAAATATAATCTAATTTATTCGATTTAAATCTATCGAATGTGTTTCTAGATGATTTTATAAGCAATCTGTCTCGTAAGGCCAACGGTTCAGGTCACTAAAATAATGCATTCGGAATATTTTCAAGTAATCCATTTTAGAAAAAACAAGTAACGTCTGAATGAAAAATAATGAAGTGTGACAAATGTTTCTTCAGCACCGAGTTAAACAAATTTAATTATGCTCGACAAAGCAAACGACTAAGCAAGTAAGTAGTCGAGGTCTGTTTTCTATCCACAGACTTGTCTTCAAGTCATTGTTAAAATCTAAAACTTTCGATCTCAAAATTTTTTTTTTTCATTCTGAAGAGAAAATCCAGTTTTGTAAGAGCAAAAGCATTTAAACTATTAGGTTGGTGCAAAAATAATGACGTAATAATGTCGTTTTTTGACGTATTTTTAACGTCAAAAAACGACATTATTACGTCATTATTTTTGCACCAACCTAATAGCTAGCACAATTTGTGTCAAAAGCTTCCGACTGAACCCAGTTTTGTACTTATAAGAATTGTTCAAAATGTAGAAGTCTGAATTTGTGCCTGAATTTATTTAGACACTCTGTATCCCCACACGCGAAAAAATGTTTAATCCAGTCTCCCTTAAAATATTAAAATAGACATATAGTTTTCTTTCTAACTGCCATGTGGTTTCAGGACAACCGACCATGGATCCTCACAACATCCTGCTTTATGTTTCTCAAAGAAATATTTTACCGTTTATACATTATTTTTTTCTCCATCCTCAAATAATCTTTCTGCATAACGTTTTCCACTTAGTAGATTGAGTAGATTATTTTCAGTCAATGGATAAGTCTGTTGTTAAGAAATTTGGCACACTGTATTGTTCCCGACAATTCTTTATACCTGAATCTATCTGGCACATTGATATAGCTTACCATTCAATCGTGCATTGAATTTTGTTGCCATATCTAGTCTGATGTTTTTGCTAGTATCTAGAAATTTTTGAGAAAATTCAAAGAAGAATACGCAATATTTTATGTCCTGGCCTGGTATCTCAGTTTCAGTCGGTTTCACATTGCCGTTACAAACATTCCTGTCCCTTTTCTATACATATTTCCATGAGCAATCTCTTTGGTGCTTCGACTTAAAGAATTTAAGCGTAGATTTAGGCCAACAGTCAAAAATGCAAATTACAGGTCGACGATGCTAAAATCAAGCAGATACAGAAATTTAAATATCTGGTAATTGTTATAACAGAGGAAGGTAAGCACGACACTGGAGATCTGGAGAAGTATTGGGATAACTAAAAGACCCATTCAAGAAGCTAAGCAGAGTATTAAGAGACAAGAAAATCTCTTTGGAAGCAACAGAAATGTAGTTCTACAGAACAATGCTGGGCCGAACATATGAACAACGACAAGGTTTTGGAGAGAATGGAAACAAAAAAAGGCAACTTATACTTAACATCAGGAAAAGGCAGTTGAAATTTCTGTGACAAGTAATGAGGAAGGCTGGCTTGGAAAATCTGATACTCACGGGACAGACAGAGGAAAAGTAGGACAAAGGAAAGTAACGCCTGACATACATGATGGGCTTATGCAAACCGATGGCAGAATAGGGTTTGGATCACATAACAAAAAGACAGAACTTATTAAGAGTTACAAGGGACAGGAAGATGTTGAGGGCCATGATGCCCTACGTCTTGAAGGGACAAGACACTTAAAATAAACTTTTCAAATAGCTTCTTCTCTTGAACCAGTCTGTAGAGCTTCTTTCTTGGGTATCGCATCTTGCTTTCCTGGTAACCGCGATTTTGAAATATTTCTATGAAATGTCAAACGTCATCTTCTGTCTATTTGAATCCAATTGCATTTATTGTGCTTTAGTTTATTTTTATTTACGGTATATCAACCCCAATGGGTTATTTAATGCCAGAAAATTTTTAAGATAGTTTCGTATAACGAATTTTTACATTTTGTATAAAAATTGTTAATGATTTTTAATACATAAACAGTTCACTGTTCATTGCCTTTAACGCTAACCCTAACTCCTAACCCTAACCTTAACCTTAACTCCTAACCCTACCCTAACCACTATCCCTCACATATTTCATACTTCCAAGAGTTGGTAAATATCTTAATATAGTAAAAAAATGAATAGTAGTTAGTATACTATAGTATAAAATAGACAGTAGATATAATATAGCAGCACCTAACTATTTGCCCATCGCAGGTACCCTAAAAGGTGCTACTACCCCGGGTCACGGTGGACTCGGGAACAAAACAATTAAAAGGTATTCCACGCTTCTCAAAAACTACCGATCAGAATCCTTGCTACCGGATATAGTTTATTATCATACCCAGTATGTTTATTGAGCTTTGCTCCTCGATAATACTTTCTAAGTTTCCTTCACACTTATTACTGTTTGCGTATTATTGTCTTTATCGTCTTGTTTGGGGTGAAGTGATAAAAAAAATCATCAGTGCTTTCGTTATATTTTATAAAACTTTATTGCTTCCATTATAATTTCTGTGTATTAAATTCTATAAGTCGTCTCTCACCATATTGTGTCAAAGAAACAAATCTCTTAGTCATGGTGTAATGGTTATCAAGCTAGTCCCGCTAGATTAATTCATACTGAATGGTGAATTCGATCCTCACCTAATGTTCCATAGTTTCGATCCTGTGTCTCATCTAAGCTATGCTTAAAAATCCACATAGTCCGGTTTATCTGAGTACATGATGGAAACATTTGCACGTTGTGTCAAGTAGGAGACATTTAGATTTGCCATATCATGTTGCTCACATAACTTTGGAGCTGACCTTAAATAATATATAAACAAAAATAAAATGGTTTGGTTTCACCAATGAAGCGTTTTGTAAGATTCACAGTTCTACTGTAGGCTGTTCGACAGCCAGTGAGGCCTAAAAGAGAAAAAATCCATTATTCAAGTGAAACTCCCTTTTGGGCCTGGTCAACCCTCTATCAGCATGCCTGTGTTCGGAAATTCTATTCAACAACCGGTACCCTTGTTTTCTCAGGACTGTAACTAATTCAATTGAATTTTATAGGTGAATGATGCCAAAAATATGAGATTCCCATATGTCTGAAATTGTTTTTCCCTGTGTGGAATAGTTGTTCGAATCGTGGTTATGTGGTTTCATGACTTTCTTTGAAATTTTGATAATTTTTCTTGCGAGACTTTTATACTCGTGGAAAAGGGTTTACATAAATCTATATACATTAAGAAATGGACAAAGTCCGATAATTTTATTTATTAAAGACATTTTTATGTTTAACGTTCTTTTTATAGATACAAGTATTTAAGTAAATGCTCTGTTTATAATAAACAGTATTAAATAACATTTACCGGCCTGAATGTCCGAGAAATTTTCATAGAAAATATTCGTCCTTGGACAGGATTCGAACCTGCATCCTATACGGAACCGTCATTTACGCTGACATAAAAATGTCTTTAATATATATATATATATATATATATATATATATATATATATATATATATATATATATATATATATATATATATATATATATATATATATATATACACACACACACTCTCTCTCTCAACTCTCCCGCCGAATGACGTATGAGGGTCAAGCAAATCAGTTTCCAGGAAACTGACAGCCCGACAACAGCACTTGAGATTTGATTATAGTGGTGAAGGACCATCCACCCTTTTTGAAGGGCCGAATACAGAGACTTGGTGCACTAAGTGCCACAAGGTCCCCAAACGACCCTCCGCAGGTTTTGAATTCAGAGTCGTCTTTCTCCTAGACCAGTTGCCATCCAACGCTATAGAACCCAGTCATTTCTGCTATTTACCCATAGTTGGAGGGAGGAGAAAAGGATTCACACCTTTCCCAAGGATATTAGCAAGTAAGGGAATGTAATGGATTCAACTGGAATTCGAACTCAGCTCTCCGATTCCTCAATGCAAAGATGCATATTTGTTTCGATGCCTAAAGGTAAACATCTCATCAGGTGAGGAACAAAGATAGTTATAAACGATTTTATTTAAAAATGTTACTTATGAAACATCACTTCTTCTTTACATTATTTAAAAGTTTAGGAAGATATAAGAAGAATGAACATAAAAAAAGAAAAGAAACAAATATTAGGTTGGTGCAAAAATAATGTCGTTTTTCTTTTGAAGTTGAACGTCAAAAAACGACATTTATTTTTGCGCCAATATATAAATATTTCCATAAAAAGAAAAGAAACAAATATAATAATATAAGCAGGTTAAAGCAAAAAAGAAGAGGATAAGAAAACAATAAAATGAAAAAAAAGAAAGAAGAAAGAGAAATATAAAAAGATAAGAAAAAATCATAAAAAAAACACATCCTTTCTCAGAAGAAAAGGAAGAAAAAGAAAAGCTGAACAATACAAAGAAAAGGGGGGAAAAGAAGGGAAAAGAAAAAGGCGAAAGAAAAGAAGAAAAGAAGACAATAGGAGTTGTTGATATCAATTCAGCCAATGAAAGAACGTTAACATTAAGATAGATATCATACAGAAAGATTCAAATTTTACTAGATGTGGCTGCCATATAGAACTATTTTAGATACAATATGACGATTAAAGTTTGACATTATTGAAAGAAACCAACATACTAACAAAATTAAACATAGTATGTAAATAATAGGGCACTTAAAGAAATAAAAATATTAGACACACAAAATAATAAATTAACTATACAAAATATTACATAAAAATTTAAATAAATAAATGAAATATAAATTATAGAATAAATATAAATTCTAAAAAATATATAATTTTTTATAAATTTGAAAAATATTACCAAACCATATAACTCGTAATAATTATACAACTCTACAACAAACATTATTAACAGTAATATACAAATACAAAGCTATTTGGGGCCTTAATTTAAGATAAATCAGTAAGGATAACATTAAAAGATTTATATGAAGGTAAAATAACATAAGAGAAATGATTATTAGATTAAAAGATTAACAAGATTTTAAGGTTAAATCTTTAATGTGCCTACATTTCCCGATAATTTTAAATCTCTGATTTAGCAATTGTCGATTATTCAAAAGTTTAATTGGACTTATTTTCTCCTGTATATATAAAAACAAGATTCACACACATACACAAAAGCGTGAAAATCAGGGTGAAAAATTCCTATCTATAAAACTGAATATATTTGCTCTATCTCTGATATCGAGCGGTTTCCACTACGTACTGCACATACAAAATAATATATATATATATATATATATATATATATATATATATATATATATGTAATGAAAAACAAACCACTTTAAGGTACCATTACGATAATTTATTTCACCCCAAATCCTTTTTTAAGGATTCAGGATCATCAGGTAAAACTTCCAACAACGAATTTTTCCTCTCAATTCGTTGTTGGAAGTTTTACCTGATGATCCTGAATCCTTAAAAAAGGATTTTGGTAATGGTACCTTAAAGTGGTTTGTTTTTCATTACATATTAGCTCTGTCCTCACATTGAGCTCTCAGGATTTCATCCTCTTTGGATTTACCAATTCGGTTTACCAAGTTCCTTATAACTTAACTATATATATATATATATATATATATATATATATATATATATGTATGTATGTATGTACGTATGTATGTTTTTTGCAAAATTGATAAAATTAAAATAAATTAAAATAAATAGCATTCTTTTTTACTGCTTTGTTCCCTATAGCCATGTCACATGACGTCACGTTAGCCTATTTCAAACGTCCAGCGGGGCCTAATGAATATTAAGATGCCGTCAAAAGAGTTAAAACTACCAAACAGATACCAAAAGAGAGCTTGATAATGACTGGAAAGTCGAAAATACTTGAACAAATATAACAAAATATGAACTTTGGACAGTTTATCCACAACTTCGAACATAATGCCAATACCTTATCCCAAAATGGGGAAGATATGATAAAAATGAAACAGATATACTATATTAGAGCACATAACGTCATCCATCAAGGCCCAGGTTTCCATTTGGCGGCATTTACCATCGAGGTCACACTGCGTAAAACTGATAGCTTCCATATGCTAACCTAGAATAAGAATGTCATTCAGAATCCATAAGATACTGTATGTCAATTCTGGGATTGATAAACAAGATCACAATAATTAGCGTACAAGAAATATCATATTATTAATGAAAATAGATTTATTTTTAGAAGAGAACTGTTTTAAATTCAATAACTTGCAGACATCTTATGAGCAATCTTTAAAAGCCGACAAGCAGTGAGTATTACGTTAAAATGCGAACAGATTTGGCGCTATTATATTCACTTGCCTAATGTAATTTTTAACCAAACTAGGAACAGATGGCTTACTACCTACGTTGACACACACTTTCATTCCTTCCTGAAAATCTCTAAGAACAGAAACAGACTTATCGGAACATTCAGATTTCTTCAGATTCTTCCGTAAGGCATTTCTATTCACAGTATCAAAAGAACTTGTTAGATGCACGAAGACATGATACAGCTCCATTTTCAACTCACTGAATTTCTCTTGCATTAATCTACGTGATGTGGTTATATGTGTGCGTATATATACATATATATATTTCCAAAATCTATATATATATATATATATATATATATATATAGATAGATAGATAGATAGATAGGTAAGAATCCGTTTGTTTATAATCGAAGTGAATCCCATTAATATAATAACCATATTAAAACTGATTAACACAGAGAGCTCTATAATTTAATTACATTATTATGTCCCTTAATATTGGATTAATAGTATTTTTTATTAAATACATTCATCCCTAACTTTACACTTCGATTTAACTGAGATGAATATTCTATATAAATCAGATCATTCTACATTATGTATATTCTCTTACCATTCCCTGTATCTAGACATTGCTACCCTCTCTATACCTTCTTCTTTCTCCTTCTCTTACACTTCTTATCTTGTCGTTTTGCTATATTTTTACACTTTGCTTTGTTTCTTCCGTTTTTCCTTTTTTTTTCTTTCTTTTTTATTGCCTCTGCCTAGTTTTTAAATTTGTTTTTAACCCAGTTTCTTCTTATTTTATCTTATTAACATGATGGGTTTGAAATCCCCAGATTATTTCAATTTGTGGGGTAAAATGATGATAATCTTGATGTAATCTTAATTCCTATTGTATGTAATATATATAGCTAACTAACTAACTAACTATATATATATATATATATATATATATATATATATATATATATATATATGTATGTATATATATATATATATGTATGTATGTATGTATATATATATAGAGATAGATAGATAGATAGATAGATAGATAGGTAGGTAGATAGATAGATAGATAGATAGATAGATAGATAGATAGATAGATAGATAGATAGATAGGTGAGAAATGACGACAATAGAAATATTTAGAGTTATTGAGACATATATATGAACTAAGATAGATAAAAATATAGGTAGCTAGCTGTCTAGTTAGGGGATAAATTAGAAATGATGCCAATCGAAATGCATAGAGTTATTGCGACAGATATATATGAACTGAGATAGATAGTAATGAAGATGAATAGATCACGAGAAACAGGAACTGAGATCAACGTGAGCTGTGACTGGATTATCTAGCCAACTATTAGGTTGGTGCAAAAATAATGTCGACATTATTTTTGCACCAACCTAATCGTTAGAAAGATAGATGATCTAATTTTTAAGCAAACTTACATCAGACATCTTACCACCTACGTTATTACGAGATTTCATCTCTTCATGAAAATCTCTAAGAACAGAAAGGAACTCATCAGGAAATTCAAATTTCTTTAGAATGCGGTTGTTTTTAGGTACTTTATAGTGTTTTTATTAACTTTGTTTATGTATTAGTAGCATCAAATATGCATAAACTTATCTTCAACTTTTTTGGTGGAATTGTAGATTTTACAATTACAGGAACATATATTCAACCAATTTTGTTCAACCGTAAAAAAGATGACTGCAAAAGTTCAGTAGAGTTGTGGTTCTTGAAGTCGACATTTCCATCTTTATGCAAACGTGACTAGTAAAGGAGGAAAAAAAATAAAAACTCTTTACAATATACGACTCGATAGTGGAACTCTCTGAATGAAAGTGGAGAATATATTAAGTGGGATCGATTTTTAATCTCTTCTCATCATTTTCTTTTGCGTCTACGAACGAAATTCTGTTTGATTGCAAGTCTGGGAAAACATTATTGACATTCTTATAAATATTAATAGATTTGCTCGGGTTGTACGCGTGTTGGTATCAATAGACAGACATCTAGATATCTAGAGAAATAAAAAAAAATGGGATATGTGATAGATAGATAGATAGATAGATAGATAGATAGATAGATGAGAAATGACATCGATAGAATTATATGGAGTTATTGAGACAGATATATATGACATGGTCATATTGATAAGTAGACTGTGAGAAATAGGATCTGAAGTCAATGTGAACTATGCTAGCTCGTTCGACAGACGGATATATAGATAGATAGATAGATAGATAGATAGATAGATAGATAGATAGATAGATAGATAGATAGATGAGAAATGACATCGATAGAATTATATGGAGTTATTGAGACAGATATATATGAAATGGTCATATTGATAAGTAGACTGTGAGAAATAGGATCTGAAGTCAATGTGAACTATGCTAGCTCGTTCGACAGACGGATAGATAGATAGATAGATAGATAGATAGATAGATAGATAGATAGATAGATAGATATGAACAGGATCTTATCGACAGATCGGTCGATAGATAGATCTGAACAAACTGAAATAGATAAATATAAATAGGAACGGATCGATATAGATATATATATATATATATATATATATATATATATATATATATATATATATATATAGAGAGAGAGAGAGAGAGAGAGAGAGAGAGAGATGTAAACTTTATTTCTTTGCTATAAAATGAATTATACATAGGTTTGTTTTTCTTTCTTTGGAAATATTCTGTCTTCATTTGTTTTCTTTTTCATAATTTGGTATTATTATTATTATTATTATTATTATTATTATTATTATTATTATTATTATCATTATTATTTACTTATTCAAAAAAGATGTCCATTTTTCATCCCTGGAGATTAACTAACGGGAAGTCTCCTCAAATTTCCATCTCCTTTCTCAGTATCCATACAGACCTCGACACGGCTAAGCTGCGCTTGGTGTAGTTTTGTCTGACATCGCAAATGGCTACAAAATCCAAATATTATCCTAAGAACTCGAGTCATGTTCTTAAATAGCCTCGTCAGATCGAGACTCTCATAATTGTGTCACGCTTGGCGTACATGTGGTGCAAAAATGTCTAAACTGCCGTCTGTATACAACCGTTTTGCAGGCCAATGATTAAAGTAGATGCAAGCGAATATAACTTCTACGTCTTAAAGGAGACAATACTTCATCAAATCTCGCAGACTACCGCGACATCTTCACAAAAAAAGAAGTTTACTAAATAAAACAAACATACTCATTTACTAAGGCAATAACAACTAAAACATGAATCACGTGTATCTAGAACTGATGTTTCATAATCAAGATGTCGACGTGATATCCTAAATATTATGGATGCAAACTCTCAACAGTCTAGAAAGATCAATAACAGTTACTGCATTTGAGATGTCTAATTTCCTGACAAACTTTTTTTCCTTTATTCTTTTACATTAGTATTCACCATGTACAAGGCCCGGAGCCACTCGTGGTAGAGGATTACAAAGTAAGAGGCAAAGCTTTTGCGGATATGTGTGGAACATAATTGTTAACCGTAAACTTGTAAAGATTTTTACAATAGTGTTAACCCTGTACAAGGTAGAGATTTACAAAGCAAAAGTCAAAGCGTATGCTGATATGTGTGTAAGTTAACGATTAAGCGTAGACTTGAACATGATTTTTATAAAATTTCAAACAACAATAATGCTAACTGTTCGTTCAAGGAATACCGAATATTTCCCGTATGGAAACAGATATTTGCACTATTAACATTAGCCTTTTTTTTCAGAGAAGTCATAATCAGAATGACTTGAAATGGTGTCTAAAATCAATAAGTAGAATGGCATCATTAAGTTAATTATTTGTAAAATTATCTGTTTTTAACCGAGGCAACGATTGGCTTGTTAAAAAACTGCTCTCAATCTTTTGAGAGACCCCTCTCTGGTTTTTATCAGTATGGCTGATGCTAACCCCCAGGAGAGTGACTCGTTGCACCTGCTCCATTTAACCATCTTAGCTGACATGAAGTGAAAAGACTATAGTGAATCTATTCTCAAGTCAACTGCTAAGAAAGTTGTTTCACTGAATCATGCTAGATAATTTTTATCTAAGCTTTCCATTGCTACATTGTCTAGATGTCCTTGTAGATTGCTTTTTGTGACGGCTATCAACATAGTTTAATATCTGTACCTTATGATAGGTTTTTGATCGCCAGTAATAAATTTCGCTTCGACTTCTATTTCGCTAATTGGGGCCTCGTTGTATACGTTGAATAAATCGGAAGACGAAGCTTTCTTTTATAGCCCCGTCTTTTCTTTTAACACTATTACTTATAATTATCCTTTTCGTTTCCAATTGGTCAATATGCTATCAATCAAGATTATTTCTATACTTTAAGCTCTTCGAACATTTTAAATAAGCCTTTATGTTCTACATTATCAATCTATTTGTTGTAGTCGAAATACACATAGTAAATTGTATTTTGGTCAAAGGACCACGCATTATAAATTGAAAAACTGCCATCTACCTTTGCGGTGTCCTTACAATGCAGGTGTTATCAGCCGCAAGGTTTGAATCAGCGAGTGGTGTCCAAATTTCAGCCGTTACATTCATTATACACACACACACACACACACACACACACACACATATATATATATATATATATAAAGAAATATAGTCTTAAGATGTGCTATATTTATGGAATAAAGTGCTCAATATCAGAGATAGCGCGTGTGTAAATATAAAAGTGAACATAGAAGTCAACACTTAGAGGCGACAGTCTGTTTCATGCTATAAGCAATCGTCAGTCCACGTGTACTGTTATTTTTCTCGGCTATTTATATATATACGAGTCAGTGGTGCATTGTGGGTAGTTTATTTTGGCGGTTATTTTACCGGAAGTCGTTTATTCGTTTATTTATTTATTTAGGTTAAATCATTTTGCTTGTTTATATTTATTTTTATTTTTTGTTTCTTATCTTATATATATATTTATTTATTTGTTTTTAATCGGTGTTTTTTTTTTAAACGTAGTAAAAATTTGTTTATATCACTTATTTAATAATTTTGTTTTCGTTTGAGAATTTAATTAAAGCTATTTTTTCGGTTTTGGGGTTGATTGTTGTAGTTTATTCTAACTATTATTATATATATATATATATATATATATATATATATATATATATATATATATATATATATAAATATATATATATATATATATACATATATATATATATATATATATATATATATATATATATATATATATATATATATATATATGTTTCCAGGGTTAAGAGTAATAGCTTTCAACACTTTTCCTTTTAAAGTACCACTTTCTAAAAGATGAATGAATTTCGGAAGCTAAGACGTGACGTATTCAGACTAGGTTCCTTTGAAACGTGAAAAAATCGTTTATTTTTAACGGATATATCTTAAAGATATTTCCAAGGTTAGAGTATACATTATGCAGATGATTTCTCTATTACTTTTAATGGATATATTCAAAATGAGTTTCCGATACAAAACACAAGATATTCAGATGTTTATCTTATAATCCTTAAAGATCAATAAGTTTTAAGAGATTAAATGGATATCCTCAAGATTTATTTCTGAGGCTACGATGCAATGTATTCATAAGTTTTTCTTCTAAACCTGAAGGAATCATCACTTTTAACGGATATACAATACGCACAAATGCATTTTTGAAAGATATATATCCATTTTTCTA
Organism: Acanthosepion lycidas; assembly: GCA_963932145.1. Taxonomy (NCBI): domain Eukaryota; kingdom Metazoa; phylum Mollusca; class Cephalopoda; order Sepiida; family Sepiidae; genus Acanthosepion; species Acanthosepion lycidas. The sequence goes on along the minus strand of OZ010609.1, from coordinate 49,215,748 downwards.
CTCCACTTAGATTTTGGGTTAAATAACAATGCAAATTTGCTAGATTAAAAACATTTTACAAGGTAACTCTGATGTCATAACTGGTTATCATTTTAAACCATATTTCTGCAGAGATCACAGCAGCATCTTGCAGGCCATGTCTTTGACGATATCCTCTACAGATAGTCTACAAGGGTAAGCGACCCTTTCTTCTATATTTCGTTGCATTTTTTACAGTCTGTGGATATAGTAACTGGGATCCGCAAAGATGAGAACAAAGGTCCTCTCTTGTCCAGCCAGGTATGGATCTTTTACACTTCTTTATAATGGCTCTACGTATGTTCCTTCTTTCTTTCGTTCTTTTCTCTTTCTCTCTTTCGTTCTTCTTTTCTCTTTCTCTCACTCTCGCTTTCGTTCTTTCTTTCTTTCTTTCTTTTTTTCTTTCTTTTTTCTTCTCATTATTATTATTATCTTTAATATCCACATTTAATGGTTTTCACTCAAACTTGTGTAAAAACACCTTTCTTTCAGAATCTTATCCGTTATATATATATATATATATATATATATATATATATATATATATATATATATATATATATATATATATATATATATAATTTTATATTACACAAATTTGAGTTCTATCAGTCAATCAAAATAATTTATACATTATCACTCTTTGTTTACCTACCATAAATGACTATACGCGTAATTCATCACCCGCTTCTTCTACTTTTTCTTCTTCTTCTTCTTCTTCTTCTTCTTCTTCTTCTTCTTCTTCTTATTATTATTATTATTATTATTATTATTATTATTATTTTCTTTGATTTCTGGCGTTTATGCATTTCTTTCCGGGTCCCGCCCAGGGACCTAAGGTTAGAAATGGCATCATGACACTTTCTACTGACAAAAAAAAAAAAAAATATTACATAGATAAAGCCCTTCGTAAAGTGTTGGCTGTACTTGTCAGAACATTTTTTTGTATCTCCTTGAGGCATGGACTTCCAGGAATCCCTTCAATTAGTCTACTGCAATCTTTTCCAACCAGTCCTAGGGCTCTAACTACAACAGGGATTGTTGATGTTCCCATATGCCACATTTTCAAGATTTCTATTTCAAGGTCCTTGTATTTTGACAGCTTTTTGAATATCTTCGAAGATACATTGCAGTCAGCAGGGACTGCCATAGCAATAAGGAGGCACCGTTTTTGTTTGTGGTCTTTAATAACAATATCTGGGTGGTGGCTTTGATTGTTCTGTCAGTGTGTATTGTGTAGTCCCATAGAATTGTAACAGGCCCTTTTATTATTATTATTATTATTATTATTATTATTATTATTATTATTATTATTATTATTATTATTGTTGTTGTTGTTGCTGTTGTTGTTCACATTTAATTGTTTTCATTCAAGCTTGTGTAAAAGCACTTTTCTTACAGACTCTTAGTTGTTTATTGATATAATAAATGCAATAATATAGCGATATATTCACATTTTATTTATGGTAAGTAAATCTGCTACTCCGATAAGGATGTCCGTTTTGCATGCTGTGTAACTGTGCTTATCACAAGAGCAGAATTCAATTTCTCGATGGTCTATTACGTTCTGTTTCTCAGAGATGCCCTTTAGAATGGCCTGAATTCTTCTGTAATCCACACCCCCGTCAATAAGAAATATAACTGATGAGAGTGTACTGTTAAAATCTTCACTGATTTATTTGTCTAACAACACATCAACTCCTTATGCCGAAATTTAAATTTTCTAGCTGCTTTGAAGTAATAAAAATATGATATATATTTTGATATATATTCTACTTTCACAATTAAATATATAGTAGATGATTGGTTGGTTGTTCGATTGGTTGATTTTTTTTTGGTGGCATATCAACACCTCTGTGGGTTATTTGATGCCGAAAACTAAATATTTGAATATGATTTCATGGGTTCAACTAAATATATTTTGAATGCAATTGTATGCTTTCAACCACAGATAAAATATTTTGCTGTCCTTTATTGTCCGTCTTTTTATGTAAAAATGTACCTCTTGTATTTTTAATATTAAAATGTTACATTAGGATCATTTTATGCCTTGGATTTCTTAAATTACTTATACACTGAAATGAATAATTCTATATTTATATTTAAGTGTAACATTTCTATTTTTGATGAAAGAGGGGGTAATTTTCAAAATTGTAGGAAAAGCATTTCGAGTTGTAAAGTTTCTTTTTTGTTATCATTGACTACTGCGACAGTATCGTTGATTTCTTTAACTATCATTTATCATTGAAACATTTTTTTTAAAAATCCGCCAGTAATTTTATTCTCTTAACCATTTTTTATGTATTGATTGTAGTCACGTAACATTTTTTGTGGATGAAGACGTGTTTTCAAATTTGTAGGATAAGCCTTTCGAGTCACAACATTATTTTGTTTTGTTTACATTTTTTGTTCAATATGTAATTTCTTTCTTTATTATTTATCTCTCAAATATTAGGTTGGTGCAAAAATAATATCGTTTTTTGACGTATTTTTTAACGTCAAAAAACGATATTATTTTTGAACCAACCTAATACTTAATTTTTAACAACAATAATAACAAAAACGTTCTCATATAATTAATGATTTCTTTATGCTTTTAATAGTTTTATTCTTTTCTAATTTATTTGTTTGTTTCTATTTTTCTCAGTAAAGACAATGTCGTACATTTGATAACGAACTCTACATTAGATCCAATGACCTCCCTTGATATCAACATCTAAACGGATTCTAATTTTTTTTTCTATTTTATAATTTTTGAAATAATGAAAATATGATGTATTTCATTCTCCTTTCACAGTTGAATACATGGTAGATGATTGTTTGATCGTGTTTGGTGGAATATCAACACATCTATGGGTTACTTAATGCCGAAATCTCAATATTTTGAACGCGATTGTATGGTTTCAATTAAATATATTTTGAATGCAACTGATAAAATGTTTGCTGGTCATGTATTGTCTTTTTTTATATAAAAATGTATTACTGGTATTTTTACTATTAAAATTTCTTTTTATGCTTTCATAGTATATTTTGGGGTGGGGTTGGGTGGTCACTGTTTGCGTATATAAGGTGCTACCCCCCAGTTCAGGGTGGATTTGGGAACAGCAATTAAGACGTCGTTCCAGGCTCCTCTAAACTTCCAAACTCCCGATCAGAGGCCTTGCTGCCGGATGTGGTTTATCGCCAAACCCAGTGCTTGTCATGGCGGTAAAATCATGACAATACACATGTGATAAAGAAAAAGGAAATTGTGGGGAGCCGTATTCGTCCCAGTCTTGAAGTGATATGGCATTAAAAAGTTTATTTCTTTCTGATTTTTTCTCTTTTTTTTTTTTTTTTTTTTTTTTTTTTTTTTGCACTTTGATTCTCCTCTCCAACTACAATCGATATGACTGTTACCTTTATGAACCATAACTGCTTTCCTTCACTGGCATGATACAATACTTATCGGGCTTCCTGCTTAATTTCAACTTTCCTCGAACAAAGTCCACAATCTTACAAGTGTTCGTCTCATTGCATACGATAATTCGATTTAGCCATTTTGGTCTAGATTCGATGACCTCTCTTAATATCAGCATCTAAACGGATTCGGATATTTTTTTTCATATTTTATGTTTTCTATGACAGAACTTCTACGATTGTCAGCCGTTAAAAGTTAGTAAATTCATATTTAAAACTTTGTAAATGACAACAACTTCATATAAAGATTTTATCATCGGGACATTTAATGTTAGACATTTCCAAAATGAAAAAAACAAATACAGTGATCATTGGCTCCGGTCGTTGATAGTTAAGACATTAATGTATGTTTCCTCGAAGAAACCAATATTTAAGGACTTAGAAAGACATTGTTATTAGACAGCACAACTTAATAAACATTCAAAATAGATAGTAAATCTTATGGAAATGCTTTTGGTAGCAATACCAAATAGAAGAATAACATCTATAGATTTTGGACAAAACAACAATCGTATGAATATTGAACAACGCCATTAAAGGCAATATCAATAAGATTAGACCATTACTCTAAAAACAATACAGAGGCTGAAAGACCGGCAGCTTTTTCGTGAAAGGGGGACACTTGTCTTTGGGGGTGATTGGTTCGAGTTATTTACAAATTTGGTGAAGGTGAAAAATCACTTAAAATTGCAGTGTCTTCATGTCGAAAGAGAAGTCAGGGCAATGAAGGAAGTTTCTTGTCTGCGAATATAGCAATGTTTTGTATAATGAATAGTTCGATCTTTGCAAAGTGAATCCTCCTTCGCAACTCGTACTTAATTTTAAAATCGTTTACTGACAACTTTCTGCGGTGATGATTGTTTAGCGCGGTGAGCACCTTTGCCTAACAGTAAATCACAATCCGCTGAAAATGTAAAGCTTACCCAATACACTTTGGTATTGGCATATTTGCTGGGCGGTGACGCCATACATCAGCTACTCTCCTTCTGCGATCCAATTCGTATTTGTGTAGGGATTAGTTTTCAACCTTCAGTTTTTTTTTCCGAGTATACCCACAAGATAATGAGGCTTTTATTTCAGTGTTTTCATTCTTCTAGGTTAGTTACTACCCAAAAATAAGACAGTTCAGTTTGATCTGGTATTTAATCCATACCTGGAGGGACCTCAGTTTCATTAAATTTTCAAAGAAATTTTTGTTATTGTTTTATCCTGCAAAATCCATTTTCAGTATATCCATGAAAAGTGAAGATTCCTTTAGGTTTTAACGAAAAGCGTATGAATATTTTAAAATTAATCTCCCGAATGTAAATTTGTTAAAAGTGATGATTCCTTCAGGTTTGTATGGAAAACTTCGGAATACTTTACGTCGTAACCTCAGAAATATAACTTAAATATAAACCTCTGAATATGTTTTTTTCCGAAACTCATTTTGAATATTTCCATTTAAATATATGTAAAATATATGTAAATATGAAAAAAAAAATATCTGAAAAAAAATCTGTAGAAAAAGACAGTATACATAAAGGTAAAATACTATAGGAAATCTGTATCATTAACCGACGCGTTTCGTTCAATGTGGACATTTCAACGGCAAAACGAAACGAATTTTTGAAAACAGAGTAACTATTAACAATAAACAAAATGTCCTTAGCTACTATAAATTTTAGAAAACGCTATTGTATTCATATTGCGATTTTCAGTTGACAATATAAATACATAAATAGCATTTTCTAAATTCTAAATTCTTATCGGACCTTAAATAGAAGTCGTACATACGATCCATCACAAAATGATTGGTTCCCTGTAATGCTTTAGTAAGTAACTGATTCCTCGTGCTATCCTCTGCCTTTAGAAGGGGCCTAAAATAGAATAATGCTGTCATATTTTGGCGGGAGCTGACCGGTCCTCACTCTCCAGTCTCGAAAGAGTGCAAAAGTGCTGTTGGTGACTTTTTCATACTCTAGTCTTTCCCTCAAAGGCTTGATGTGGCAAATTTTTCACTGCGCTATCCCTACTTCTAGGGAAAGTGCTCGGATGAACTACATTCCTTTGTTCCACCAGTTGTAACCTCACGGTTAGGACTCAATATGTCACTCACATTGTATCAAAACACCCACATTTCCTCCATGTTTCATTGGTGATAAGTAAGTTCCACTCGGAACAGCTTCTTTCCGTGAACCACCGCTCTCTGGAACAAATTCCCAAGAGGATGTTGCCCTAATCACTACAATAACCCGCTTTCACAAGTGGCCTCCGTGGGTTTTTTACAGGGTGAAACTTACTGTAAAAAAAGGAGCTATAGTTTAAGTAACAGTGGAGAATGGCCTCTGAACTAGAAGGACAATGTTGTATCTCAAACCGATGAGAACAGAGTCAAACATGCTGCAATCTTTCCCAAGAATTCTTACTGTGTGACACTATTTAGGTTTGCGTGAAAAAAAAAGCCGAGAATTAATTAAGTTGATAAGAAGCTATCACGAAAAGACACTGAGCGATGTTATTTTTTCTAACAAAGAAAAGTGGTAAAGATTTTATTTTCATTAGCGAAGAAAGTAAGATCTCGGAACTGTCGGATTTAATTTGATTTATGTTACGACGCGCCGAATAAAAGATAGCCATCTCCCCATGGCAGTAATGAAAATTTCAAATTGGTCAAGTGGCGTACAAAACAGAATGCTAAGAGATAGTATTAATCAGGTCGCGCACTGACCGATAAAAATGTCAGCTTGATCACCCACAAGTTAAAAAGAAGGAAAGATTAAACCATTAACTATTCTTTGCAGATATTTTGTTTTGGGAAAAACACCTGTTTTATGTCAGAGCTGGCCATGATAAAACATTTTTTTTATCGGAACAGATAATTGGCGACAGAGTGCGGAAAATCACTGGCCATCCCGATGATTATTTGACGAAAATCTCGTTGACGAATTCCAGACGACATTCGGTTAAGACAAAAGTCGTAGGGGTTTTTTGTCGGGAAGAAGAAAAGAAAAAAAAGGGGGGGGAGATATATTTTTTTCTTTGAGCGAGATTTTTAAACTGAGGCCAGTCTAACCACACCCACGCTGCTGAGCGTTCATTGGCTGAAGGGTGGCGTGAGCGGTAGGCGAAGATAAACTATGAAGAAGGAGGGGAGGCCTGTTGACGCCCCTTGAAGGGATTGGTGTGAGATGCTACTGTGAGAGAGAGGGGAACCTGTTGACGCCCTCTGAGGGGATTGGTGTGAGATACCAAAATGAGAAAGGAAGAATTTGAGAGGACGATTCCCCTTAAGTAGAAAGTAAGGACTTCCAAAAATGGAAAGTAATAAATTTTCCTGTCCGAGAAAATCCTTATTGTGGATTTAGAATTATCAAGGAACCTCAAATCCCAACAAGCCCACCCCGGTTTTGGTCGGCGTTCATATAAGCAGAATCGCAGTGAGTGGATCGGAGTTAGTGGCAGTGAGTAACACAGTAGTAACCAAACGTTGGAGGCGAGCTGGTAACGACAAGACTGATACCGAATCTAACCAGATTCCCATCCGAATCAGCAAAGGGTTAGAACGTCACATTTGGTGCCGCGACCAATACCAAGTCACATTGGTCGTCGCAGGATAACACGGGACGGCGAGAGGCGCGGAGAGGCCGGAGTGATGTCACAATGTTTCGCAGATAAAAAATAAAAATGAGCATCATTTGTAAGCAGATATGTGACTGTCAACAAGAAAAAAAAACTCAGGATGCGGGCTACGAATTCGAGAAACTAAAATCTAGCAAGAAGAAGGATTGAAATATCTCGGAAGTTTTTTTAGAGACGACAGAAAATGTGGCACAGAAATCCAAAACCACGTTTTAAAAATACCAGATGCCTTCCAAATTCTAAGCAAAATATTCAGAAAGAATAAAATTTAATTGGAAACAGAGTTCTAAATTGATATTTTATATCAATCCACCGACAGTGAATAATGAACAATTTACGCTCAGATGAGGAGGAGACTTGAGGCAACAGAAATAAATAAAACGGTGCTAAACTACTATGTAATATCATTCCTCCGATATGGCAGTGAATTATGAACTATTTCATCAAATACGAAGAGGAGACTAGAGGAACTAGAAACAAAGAAAAGACTGCAGAGCAGTTATGAAATATGTCCTCCATCTAGCGGTCAATGCTGGATAAATTACTCACATGGGAAGAGGAAAAGAGGCAACAGAGATATGTTTCTACAGAAGGGAGAAGAATAACATACACTCTTGTGCAAATTAATTGAAGCAAAACCAATAATTCCGTTATTACTTACATTTTTCGTATTTTCCAATGAATCATGACCCAGTGCACATGTTAGTACTTCGTATGTCCATTCCACGAAGTCGTTCCTTGCAGATTAGCCACAGATTCGCGATTGGATTTAAATCAGGAGAGTTTCCAGTTCAGTCTATAGTAGTTTGATTTGATCACTGGTAAGTCTTGCCAGTGTGTTCGTGCAGCGTTACAATTTTCCTACGCTTACTTGGAGTAATGTCCATCGCAGAAAATGGCCGTAGGAAAACTAATCGACAGTCAAGACAATAGTGTATGGGCGGGATAAAAAAATTAGATGCTGATAACGCAATATATTTCACGGCCAAACAAATTTCAACATGCACCCAGAAAACAGATTCATATTACCGCACACTACTGCAAATGACCTAATTCGAGGAAAAATAGAAATCGACTACATTCTGCCACTCTAGTGGGTCTAAAACTGACTGTATGGTGAAAGATTTTGTTTCAATTAATTTGCACAAGGCTTAATATTGAACTTGCGAATAACAAGAACTCTTTAAGGAATATACTAACGAAAAAGACGCTTGCATTTAGAATCAAGAAAATACTCTTGAAGGTTCAGTACTAGATTGGCAACTAGGTTTCATGATTTCCCTGTTGTTGTATAGTAAAGATCACTCAAACAGAAGATGATGGATGTTATTATATTATTGTTTTTTGAAATTTTGTTTATTTAAATAGAATTAAATTTTTGGAGTCGTGTTCCTCACGCAAAAGAAGGACAAATGTCCATAGAAACATTTGGCTGTAAATCCTTAGTTTTTGAGTTATTAAGTTAAAATTAAGTTTACAGTAGATAGGACTCTGTTGGCATGTAGACTATGTTACATTTGTCATTCGGGTACATTTGTGGCTAGTCTGTCTTCAACGCTTAACGTGTATAGTAGCGAGTTAACTGAAAAGGGTTCCGTTCAACAATGGCACGATATTCATAATGTAAACAGAACCCAATGATCTTTGCATCCAGACGCGCAAATGATAATGAACGCGAAGTTAGAAGGCTGTATCGGATTGCGTTTCCAGCCTGAAATCAGCCGAGTCATCCAAACTTTACTGCTGTTTATCGTGGCGTTTGCTGATCCGTGGCACCTCAAAAAATGAATCGAGTAAGACCGAGATCCGCTCGTACAACTGACCCCAAAGAACACATTCTACAGGTTATGTCAGGACCCGTCATGTGGTCATCACATGTCGTACATCTCATAGTACCATATAGAGGGTACGTCAAGAGCAGCTTCTGTATCCGTGTCATTTGCAATCTGTACAGAGTTTTTCGCCCTTTGATCACTCACCACGGAAAAACCTTATCGATGTTTCATGTGGACTTTTGTCCAAGTTTTGGTGTGAGGAACCAGCTCCCAAAATTTGTAAAATAATTATTTTTACACCCTGTATAAATTTGTAATTAAATTAATTAATAGGAAATTCATATCATTGACATTATTTTCTTTATTTGCAAATTTCACAAGCGGCCTAATCAGGTTATTATCAATGTAGTTTCGCGTTTATAAAGGCACATGCATTTTCGCGGCAATATCGTTATCTCTTTCCGGTTTCACTCTGTTTCACTTTGTGATATGACGCTTCGGGACTTGTGACTGATCAATAACATCTTCAGGTTTATTTGTCTTGTTGCTACTTTCAGTAACTCTTTACCATCGTCAAACTTTATCGCTTTCATTTTATTTTTATAGACGGATCCTTCAAGAGGTAGAGGATGTGCAACTACATTTATAATCTGGAATTCACCATACCTTTATTCTTAAATGATAGCAAATGAATTACCTTCTAACCGGTTCTGAATTCAGATTTATCATCCTAGATTTATTGAAAACCAAAGCTTAATAAACCATTAAACCCGCTATTTAATCCATTGGATGGGAAGAAGATACAGTTTAATTGAACAACACCAAAATTATACCTGAATTTGATTTTTTTTTATTTGATTGTGGATGCCAACAGCTTTTAGCCAACAACATCATGCATCTTCAATTCAAGACCAATATGACGTGGAAGACAGTGAGGATCAAATTCAGTAGCAATAACATGCAAATTTAGGGGGTAAGTAAAACCAACCCAACTGTGGCTCTCTACTTGCCTTGAAATTCTGATCCGATATTATTATAAATATTATTAAAAGGCACGAAAATGTTGCTAAAAACAATAACAACAAAAAACGACTGCTAATATCAATCCGTTGTTTTATTATAGTTTCTATCGGGCAGTTTTATCAGGGAAGAATTCTGGATCTGTAGCCATTTACTGAAAACGCCATGTTATTGAGAAGAATGTCTAAAGAAAATAGGAACAAAAATACCACTTATGCTAAGAATCAGAAAGTGACAATTAAATTTTTTGGACACATGGTGAGAAAAGACGACAAGGAATTTAATACTCACAAGACTGAAGGGTGGCGTGAGCGGTAGGCGAAGACAAAAGGGGTAGAAGAAAACAATTAACAAATCTAACATGCTTGTTTAAATCGATGCCAGTACAGAGACTGAATGGGATAGCAGAAAAACAGGCATTGCTAAGACATGAAAAGGACAGAAGTCGTATATGGTCATCCTCAAAAGGAACAGCCTGAAATGCGAGCTTAAAAATTATAGACTTCTGAATAAAACAAGTACTGAAATTTAACTGGGTTCTCTTCTAACAGACGGTAGATAATCTGCGATCGAAGTTCAGAAGTTCCTTAGTATAATGAAAGAATTTATCGAAATCTAAACTACGTAGTAAGAAGCAGGAAAATCTCGTCCGAAATGAAGAGCACTTAAATTATATGCAATATCAATCTAAACAATCTTCCCACTGATGTAGTGGAGACTTGGGACACGAGAAAGGCGAATCAACATAAAGGTGCTAAGATAACGATTAAGGGAGCAAGGAAGTTGTACGGAAAATTGCCACAAATACTTAGAACCAGAAAGAGACATTTGAATTTTCTGAGAAACAAAAATGACGTTATTTTTTTTTTGCTCTGAATATTCTTTGCTTAAATCGCCACTTCGCCGATATAATTATTTTCTTCAGATTTTTTTTTTCTGAATATTATTTTAATCAATTCACCCCATAAAAGTTGATAACGTTTATAGAACACAAGGGGCTACTGGGAAGAAAAAGAAAAAGGAAAAAAAACTTTATAATCAACAGGAAACCCAATGCTAAACAGAGAACAAGTTATATTTTACCTCTAATCTTTTCCAAAGAACGAGGAGGAGTGTGAACCGGAGGAGGGACAAACTTAAGAACTCCCATTCAGGAGAAAAAAAAAATATTAAATAAAATTTGAAAGTTCAGGCAAAGACATCAGATGTATAGAGCTGAAGTAGATATTAGAAGGAACCTGAAACCCAATAAAGAAATAAGCCTCAACTCCTGTTCAAAATATCGGGGAAGAGTCTGAACCGTACGATAGGCAAACCTATTGAAGAAAAAATGATTAGCATATAAATGTTCAGAGTTCAGATAGATTGGTTTGCTTTGATTTCGTTTATTTTGTATTATGGCATATCAACATCTCAATGGGTTATCTAATGTCAACAAGATTTTTAGGATAGTTTCATATGAATAGAATATGTATTAAAATATTTAAAAAAATGTATTGATAATAATATTTTTTTCAGAAATATATACATGTTATTTTTAATATAAACATATATTTTTATAATCCCATAGTGTTTTTATTGACAACTTACCTATAGCTGGGACCCAAACAGGTGCTGCCACCCATGGTTCAGGATGGATCTGGGAACAACAGCAATTAAGAAGTGGTTCTACTTTCCCAAAAATCGCCATATCAGATTCCTTGCTCCAGGATGCAGTTTATTGTAATATCAGTACAGATTTCAGGAGGATATGTTAGATGTAAATATTTGTGGTAATTTTCACTATTTACATTGTTCTAACTGTTGGCATTTTCACGACGTTTTGGACGTTGTACGCTCTAGTCTTCTTGTGATCACAATTTCGAACTGAATTATTTTTTTTTCAACCGGAGTAGTTTGTTCTAGTTCCACTAGCTATGCCTCTTCCGGATGCCCCAGTATCAGTTATCTCTCTTTAATTCAACTCAAGTTTTTTTTACACCTCATCTGTAGCCAGGAATGGAACTCACAACTCTTTAGGTAATGTCACTGGTTTCATCTAACGCTTTTATCCATAGGGCCATGTTTCCTGGCGGAAATATAGACAGATATATTTGAAATAGGAAACAGGAACTGACTCCTGAACAAGAAACAAGGGATAAACCTCTACTCCTGTTCAATATTTAATTCGTCCGTGCTTTCCTAAATGGAAAAAAATACACCGTTTAATTTATACAGGCTCGACATCTAATCCGTCAAGGGGATTATGATGCGATAGGAATACTTGAGACAGATTACCGATGTACAAAAAGGTAAAAATGGTGATCATTTAATTTTTTTTTTTTTTTTTCTTAGGTGTATTTGTTTTGAACAGTTGGCATTGTTAACTATGGAAATCGTTGAATATAATCTGAGAACTGAAAGAAGTCGCATCTTTCTATATCTTCCCGCTCCACATAGTTCATGGCTTATTACTTGTTAAACGTGGACGCCATATTTGTTTGAATTTGCCTTTATACATTTATCGTGTTTGTCTTTCATTCAAAGACGGACAGAATAGCGACTCAGATCCCTTGAGAGATTTCGAGATGAAATTCGCAGATCTAAAGTAACCAACTCCTGGAGTGCAGAAAATATGCATTCATTTCATCCGAAACGTCATTACAATATATCAAGACACGCACGGACGCCCACAGACGCACGGACGCCCAAACGCACGCAGACACACGCACGCACACACACGCACCCAGACACACACAGACACACACAGACACAAAAAAGCAAGCAGTATAAGGGAGAAAGCGGGTATATACATGTAAATTAATATATATTTATATATGTATAATGTATTTTATTTCAAACTACTTCTGTGTGCATGTTTACATGAGATACCCACCTCCATTTTGAAGAACTCTGGAAGGATATTAACACAGACACACACAGACACACACACAGACACACACAGACACACACACACACATATATATATATATATATATATATATATATATATATATATATATATTTATATATAAAGAGAGAGAGACAGACAGACAGAGAGAGACAGTGAGAGTGAGAGAGAGAGAGAGAAAGAAAGGGTTTTCCATTGATGGATTATATATAAGGGTGTTTCATTAAGTCAGCAGTACAAAAATAGTGTTAGTGGTGAAAATTTATTTATTTCTGTATTTGATCATATTATTTAAGTCATGGCATTTATGTGTGAGAAAAAATGTCGCCCAAACGTCTGCCAAATCTGAAAGAAAATGAAAAAAGAAAATCATTAGACGCTTAAACTTAATTCACATTAAAATCGGTCCAAGTTATTAGAACACCCTTTATATAGATTTCTCGAATCGGGTTCTTTAAAAAAAGCATTTTACCTAAACAATCAACTTACTTCTGTTATATTGATGATGCTCTATAAAATATTCCCGTGATAATAACTTACCTGATCTTGTAGATAAACTAAACAGAATTGAACACACAATAGGATTTACATAGGAATTTAAAAAAAAACAAACAATAATCTAATTTTGTTAGACATCATGTTTCATTGAGATGACTGCACCCTAAAACTCAGTGTCCACCAAAAATCAACCAATAAAAATGGCCTAATAAGCTTCTATTTCCAGCATAATAACAAAATGATATGATCATTGGATTCTATTTAAGATCACTCAGATATTGCAGAACTCATACATACATATATTCGGGTTCAAATGTGATATATATATATATATATATATATATATATATATATATATATATATATATATATATGGTATAAAATGGCAATTGGAAAAAAATCTTAGATTTTGCCGACGCGTTTCGTCTTCCGACTTTTTCAAGGCAAAAATGAAATCGAAATTTTTTGTTGTTATAGTTACATTAAAAAATCCAAATTTAAAAAGATAGACGCTTCTGTCTAAGACTTTTTTCTGGTTAATGTAATTTACCATTATAGAAAGAGATTTTTTTTTCCATGTCGAGAATATATTGATCTGGGAATTTAACTATATATATGTAGCAATCTGAACATGAAAGTAAACCCACAGAGGCAGGCAATCATCAGGCCATCCTGAGAGCTTTAACTCATGAACTATTAAGTGAGAGAGAAGGAGAGATAAACAGATTGCATTGGAAACATTAATACATACATTCTTACGGATAGATAGATAAATACATACATACAAACACATATACGCACGCAAAATACAGACACAAATACATATTATTATGTTAATGTCTATACTCGACTGGTGTAAAAAAAAGTGCGGACAGTGAAATTAGCAAATGAAAATATATCAAAACAAATTTTTATCTGGGGAAAAAAATTGGAAGAAAAAAAAAAGACTAAAAACATCCGAGTAGGCCGAAAAAAAATCGCCCACTATCTTAATTTATAGTCCAAATAATGAAAAAAAAAACAAAAAAAAAACAATCGAGTAAAATATTAAGAAAAAAAGTAAAGTGCTCAATACACTAAATAAATCTGAGTATAAAAAATCTTAGTGAGCCAGAAACTACCTACCTTGGTTTCACCTAGATGGATATATTTTAAGCATTACGCCCCGAGCAAGGCGGGAAGCCACTAGGATACAGGGGGTTGCAGAAGATTTGGAGCGAGAGCAGATAGTAGTGACAGAAGAAAGGATGAGGAGAGGGATAGTGGGTAGATCAAGGTAACTGGAGATGTAGATTGACATTACATTTGAATAGTTGGAGATTATAGCTCTCAGGGAAACAGTAACAGGGAAGGGTGTTCTACAGGCAAGAGGTACGAGATATGAAGCTATTGGAGTAGAAGAGACGGCTACATTTAGTAGTGAAAGGGTGACAGCGGCATGCCAGCCTCGTAGGGCGCTTGAATTTATGAAGTCTGGGAACCAGTGAAAGCAGCTCAGCGGAGCAATTACCATGAAAGTATTTGTAAAAAAGACAGAGAGAGGCGACGGCGCGTCTGTGAAAGAGTGACTGCAGACGAGATGCCAGATCAGGGCCAATTATATTAGATATAAGCCTCTCGATCTTGTCAAGAACTCCGAGGTAAACAGAAGGTACACCAGACCATATATGGCAGCAATACTCCATGCAAGGGCGAATGGTTGATTTGTATATTTGAAGTATCGATTCCGGGGAGAAAAATTTCTGGCCCGGCACAGATGTGAGGCATGTGTTGTTAAAGACTGTGGGACATCGTTTTTTTGTTTTTTCTTGCAAGTTTCTTCTTATTTGGATCGAAGTTGGTGAAAAAAGACGCTAGTCCTGGTGTTGGATTTGGTTTGAAGTAAGCTGCTTATTATTTTATTTAAATATAATATTTTGGGTATGTAGTAGGTTTTGTTGGATTAGTTCATTAGTAATTGTGGGGGTGGGGGTGGTATTTGTTATTTGGAGGATTAGTTATTAAATATATCTAAGATATTTCTGCTGGTATTAAATACTATTTTATTTATGTTGTGTTTTTGTCTTATTTAATTTTGAAAAAATATATATATAGATAATATTATATATGTATGATAAGAATTGCGCATATACAGATATGTAATTATATATATATATATATATATATATATATATATATATATATATGTATATTTATATACACACATATATATATATATATAGGCAGAATTTTTTTCATTAATGCATGTTTCATTAAATAATATAGCAAGTTTTGTCTATTTTGAGTAAATTACTTTCATATTGTCGAATGAGCTTTTTAGCATTATCACTGAAACACGACAGAACATCACTATGTTGATACATGTTTTTATTGTTAATCTTGCCTAAGCTTTCGGCTTACATAAGAAATCATCAGAGATTACATGTACATTACAATAAATTAAATAATAAATTATATAACAAATGTGACAATTGTTTAGAATGGTTGTGTGGAAATTGCAACTATGATAGTTTGTTTTGTTTCCATGGAAGATTGCGAAGCAATGATAAATTCGTTCATATGAAACGCAGGAAAACAATCATTGTAACTATATGGAGTTGTATGAGCATAAATAAAGGCAAAACAACCGGAAGACCACATAAAGAGATCACAATTTAATTAACAAATAAAATTTCAGGCTTCGGGCGGATACATTAAGAGTAAAGAGTTGAAGTGTACTTTAGGCAGAACAGGAAATGCAATTCTAAAAAGGAAACAAGGGATTAACTCCTAATCCTGTTCAAAAATGGGAGGAGTCTTCACCGGTCGATAGTGAAAACTATCTACTCACATTATATATATATATATATATATATATATATATATATATATATGTGCGTGTGTGTGTGTATGTGTGTGTGTGTGCGCGCATTTGTGTATGTAACGATACACATATAGAAAAATAAAAAATAAAAATTTAATATGCTGAGTTTTTAAATTAAAACAATATATATATATATATAAAGAAAGAAAGAACAGTAAGATATATAATCCGGTGTTCTTAAATTTGGATCTTCCATTTTTGAAACATGGTTAGAACTGTGTAGCGGAAAAACCATATTTTAAATCAATTAATTTATAATATATATATATATATATATATATATATATATATATATATATATATATATACAACCTGTCATTTGTTTTAATGTTCGCACTGATTGGAACCTTTACTTCGAACAGTTTATTCACAAATTCGAGCAGAGCACAATACGAAAATAATAAAAATTATACAGATAACTCTTATCATTTCTTCTGACTCAAACTCGTTTGAATAAAATACATATCGCCTAAATATAATTTATGTACAGAAAGACATAAGTCTATACATACATATAAATGAGATACACACATGATCGATTTAATAAGCGTAATTTAGATCTCTGCAACCCTACGTGCAATGATCGAATACATTACCCACTCAGGACTGATCTAGCGAGACAAGCTGGCTAACCATAACACCACGTCATCCTGGATTTTGTTTCTATATACCCAACCGTAGTAGTAAGTTTTTGTAATTTAACCGAGAGTGTAATAAAGGGCATTTAGAGAGACATGGTAGTGTTTAAGGAGGGTTTAATTTAATATCTCTCTCAATCATACTTAGTATTGGGTGAGGAGGAGTGACCAGACCTTCACCCATGTGTGAGTGTGTTTGTCTGCGTGTGCATGCGTGTGTGAGTGCGCACGCCTTTGTGTGAGTGAGAGTGAGTGAGTTTGTGCATACGTGTGTGAGTGTGCACGTTTTAGTATGTGTCTGAGGGTATGTTTGAGGGTGTGTGATTTGTCGTGTGTGAGTGCCTGTGATAATGTTTATGTGTGTGTGGAAGTGTCTATGCGTAGCTACATGTGCGTTGGCGCGTAAGTGTGAATATGGACGTACGTGTGCTTATGCAAGTGTGTGCGTATGTTTTTGCATGTGTGTCTATGCTTGCCTGTCACTGTCCGTGCGCATGCGCGTTTGTTCATCATTTGTAATAAACGGAGGTGATACTTAAATTCGTCCGTCAGCCTGTCAAAATATCAGTTTCGGGTTAGCAACTGGCGACCCCAACAATTTAACAATTTTTTTTTCCCCAAAGGCCCAAATGTCTGACGCAACACTCATTTAACGCTGCCTTTTTCTTTCATGTCGACCGACCATCGACTCTGTGACTCATCCAATGCGAGTGTGTGAAATCAAGGAGACAACACTTTTATCAGAAACTTAGTAACTTTAATTGAAATTGTTTCTGTATATATTTCATTTACACATGTCACTGTTTGCTCTGCAAAAATAAAATGTATATTCGTTATTTGACAGCCCTTTATTTCAAAGTCTATTTCATAAACCTATGTCGGACTTTTTTTATTATTATTATCATCATCATCATCATCATTATTATTATTATTATTATTATTATTATTATTATTATTATCATTATTATCATTTTTATTTTCCTTGATTTCTGGCGTTTACACATTTCCGGGTCTCGCCCAGGGACCTAAGGTTAAAAATCGCATCATGATACTTTCCACTGACAAAAAATAATAAAAATAAAAAATATTACATAGATAAAGCCCATCGTAAAGTGTGGGTTGTACTTGTGAGAACAATTTCTTGGTATCTCCTTGAGGCATGGACTTCCAGGAATCCCTTCAATTAGTCTACTGCAGTCTTTTCAAACCACTCCTAGGGCTCCAACTACAACAGGGATTGTTGATATTCCCATATTATTATTATTATTATTATTATCATTTCCTTGGATTTCTGTTATATACACATATCTTTCCAGGTCTCGACCAGAGTCCTAAGGTCAGAAATGACTTCATGACATTCTCCACAGATCATTTTTGTAAGAAAAAATTAAAAAAAAACCCCCAAAAAACAAAAACAAAACCCCTAAGATTACATAGATTTTAAATAGATGAAGCCCTTCATAAAGTGTGATGCGAGTACCGTTATTTTGTATTTCTTTAACTCATGGTCTACCAGGAATCCCTTCAATGAGTCATTCGGAACGCTTTCGAATCAATCCGAGGGCTTCAACTGCAGTGGAAATTATTGTTGTCCTCATGTGCCACATTTTTGAGATTTCAGTTTAAAGATCCTTGTATTTTGAGAATGTTTTGAAGATCTTCAAAGATACAATACAGTCTGCAGTGACTATCATGTCAACAAGGAGGAATTTTTTTTTTTTTAAGTCTCTTATCAGGATGTTTGGACGATTAGCTTTGATTGTTATGACTATTATTATTATTGCTTTATTTCCTTTGGTTTTTTGGTGTATACCCATTTCTTAGGCATCATGACATTTTCCACTGAGCTTTTTTGAAAAAAAATAAAAATAAAAAAAACAAACAAAAAAGAAACACATTTTACATTGATAAAGCTTTTCATAATGTGTGTTGCGAGTACAGTTATTTTTGTATTTCTTTAACTATTATTTTTTATTATTATTATTATAACATATCAAAATATCCTCGTTTTTTTTTTTACTGATGCTTCAATGCATTTTTCATAACACATACGTAGGCTTTCTATGAATCTACTCTATCATCATCATCATCATCATCATTATTATTATCATCATTTTTATTTTCTTTGCTTTCTGGCGTTTACACATTTCTTTCCGGGTCCCACCCAGGGACCTAAGGTTAGAAATAGCACCATGACACTTTTCACTGACAAAAAAAAAATAAAATAAAATAAAATAAAATAAAATAAAATAAAAATTACATAGATAGAGCCCTTCGTAAAGTGTTGGCTGTACTTGTCAGAACAATTTTTCATATCTCCTTGAGGCATGGGCTTCCAGGAATCTCTGCAATTAGTCTACTGCAATCTTTTCCAACCAGTCCTAGGGTTCCAACTACAACAGGGATTGTTGATGTTCCCATATGCCACATTTTCGAGATTTATTATTATTATTATTATTATTTTTCTTGGTAATGGTGATGTTAATATTAGCCGTTTCCCTGTAAAGAAACTTTTGGCATTCGCTGACCGAGCAGCCAGTACTGTTTTCGCTTGAAATTTACAAAATATTTCCCTTAAAACCCTTTTTCTTAAACGGGTTTCTCGAGTCCAGTAGCTTTTATCATTCCTTCCAGTACTGACGGGGGTTTCCTTCCTAACCTTCTTTATGAAGTGGTGCGGAATGTTAACACCAGTTAGAGTGTGGGCTGTATTTGTGAGTACAATTGTTTTGTATTTTTTAAGGCATGGGACTCCAGGGCTTCCTTCAATGAGTCTATTAGTATCTTTTCCAATCAATCCGAGAGCTACAACTACAATATATTTATTATTGTAAAAAATACAATAATTGTTGCACAAGGCCAAAGGGGACGTGGCAAAAACGCTGGCCATCTTTAAATATCCTAGGCCTAATTAATCAAAATCACGACCCATTCATCCAATACATTTGCCGCAACAACCAATTCTTCACCAACGCTACAACAACAACTGAAATTGTTAATATCCTCAGGTTCCAGGTTTTTGAAATTTCGATTTCAAGGTGCTCGTATTTTGATAGTTTTTTGAAGATCTTCAAAGATACATTGCAGTTTACAGGGACTGCCATGTCAATAAGGAGGCACATTTCTTTAAGCGGTCTCTAATGACGATGTCAGGGAAAATAGCCTTAATTGTTCTGTCTGTGTGTATTGTAAAGTCCCATAAAATTGTTACGGGTGCTGTCCATACCAATTACTTGAAGTTACCCTTCCGTAAATGTTGCAGATTTACCAGTGCAGATATTGGGCCACTCTGTCGTGCCGTGTTTTCTATTCAGTGTGTGCCAATATCGTGTAACCTGATACAAGATGGTCAATTGTTTCTGGATATTTATCACAGAATCTGCCTTTTGGACTAACACAATTTTTCAGTATGTGTCCTTAGTAATTTCCAGTTAGCAAGCATTGGCCCTATGCAGCCAGAATGAAACCTTCAGTTTCAGCTGTTAACCCTACACTACGTAGCTACTGATAGGTACGGGGTTTGTTTACATCAGCTTATTTGGTACGGATAGAGTATTCACCGTGAAGCTGTTTATCTTGCCATCCTTTCTGCATCTGGTCGGTTGCATTTACCATTGATTTCTTTTTTTAAGTATTTTGCAGATTCATCCGGTGTATAGTCCTTTACTTGTATTTCTACACCAAGTTGAAACTCCATTTTGAACTTGCTGGCTTCCTTTATTACTGAATAAATTTATTATTATAATTATTATTATTATTATTATTATTATTATTATTATTATTATTATGAAAGTTAGTTATTATTATAACATATCAAAATATCCTCGTTTTGTTTTTACTGATGCTTCAATGCATTTTTCATAACACATACGTAGGCTTTCTATGAATCTACACTATCATCATCATCATCATTATTATTATCATTATTATTATTATTATTATTATTATTATTATTATTATTATTACTATTATTATTATTATTATTATTGGTAATGGTGATGTTAATATTAGCCGTTTCCCTGTAAAGAAACTTTTGGCATTCGCTGACCGAGCAGCCAGTACTGTTTTCGCTTGAAATTTATAAAATATTTCCCTTAAAACTCTTTTTCTTAAACGGGTTTCTCGAGTCCAGTAGCTTTTATCATTCCTACCAGTTCTGACGGGGGGTTTCCTTCCTAACCTTCTTTATGAAGTGGTGTGGAATGTTAACACCTTGATTATGTCATTATTGTCACTTTAAGTTACATGTGCTATCCATTTTAGTTTTTGCTGCTGTTGGTACTTCGCAAGTGATATGGTTTCTGTTATTTGGTACAGTTATTTGTGATACTGTAGCGCCAGTCCACAACGTCAAAAAAAGATGACCTTTGACAATACCCTCAGGCTTTACTCACTCGTTTCCTGTTTTGTATCCTGTAGAGTTGGGTTCAAGCTATGGTCCTTAGGCTATATAGCAGAATTGTCATTTAACTGATAGCACTTTTCTTAGTATATGCGATGTTCCTAGTAGGGCGATTTTCTGAGCAACTTGTTTGTTGATATTATCTGGAACACTCTTAGTAAAATTATCCATTCTTTTTCTCACTAATCCCAGAGCTTCGATTACGATTGGCACAGTCTCAGTTTTCATTTCCCAAATCCTGATAATCTAGATCTTATTGGACTGGTGCGTAATTATCAGGCGTGTTTAAAACAATATTTATTATGAAGAAAGAAATATAACAATTTAACAATAATATTTAAATGATTATTCCGGAACGTAGTCAACATCTACTTCAATAGCTGCTTCCCATTTGCTTGCAATATTTTTATTTAACTCGCCTACAATAACGCCTGATAATTATGCACCAAAACAATTATATCCCCGTATTTGGACAATTTTTCCATAATTTTTATGGGGGTGTTTTTCTCAGATGGTATTGCTCGGTCAATAAGCATACACTTCCTGAATTTGTTGTCTTTTATGATAATATCAGTTCTGTTGGCTTTTATATTCCTGTCAGTATTATTATTATTATTATTATTATTATTATTATTATTATTATTATTATTATTAGTTGATTGCTTGATTTTACCCAAATTAGAACATGCAAGAACTTTTTCTACCTAATATCAGACAATATTACAAATATTCAACAAGATTCCTTAATGCAATAAACACAGTTTAAATCAAAGTATCTATTGGTTTAAAATGAACAGACTTATCCATACTTTCATTATTTTATTTAGTTGTTGTTTGGGATTCTTACTGAGTGATTTTTAATATAAAAAGTGACGACTGGAATTTCTTACCACCCTTTTTTTTTTTACTGTTAAATAGATTCATAAATTCTAGTTACCTTAACGAAGAGCTCATCCGAACAATTACCAAGAATGAATTTATAAAAAAGTCACCGGGAAACAACTTTACGGCGGTGGGAAATTGACTGAAGCCTATATGCCAGGTCAATACCGATAATATTGCTGTTTCTTCTTTGGAATTTATCCAGAATATCTAAATACATAGTAGGAAAACCGAACCATATGTGGTAGTAATATTCTAAGCACAGGCGAATGGTAGACATATCTAGTAAGAAAAATTGTCTAGCATGTCAAAATAAACTAACTTTCTTAGAAGATTCCGAAATTTAATTTTCTTGTGAAGTAATAAAAATATGATATATGTTATTCTGCTTTCACAATTGAATACATGGTAAATGATACTCAGCTTTTAATTCTTATACATATCTGTGTGGACATAATTAATAGAGGAAATGATATTTTTTTATTGTAGTTTTCTTGAATTTGTAAGTTGGAATAGGTTCGATTTGTTTAAGAAATTGTAAGATATTGAATGGAATAATGTCATGAAACTTTTCGGTCGTTTTAGTTGATTGGTTGATTTTTCTTAGCGTCATATCACACTCTATTGGTTATTTAATTCCGAAATCTAAATATCTTGAACGCCTGCTTTTAACTAAAGATAAAAGTATTGTGGTCATTTTGCTATAAAATGTATTATTGTCCATTTTATTATAAACAGGTATCGCTGGCAATGTTACTCTAAAAATATATTTTTATACTTTCATAATATTTTCCTTGGAGTTCAATATTTAGTCATAGCTGGGACCCTAACAGTTGCTACCACCCTAGGTCAGAACAACAACAATAAACAGTTCATCAAAACTTTTAATCTCCCGATTTTGTTGCTAGATGTAGTTTATCGTCATTCCCAGGACTTATGTGTGTATGTGCGTCTGATTAAATCCTAGATAGGAGCAATAACGAAATACATAGACACTAACAATAGAATTTTTGTTAGCTGTGCAATATTTCATTGAAAAAGAATCATTCGTACATTCCCACATACCTATCTAAATGGTTCTCAGGCCAAGAATTGGCAAACTGATTTGATAGACCATTTCTGAGGATTCACTTCTTAAATGTTTTCAGCTTTGATGAGATGCAAATAATCTTATTAATTCCAAGACGAGAAAATTCTTCTTTTTTTTTTCTAATAATTGTGTTTTCATTTATTATGCGTTCATTTTAAATTCTGTCGTCTTTAGAATAAATTGGTTTCAAATTTAACATTCTCTCATTGAAATCAAATCCCTAAAACGCCAAAGCCTTTAAAGTTATCATCTAAAAATCACATTTCCTTCCGGGAGTGATTTTCCAAATGGCTTCTTATTCTTCTTCTTCAAACGTCATATCATTTCTGAGTGCAGGGATTTACAACTCTCGTCAGATTCCTTTTTTATTTAAATATTTTTGAATTGCCATTATTAAAAATGTTTGATTTGACAGTTGAAATTTAAATGAGTTCTGTTTAGGTTTAAAATGCATGTAATTTGTAACTCGAAATTTAAACGAGTTTTGGTAAAGGTTTTTCAAATGTTATGCCACAATGCCCCAAACTAACTCCGTGAACTAAAAAGATGGGTTCTGTTCGAAATTTCAACATATATCACTAGAAGACGGTCGAAACGTCGGGAATACGGCAATACAGATAAGGAAAACAGTCCGAATGACATAAATAGTGTAAGTAGCAACAATACCTCATCTCAGAGATATAGACAAAACAACTTATTCGGAAATTTGAAGAATTACTAAAAAAAATTGATAGAGTGAATAGATGTCAGTTGTCAATATTATATATACATACATATATATATATATATATATATATATATATATATATATATATATATATATATAAATATAAAAGTGAACATAGAAGTCAACACTTAGAGGCGACACTCTGTTTCATGCTATATGCAATCGTCAGGCCACATGTGCTGTTATTTTTCTCGGCTATTTATATATATACGGGTCAGTGGTGCATTGTGGTAAGTCTATTATGGCGGTTGTTTTACCGGAAATCGTTTATTTATTTATTTGGGTTAAATTATTTTGCTTGTTTTTATTTTTTGTCTCTTATTTTATTTATTTATTTATTTATTTTAATCGATGTTTTTATTAACGTAGTAAAAATTTGTTTATGTCACTTATTTAATAGTTTTGTTTTGGTTTGAGAATTTAATTAAAGCTATTTATTCGATTTTGGGGTTGATTGTTTTAGTTTGTTCTAACTATTATTTTGGCAGGAACAGTTTTTAATTTGTGTTTATTTGGGTTGATTATTTTTATTTGTTTTTTCTAACGGTAACTTTATCGGGATTGGTTTGTTTATTTATTTACTTAGATGAATTTAGGTTAATTTATTTTACTTGTATATTTTCTCTTTTTCGGTTTTTCGATTTTTAAGTAAAATAGTATTTATTTATTTATTTATTATTATTATTATTATTATTTTTTTTTTTTTGATTTACGGGCGTGCTTAATGATTTAGTTGATTTCGCTTGGTTTTATTAAGTACGCCCGTAAATCATTATTATTCCACAATGAAGAAGCATGGATAAAGAAAGATGGGATATTTGACACTACAATGGGAAGCTTTGACGGTGCGTGGACATGCCAAATCATAAGTATTTACTTACTACACTACATTATATATATATATATATATATATATATATATATATAAAGAAATAATCATACATAGAATCAATCAGCAATATTAATGCGATTAATGGCGAAATCTCTTCGCTAGTAGAACATAATGTATCCATTAAAATACTGTTAATCCATTAAATGATGTGATCTTCATTTATAAAACTGCTGTCAGATGTTTCTAGTGTATACTTTTTTAAGTTAAGCAACTACTTTTGAAGAGCCATGTCTCCATCATCAGGCTGTATTTTTGAACTTGAAGACGAAATAATTGTTTGTAGACCGAAAGATGTTTTTTTTAAGAATGTGCCATTTATTGACGGTTGTACAATCTCGGAACTTGCTAGTCACAATGCTAAAGTTCAAAATTTCAAGTGAGAAATTTATATGAAATTTGTAATATGGTAAATCCACGAATTCTTTTTTTACAAGTGTTTTTCAGTTAACATGACATGAACTAAGTATATAGCTCAATTAATTTAGTGATATGTCTTAGTAGGTATTTTTTCTCAGGAATTTTGTACTGCAGGATCAAATGTTTTTTTTTAGAAACATATGATATTAGGCAGTATATATATATATATATATATATATATATATATATATATATATATAAAGAAATAATTAGAC
>OZ010609.1:49185341-49187841 GCA_963932145.1 Acanthosepion lycidas | reverse complement strand
ATAAAAAAAAGTAAGCGTCTATCTGTATTGGAACTCCTTATATATATATATATATATATATATATATATATATATATATATATATATATATATATTACACAGCGTCCCTTGCAATTTTAATTTCACCCGCCCCATCTTTCTTCCCCACCACTTCCTTCCTTACCTCTCCCTCCTTCTTTAAGATTTGATCGGCCATGGTGTGTGTATTGTCACCTCGATGTGTATCCTTATACTGTTCTAGACATCCGTCAACAGTCTTTTTCCCCCTTCCACTCACACCTAATTTTAAATAAAACTCTCTCTGTTAAACCCCTCTCTTATAAACTAACATTCGTCCCACACTCTCATAATTACTCTCTCTCTAAATTCTATTTTTATTTCCGGAGTAGGTTTTTTTCTGTTTTCTTTTTGAATTTGTAGGTCTGATGAATTGGATCGTATTTACGATTCCAATGGAATAAATTATGACCATGGAATATTAGTGTTTAAGCCTTTTTATTATATATATATATATATATATATATATATATATATATATATATATATGTGTGTGTGTGTGTGTGTGTGTATGTGTGTGTGTGAATATTATTTCAATATATATAGTTTAAAAATGAATATAGTGGCTACTCGTCATTTTTATTTTAAGCAGTTTCAATTTCGTCTATCTGTCTGCGTATACATGAAATTATAATAAAGACAATACGATCTCCTCCAGGAAACGTCCCCGTTAGTAGAAGAAACCACCTTCTGATACGCCGGTGTGCTCTCCCATGCGGCTATCACCAAGGCTCTATTTTCCCTTTCAAACGAGACACGTTTCCTTACTACAAAAGGTGCGACACTTTCCTCAAACACTTTTGAGACAGAGAGTGTATGAATGAAAAAGTGACAACGAAACGAGACAATAATTTTAATAAAATTCAATTATTTAAATATTTTACCGGCAGTTATCCTGTTTCTTTAATTTTGATTCATGTTTTTCCTTCTCCTAGATTATTTGCCATCTCAAGGTAAGAGAACCCAGTTATCCCTTTTAGTTATATAGAAAAATGAAAAGATGCATATCATTAATAAGGGTATTTTTGAGAAGGTATATATAACGATTGTAGCCTGATTTCGAACTCGGGTGAGCAATTACTCTTTCAGACTTGTTAACCATTACTCTGCTCGCACACAGCTACTGCTCAATATAGAATAATTATTTATTTATTCTTAAATCAGAACCTCTCTTCATTTGCTTTATGTCGACAGTCACTGTCTATGATTGCCCCCGGGTAGGAAATAAAAATAAAACTCTGGTGATAAAACCCATTGGGGAGCTAAAGGTGTGTAGAGCAAATTGATTGGCTATTCGAATTTTGAGTCAGACAGCCTTGGACGAATCAGAGAACGAGACGCATTAAATAAGCAATAGAAGACAAAGTCTATGCTGACAGCAAATTTGGCAATGTGTCAGCAGTTCATACGATAGATTACAACTCGGGAATTCGACGTAAGAGTAACACTTTAGTTGAAATTCTAGTAATCGGAATGTAAATATCGAGAGATGTGTCTTCAATCCCTTCAACTTGGTCACTAAAATTGACCTCGGCGAGGAATATTTCTTAATGTAAAGATCAATATAAACTCAGGAAAAAGAGTTCTTTAGAATAAAAAATAATTTTGGACTCATCTATTTTCTTTTTCTTCTTCTACTACTACTACTACTACTACTATTACAACTACTACTACTTAAAAATCTACTTGTTTCTTTCGCTTTCTCTTTCTTTTGCGATTTCTATTTAGCTTGTCCATACTCTAATTTTGTTCTTTCTTTCATTCGTTTCCCTTATTTAATTTTCATTTTTGCTCATTCTTTTTCGCTCACTGTATTCTTCTTATCTTGAATTCGTGTTTCTTCTTCTTCTACTACTAATAGTAGTATTAGGTTGGTGCAAAAATAATGACGTAATAATGTCGTTTTTGGACGTATATTTTAACGTCAAAAACGACATTGTTACGTCATTATTTTTGCACCAACCTAATAGTATTACAACTACTACTACTACTTAAAAATCTACTTTTTTCTTTCTCTTTCTTTTGTGATTTCCGTTTAGCTTATTCTTACTCTACTTTTGTTCTTTCTTTCATTCGTCTACCTTATTATTTTTCCCGTATGCTCATTCTTTTTCGCTTACTGTTTTCTTTCTTTATCTTTAATTCGTTTTTACCTTCTTCTTCTTCTTCTGTCTTCTTCTTCTTCTACTACTATTAGGTTGGTGCAAAAATAATGACGTAATAATGTCGTTTTTTGACGTTAAAAATACGTCAAAAAACGATATTATTACGTCATTATTTTTGCACCAACCTAATACTACTACTACTATTACAACTACTACTACTACTTAAAAATCTACTTTTTTCTTTCTCTTTCTCTTTCTGTGATTTCTATTTAGATTATTTTTACTCTATTTTTGTTCTTTCTTTCATTCGTCTACCTTATTTGTTATTTTTCCCGTAT
>OZ010609.1:49167841-49180341 GCA_963932145.1 Acanthosepion lycidas | reverse complement strand
ATCATTTTTTGAGCGCAGATTCAATGTTTATAAAGACCGATGGATGCTACACATATACCTGATGTTATTTCAAATTGTATTTAACAGTAAAAACCTTGGATCATCATGCCTTGGTAATGTAAATAACATATGTACTGAAATTGAATTTACTAAGAAGGATTTGAGCGAAAACTCCAGCATTTCATCAGCCAACGCCCATTGGTCCTCATAAATTGCTCGTGTATTTTCATGAATCTTAGATTGCTTAGAAGTTACCTTTCATTCTTCCACTAATCCACGTTTTTGTATGTTTGATTATGTTTAGACCGACCCGGAAGATGTTTCGCCTACAAAACATGTTAGGTATTCTGATTTTTTTTTTAATAATAATGCAACGGCTAATAATATCGGGACTTTGATTCAAACGGTTTTTGGATCTGGAAATGCCATTATTACTAACCTTTCTTATTGTCAGTGATTGCAAATGTTATTATGATTGTTTTAAAAAAATCAAGTTCATAGTTGGATCTTAGTTGTTCTTTCTTTTAATTTCTACTAAGAACTAGATACTCTGACAGAGTTTCTAGCTTGAATGACGACCTGTGATTGTACCATTTTCCTTTTGAGACTACCTTGAGTACATCCTATGCATATTTTCTTCTGGCCATCTGTATCTATTACTTTTGCTTTATAAATTACTACTTTGCTTTTGCAAACTCCATTTAATGGACATCTATTTTTATTTCTACAGTTGCATAATTCATTCGTGTTAACTATATTTTGCTGCAAGTTAGTTTTTACTAGGTTGGTGCAAAAATAATGTCGTTTTCTCACATAGTAACATATGTGAGAAAACGACATTATTTTTGCACCAACCTAATAAATATCTAGTGTTTTTTATTATTGTTTCTAAATTACTAGTACAGCTGTAGCTTAATTTAAATATCTTATGTAATTCTGAATTTTGGGGAAAATCTTTACTAAGTAATTTGAAAAATATCTTCCATATTTTACCCCAAGTTAAAAGGTGGGGGGGGAACCAAAATGATATATTTTTTTTTCTTTTTCGCGAATTGTTCTTCATTTAGTGTTTTATTTGCTGTTTAAATTCTAGTTTGGTTTTATGTCCCTCTTCCGTTAATTGTTTTACTAGAAGAATTTCTAGATAACGTGGACTCTCTTACAGGGATATCCTTTATTATAGTGTGGTTCGATCTAAAATTACGCCATTTTAATTTTGTGTTGGGTTTCATGTATGTGAGACACTGGAGGTTCATTAGTTAAATTCTACGTCGAGATACTTGACAACTTTCTTTTATTCATTTCAACTGCTTCAAATTCCAGACTTTTGAAGAGTTTGAAATTCCCTTTTGTTATGTTGTCATTTGTTTTTGTGTTGTCTGGCATCAGTCCGTCATCCCTTTAGTTGTGTGTGTGTGTGTGGATAGATAGATAGATAGATAGATAGATAGATAGATAGACAGAGAGATAGCTATAGATAGAGAGAAAGAGATAACTAGAGATATATATATATATAGATAGAGAGAAAGAGATAGCTAGATATATATATATATATAGATAGAGAGAAAGAGATAGCTAGATATATATATATATATAGATAGAGAGAAAGAGATAACTAGAGAGATATATATATAGATAGAGAGAAAGAGATAGCTAGATAGAGAGAAAGAGGTAGCTAGATAGAGAGAGAGATAGCTAGATAAAGAGAGAGAGATAGCTAGATATATATATATATATATATATATATATATAGATAGATAGATAGAGAGAGAGAAAGAGATAGCTAGATAGAGAGAAAGAGGTAACTAGATAGAGAGAGAGAGATAGCTAGATAAAGAGAGAGATAGCTAGCTAGATAAAGAGAGAGATAGCTAGCTAGATAAAGAGAGAGATAGCTAGATAGATAGATAGATACGTGTGTAGAGAGCTATAGAAATATATATATATATATATATATATATATATATATATATAGAGAGAGAGAGAGAGAGAGACGGAGAGCGATAAAGAGTAGGTCGACAGAAAGAGACACTGGACAACACACCAACAAGTTTATAAATCGATGGCTACAGACAAAAGCATAGAGAGATATATGAAAACTGACATAAATATTACAGATGTTAAGACAAACATAGTGACAGATAGATGCAAACTGAAATAGATATTAAAGACAGTAAGATAGATAGATAGATAGATAGATAGATAGATAGATAGATAGATAGATAGATAGATAGATAGATAGATATTAGGTTGGTGCAAAAATAATGTCGTTTTCTCACATAGTAACATATGCGAGAAAACGACATTATTTTTGTACCAACCTAATGTTTCGTCCAGCCAGTTTCATCTAATTACTTTGAGCTTCCCCTGTTCCTTGTAAAAATAATGTCGTTTTCTCACATAGTAACATATGTGAGAAAACGACATTATTTTTGCACCAACCTAATATTTCGTCCAGCCAGTTTCATCTAATTACTTTGAGCTTCCCCTGTTCCTTGTAAAAATAATGTCGTTTTCTCACATAGTAACATATGTGAGAAAACTACATTATTTTTACACCAACCTAATGATTCGTCCAGCCAGTTTCATCTAATTACTTTGAACTTCGCCTGTTCCTTGTAAAAATAATGTCGTTTTCTCACATAGTAACATATGTGAGAAAACGACATTATTTTTGTACCAACCTAATATTTCGTCCAGCCAGTTTCATCTAATTACTTTGAGCTTCCCCTGTTCCTTGTAAAAATAATGTCGTTTTCTCACATAGTAACATATGTGAGAAAACTACATTATTTTTACACCAACCTAATGATTCGTCCAGCCAGTTTCATCTAATTACTTTGAACTTCGCCTGTTCCTTGTAAAAATAATGTCGTTTTCTCACATAGTAACATATGTGAGAAAACGACATTATTTTTGGCACCAACCTAATGTTTCGTCCAGCCAGTTTCATCTAATTACTTTGAGCTTCCCCTGTTCCTTGTAAAAATAATGTCGTTTTCTCACATAGTAACATATGTGAGAAAACGACATTATTTTTGTACCAACCTAATGTTTCGTCCAGCCAGTTTCATCTAATTACTTTGAGCTTCCCCTGTTCCTTGTAAAAATAATGTCGTTTTCTCACATAGTAAAATATGTGAGAAAACAACATTATTTTTACACCAACCTAATAGATAGATAGATAATGAGGAAACTGACAGTGGTATATTTATAACGTTGCTTGTATTTATCTCAAAGTGTTTCAATATTAGGCAGAGGCTGAGTGCTACTCTCCCCCGTGGCGACGTGATGCTTAAATATGCAAGTCTTAAATTATTTTAAGCGTACTTTTCTCGGAAGAATTATTTTCTAAATAAGCCCTTCAAACGTATTGACTTGGAAATAAATCAGACGAGCAAGAATTTTTACCCAGTAAACATATTTTATCGAGGAAAAAAAAATAGTCAGGATAGAAAAGTAGATGAACAAAAATAAAACGATTACAAATGAAAGAAAATATCATGAAGTTAAAAAAAAAAAAAATGGAAGAAAAATTTGGATCATTTTTAGCTGAGTAATGAAAATGGATAATGGAACATAGACACTGCGAAATGGAAAAGAAATATGTGTTTATCTATCTCGTGATTCAACAAATATCTCTGAGCTTTCATTCACTCTGATGATGATAGATAAATTTCAATGCGTTTTGAATGTATGGTTAAAAAAGAAAGAACACACAGTTTTGGAATTTACCTCCACTTTATTTGAATCCAGTATAACTTCCTTAGGGATATTCCATAGAAAATCCAGTTTGAGTATTACTTTCTTTCTTTCTTTCTTTCTTTCTTACAACCAGGTGCTGTAAATTGGATGTGCGTGTGGTGCAGGCACATGCCGTCAGTAATTTCACAGGGTAGGCAGCTTGCGACTTTTTATGCAGTAAATCTACAAAAAAATAAAAATATTTGCGTTTTATGCATAATAAACAGAGTAACCTTTATAATTTTGTTGAATTAGGTGCATATTGTGCCACAGAAGGAAATATGTAGCTACTGTTCTATTTTATTCAGGGTAGTCACTGCCTACCTTACCCACCAAGCCGGTACGTCCCTGCAGCGTCGTGATGGAAAATGACACGGAATTTATAATCCGGGTGCCAAATTCCAATTCCATTTGTGTTCCTCATATTCGACTTTGGGAAAGGTAAGAATCCAACTCTTCTCCCCCTAGATATGGGTTAATTAGTAAGAATTTTATCATTAAAACCATTAAACCTTGGAGGGATTTAGCATTATTTATCATCTCTCAGTTGTGTCTCTGTCCTTGGACAGAGTGCGCTCAGGGGCTTCTCTGTCCTTTGACAGAGAAGCAACTGAGGAAAATTATACTGAAGAGGTGCCCAGCCCCTGGAAAGAGCTGCCTGGGGCCGCGCCCTCCCATTGCACAAGAGGGAGGGATCGGTGCTCGCACCGAGGCCAGCGCAACCGACGGTTGCGGGGGCTGAGGGGAATTTTTGAATTTTTTAACAGTTTGGCACTGGTGGTTGTTTATGATGCATTCTAAATTAAAAAAAAAAAAAAAAAAAAACTGTTGCATCATTCAGTTGCGAGTCAGACTTTGTTGAATGCTGAAGTTTTATCCAAAAAATGAATTCGTTAAAAATAGAGAATGAAAAATTATTCTTTCGCCATATTTTACCCTATGAACTACGGATAAGAGTAAGTGTTGGAATTGCGACAAAAATACACAGAAAATTTATTTCAATCGTGTTCCAGCTCTTCGAACGTTCAAAAGCTATTTGACAGCTTTCGTCTGTGGTGATTTTAATCTAAACGTTCAACGTTTTGCCATGCGAAAAGAATTGTGTTAAAAAAAAAAAAAATCAAAAACAAAAAACTGCTGATCTTAGTAAATCTTAAAGATCTTATTTTCCACAACGAGAACGGAAGATCGCATGTTGCAAAAGAGACCTTGCAGCTGCTTAAAAAGGTAAAATGAGAAACCCACCAGTAATCACCGTATTTTCCCGACTTGGCTCCTTCGGATTTTTTTATTTGTCCCAGTCGGTATAGATGTATTTAAATGATAAAGTTTGACTCTGCGCAATCGGATGAATAATACTTCATAATATTCATTCAATAAAAAACACAAAGTTTCTGTGGAAATGGCATCAGCAAGCTTGTAGAACGATAGGAGACAGTTGTTAAAACTCAATTGATTCTGTATACTTGACTAATTAAAGTTTATCTCTATGTAACATTTTGTTTTCAATTTTCTATTTAGGCAAGTACTTTCGCAATGATCTCATACTAAATTTTATTTTGAAAAAATAAAATAAAATAAAACTGATTTTTTTTCATTTAAACTTTCTATTTTCATAGTTTTTCTTTCTTTTCCTTTTTTAGTTACCGTTTTCTTTTTCTTTTTTTAGCATGTCTCATTCTCATTACATTCGTTTTCTTTTTTGTATTCTTTTCTTTTTTATATAATCGTTTTTTTAAGCATCGAAATACTTCAGTCGCACGGGTAATTTAACACACAGTTTGGTCGAGAAACATTCAGAAGTCAACCTCTACGCCTATCAGCAAGATATATACTCGTTATCTGCATGATGTTAACTCCCTTACTAAAGTATTTCGCAATAATTTGCTTCAGGGTCTGCATGATATATACGGTTTTCTTTCAACAAAGTTATATCAGTTTGGGCGACTATTTCTTTTAACCACGATATCGTTGACCAGCGTAGCTTATGATATATAAATTATGAGTAGCGACCCCAACTGGAGTCCTGAGGCTAAATGCTGGAGTCGCGTAAATTAAATTCAAACACTTGAATTTCAGTTTCTATGTTATTCCACAAATGCACAATATTTAACCTGATGCGCCACGCAAACGGTGTCGTAATAAAACGCGCGTGTGTTGCCACTGCGATTTGTGCAGTGACAACGGATGTATTTTCAATGTAGTTGAACCTGGGGTTGCGAAAAATCTCGTCATGAAAATTAGGGGTCATGAACAAAAATTTTTAAAGAAGCGCTGATATATACAATGAAAGGATAAAATGAACGGAATGTAACTAAAGAAGTATGTTTTCCAAAATCTAAGCAAAATATTGACAAACAACAAAATTTCGTTAGAAACAAAGAAAAGATTACTGAATTACATAACATCAGCCTTCCAATATGGCAGTGAATACACTACAGTCTCCTAACAGATGAAGAAGAGACTTGGAGCAACAGACACCTGGTTCTCCAGAAGGATACTGAGAATAGCATGAACAGAACATGTGAGCAACAACGAAGTTTTATTGAAAATTGAAACGAAAATGCAGGTTATAATTAAGAGTAGGAAGAGACAGTTGAAATGTCCGGTGCACGTAATGAGTGAAGATGGCTTAGAAAATCTGATGCACACAAGTACAGATTGAAGGCGAGGTGGATAGAGGAAAACAACACATAACCTACCTATCAAGCTTGTCTAAATAGATGGTGGAACAAGTAAAGATATCATTTTCTTCTATATGCCGTGATCCTTCAGGTTGCTGTCGATCATGGCTCTCCACAATTTCCTTGATTAAATGGATGGCGGAACAAGAAGTAAAGATATCTTCTATATATTGTGACTATTCAGGTTGCGGCCGATCATAGCTCTCCACAATTTCCTTGATTAAATAGATGGCGGAATAAGAAGTAAAAATATCTTCTATATGCCGTGACCCTTCAGGTTGCGGTCGATCATGGCTCTCCACAATTTCCTTGATTAAATAGATGGCGGAATAAGAAGTAAAAATATCTTCTGTATGCCGTGACCCTTCAGGTTGCGGTCGATCATGGTTCTCCACAATTTCCTTGATTAAATAGATGGCCGAATAAGAAGTAAAAATATCTTCTATATGCCGTGACCCTTCAGGTTGCGGTCGATCATGGTTCTCCACAATTTCCTTGATTAAATAGATGGCCGAATAAGAAGTAAAAATATCTTCTATATGTTGGGACCCTTCCGGTTACGGTTGATCACGGATCTCCACAATTTCAAGTTATTTTTAGCTCTTAATAAATCTTCCCTTTTTAATTGTTTCTATATCTTGGAATCACGTGGTATATTAAATGTAAATAAATGTTTGTTCTTTTAAATTTACCGTCTTTTTTAATCTTTCGAGGAAAGAGATTAGACGGAAGTTAAAAATAAAAGGAGAAACAAACAAGAATCTCAACTGCGAAATTTAAGACTTGGAACTAACACTCAGTAACCACTAGGACCCAAAGGCTTCAATGATTGTCAGAATATATGAGACAGAAATACTATTTTGGAACGAGGACGATAAGAAACAAGAATTAAGAAGAGAGAATATAACATTGTATTTAAATGTTTGAAGACCAAATTTTACTGGGAATCAAGAAACCAGAAAAGAGTTCCACAAGCGATGAGTTTGTTAGAAGAATAAATTCCATATGAGGTCTTGTGCGAACTCGATACGAAATAGACTTTCTAAATATTGGGCCTCGTTGAGAAGGTTAACGACTGAATAAAAGTTAGGATTTGAATGCTAATGACCTATTGAATGTTATAAGCTATTTTTTTTTTAAATTAGGTCTTAGGGCTAGTTTTTTTTATTTACTTATAGTCACCTAATACAAAATCCAATGTCCGCACGAGGTAGTGCGTTAGTGATTGACATTTTTCAAAGGTAGGTGGAAGAATGAATTAAGAAATGCATATTACGAGGACGTGTAGGAAAGATACCGGTTGATATTGGACTTGAAGAGACGGAAAATACTTAAGGAAGCATTCCCTTGGGATCCTGTTCCACAAAACAATAAAGATGGTAGAGAAGCTATCCGAGTCGAACATGTCCATCATCTAAGAAACATGAAGAGATTGAAGATGTGTAGCCATCGTGCATTTGGCATGGCGTCTATTACCTCTGAACGTCTAAATTGCTTGAAGTAACGCGTGTAACTATTCGGAACAGCTGACATAGCAATAGCGATATAGTAGTTAGAAGCTAGTATCGGTTCGTACGGAGGAAAAGATTTGCAGTTACACACATATGCATGCATATATATATATATATATATATATATATATATATATATATATATATATATATTTACAAATTCATGAATTATTCATACATAAAACAAATACAAAGGTTAATGATTAAATGGCGAGAAATCCATCTTCGCGAACAATTCAATAATATACAAAAACCCCGAATCGGTTTATGAATAAAAAGATCCTGTTTTATAAATTTCCGTTGCATTAGATCTTTTTTATTTTACAAGCTTTTGTCTGTTCCTACAGACATCCTCAGGTATGAAATAGATTGTGTTCTTTTTTTTACTCTCAGTAATAAGTGGACAAACGAAAACAAGGTTGTAATCCGAAAAATGCTATGAGAAATGTGTGTTATTTTTTTTGGAACGTGCAGTCGCAACGCTGAGTTTGAATTTAAATTTTAAGGTTAAAGTTCTACGTTTATGTACAAATGTAGTGATAATAGAATTCTTTTTTACTGGTAAATTTTCCGTCAAAGTGGCATGAACTATATTGTGTATATATATATATATATATATATATATATATATATATATATATATATATATATATATTTCATCCACAGTCAGACAGTTTCGCTGCATTAAAGCTCTTCAGTGTGTCTAGATATGGGATTGTTTCAAGCCGGGAATGAAATGCGACCGAAAGAAATTGATTCATCATCCACAAGTCGTTTTAAGCTGAAAGGTAGAGATTGTGTAGCTCCAGCCCTGATATTGCCGCAATACTCTGTTTTTGATCTCATGTAACTTTTGTAAACGTAGAATATGTCAGAGGAGTGTCAGATATTTTGCTGGGCGATACCAATTTTCTAGGATCTTTTACGATGGTCCGAATATACGTGTCCCATTTGAAGTCAGGGGTAAGCTTTAGATCGAGTAGGTTTTCGAGGCATGGAGCCTTTTGGTAAATACTGCCATGTGGAGAGGTCATCAGATGAATGATTCCAATCATCTGGAATGATGTTTGTCCTTAAAGATTTGTCCTTTTCTCTGCGAAGTTGATGAACTAATGACGTGGAATAATGAAGTATAATATTGAAGGAGATAAAAACTACTAAAGAAAAGGAAGTAAAACTTGGAAAACAAAAGGAACGAAGAAAAGAAAGATAAGAATAAATAATTACGACTTAGTTATCTTTCATCTTTAGCGTTTGGAAGACAAAGTTTAATGTAAACTTCATGAATCATGCTTTTTTTTTCTCAAAATATGGACTCTCCCAATTTAGGTAATTAAACCAACACAATTTCACTTTATCAATGTTCCTCATCCGGCCGTGGAATTTTACATTATAATCTTTAGAAAGGCATAACGAAATGAAGAGAAAACTGAAAATTTTAAAATATCAATGAAACATTAAAAAGTTCCCTAAGCTCAAATTTACCCAGACTCAGTTGCAATACCACATATACATAATAGCAATGACCACTTCGACTCGCATCAAGATAACAACCAAGCAATACCGAGCCAGGTCAGTACTTCGATGGGTGACAGCTTGGGAATACCAGATGCGGAATGCTTGGATATTAGGGTGGTGTAATGAATCCAACTCTCCACCACAGCTGTTTTGTTAATTAGTAAAACTATTATAGAATCACTAAACCATCATTATCTCTAAAAAAAATTTCTAAAACTCTCAATATATATTGTGACTTTGAATAACCTACATATGGTAGATAGGTAGTAAAAAATGAATCAATCTATCAATGAAATACTGATCAGATACATAAGCTTGTCTTTTAGATTTTTTGTAACCTAGAATCGGATAATGAATGAGGAATAACCAAAACGGAGGCAATCATCAACAAAACAGTATACTCGCCAGCGCCGTGAAGTAGGTAAACCACTTTAGTGGTGGACTACTTAGCATATTACCCGAACTTACAGTAGTGTCCAACATATGTATGAAGATTCGGACATACACATTAGTTTTCATAGGTGCGGTATATAGCAATAGTAAAAATCCTATTCCAATGCATTTTCATAGTAACAATCATTTCCAACCGATTTTCATAGTAAAATTCATTTGCAATGCATTTTCATAGTAAAATAAATTTCCTATGGATTTTTATTGTAAGCTAGAAATTTATACTGAATGAGGAATAACCAAAACGTAGGTTGGAAATGAAATGGTAATCTGTAAAATACCAATAAAATACAATACTCGCCAGCGGCGTGAAGTAGGTAAATCGCTGCTAGTGGTGGACTAATTTGACAGCATATTATCTATCCGCACTTACAATAGTGTCCAGCGTATTTATGAGGATTGGGACATACCCATTAGTGTTCATAGGTACGGTGTATAACACACACTATTTAGGAACATTAAGAGGATCTAAGTTAAACTTTCAATAAAAATCTATATAAATAAAAATCCTAATATATTTCTTTTCCGAGTAGCGACACGTTCACTTGTCTTTTTAGAAGAAGATAAAATATTTAAAATCATTTTTTTTCTTCTGCTCTTCCTCATCGACTTCAGTGGCGATCAGAGCTGTAATGTAACTAGTTCTAACCTAGAAAGGTTACTAAATGAGGAATAACCAAAACGGAGAAAATAAAATGGCAACAAAATACAATACTCGCCAGCGGTGTGAAGTTGGTAAACCACTGCTAGTGTTGTACTACTTAGACAGCATTTTACCCCAATTTTCAATAGTACCCAACGTATTTATCAGGATTTGGACATACCCATTAGTGTTCATATGTACGGCATATAAAAAGATTTATTTACAATCTCTGTGATATAAATGTATAGAAACTATTGTGGCCACAAAGAGAGGGATCAGTTTATATATCGAGTGTAATATAGAATTGATTCCAAACTTTTACATTATATTGATTTTTCAAGCGTAGCTTAGATGTGGCACAAGGCCCTA
This sequence comes from Acanthosepion lycidas, assembly GCA_963932145.1. Classification (NCBI taxonomy): domain Eukaryota; kingdom Metazoa; phylum Mollusca; class Cephalopoda; order Sepiida; family Sepiidae; genus Acanthosepion; species Acanthosepion lycidas. Next base: position 49,169,422 of record OZ010609.1, on the reverse strand, counting down.
AAAGTATGAGGCACCCAGTGAGGATCGAACTCACTATTCAGTTGTAATTGTTCTAGCGAGACAAGCTTGCTAACCATTACACCACCATGGGGTCCCTCCACTTTCGCATTATCAAATATCTGATTATTTATGAATCGACTTATTCTCCCAACAGCTGTAGGTTAATTAGTAAGAATTGTACTAATGAAAGATTATTATCTTAAAAAACATCTTCAAATGTAAAAAAATATACTTAACCTGTAGATAAGCCGTAAGAAATAAACGAATCAATCAATTCGGCTCCTATCTAGCTGTTCGGGATGCATCTGTTTTCTTATATAAATCATTGTTTTCTTTGTTATTAGGTTGGTGCAAAAATAATGACGTAATAATGTCGTTTTTTGACCTATTTTTTAACGTCAAAAAACGACATTATTACGTCATTATTTTTGCACCAACCTAATATTTACAATACCTTCGCTTCCCCTCCCCAAATTCCTTACATTTACATAAGGTTTGCTTTTCTTCTTTTTTTGTCTACATTTACGATGCACTTGATTTCCTCTTCTTTTCTTTTATTCTGGTCACCCTTCTTCTTCTTTTCCTTCTTCTTCCTTCACCATAACGCCTCTTTTCTATTAGGTTGGTGCAAAAATAATGACGTAATAATGTCGTTTTTTGACGTATTTTTTAACGTCAAAAAACGACATTATTACGTCATTATTTTTGCACCAACCTAATATTTACAATACGTTTGCTTCCCCTCCCCACACTTCCTTACATTTACATAACATTTGCTTTTCTTCTTTTTTTGTCTACATTTACGATGCACTTGCTTTCCTCTTCTTTTCTTTTATTCTGGTCACCCTTCTCCTTCTTTTCTTTCTTCTTCCTTCACCATAACGCCTCTTTTCTATTAGGTTGGTACAAAAATAATGACGTAATAATATCGTTTTTTGACCTATTTTTAACGTCAAAAAACGACATTATTACGTCATTATTTTTGCACCAACCGAATATTATAAGATCTCAGTCTAATTTACAATGATTAAGAGTTATATAATGTAGAGGGTCATTAAATGAGGTTTGTGATATGAGCGTAAAAGGAGGAATTAAGAAATGAAGCTTATAAGCATATATGGAATGGATAACAATTGACCTAGACTTAAAGATGTTAAGACTACAATGTTCGGGGATAAATCCATACGAGACTTTGTTCAACAATGTAGCGGATGATCCGTTTTACCAAAGGAATCCGTAGAAAATGAGGATGATCCAGCCATAGCCAAACGTGTCTCGATGGCTAAGATCCGACCTTGCGGCGAAAAAATGTGGGTGTTAGAAAAATTTGCTACAGAAAGATGATATGAAGTAGAAAGACTATATTGAATCCATTGCGAGGTCAGCTTCCATAACCCACATGTAAGTAAAACAGTAAACAGAGCATTTACTTAAATACTTGTATCTATAAAAAGAATGTTAAACATAAAAATGTATTTAATAAATTATCGGACTTTGTCCATTTCTTAATGTATGACGTCATTTGTTTACATTTGATACGCCATGAGCAGTTATGAATGTACGAGATTCATGGAAGATTGA
>OZ010609.1:49142841-49162841 GCA_963932145.1 Acanthosepion lycidas | reverse complement strand
ATGATATCCGCTGAATTTTTACACCTTTGTTGTATACATTTCATAGAAACAGCCCTCTCTCTCTCTCTCATATATATATATATATATATATATATATATATATATATATATATATATAGTGTAACCCGGATATAAGAGAGATTGTCTCTGGTCCCAAATTAGAGCCTGTGTTAATGTATATAAAATAGACCAAACCCGGATATAAAAGAAACCCGGATATAAGATACTTCTTCTCCGGTCCCGGCAGCTCTCTTATATCCGAGTTACACTATATATATATATATATATATATATATATAGTGTAACTCGGATATAAGAGAGCAAATTTCGCTTGAACAGAGCCTACTTTAACTCAAGTTAATTCAAATATTATTTTGAATTTTTCGGCTCTTGTTTTGAAACATGAGACCTCCTATGTAGCGAGTTGGAATCATATTTTTAAATAAATAATTATATATATATATATATATATATATATATATATATATATATATATACAACAAAATAAAAAATTACCTCATATGAGGGGGTATAGGTCTATTTCAACCAACGAGAAGTATGCTAGTCTTATTCTACTCTGGTGTATAGACTGTGTTCATGTAGGAATTAGAAATTTGCATTTAACTTTGACGGCAGTCGAAACATTGATGCAGAATTCATCCATTTCGATGTTCATTCAGACGAAATGCCGGAGTTAGTGGTAAGAGAAGGATTGAAGGCATTTGCCTTAAAGGGAAGAGGTTTTATAAAATTAGCCTGAATATTACCCTCATGATATTAAATTGGGGCAATATGAAGAAGGATATGTTAAATTGAAACTAAAAGAGGACCGAAAAGGAATTTTAAATAAAAAAAAAACAATGATAAAAAAAAGTTAGCTTAAAAAAATAATAAAATTATACTTAAAAATTAGATAAAATCAAAAGTTTAACAATAAATCATATTTAGATAATTCATATTAAATATGTAAGAATATAATTAAAATATGGATAATGTACCAACGGATTTATTACATGGACTAAATATATATTAAATATTAAAAAATATATATTAAACTTAAAATTGAAGTTTTTGTTCCATTCTCAAGGGATGTCGAATAACTTAAAAAAAATGATTTACTTTTTTAAGCTGAATTGTATTATATATTTTAAGTTGTAGTGGGAAGTGATTAGGAAATTTTAAAAGGGTGTTGCCTTTTTTGACAAATCAGGATATAAGTCTAGTTTAAGAATGACAAAGTGTAAATATGGGTTAAGTGTTAGGTGTGGGTTTGTAATTTCTGGCTGCCCATACTGGCTTCCTTATATGAGGACCTGTCATAATGCCTGCTTTTTTTCCAGGGAAATACATAAAATACACTACAATACATTGGCATTTTTTTTTTTTATAAAATACATTGAGATTGTCTTCAAGGGACTTCAAATATGGTTAATCATATTCTATATATATATATTTTTATTTTAAATATCTAAAATACTATATTATTATATTTATTGGTACATTGTTAAAATTAAGATTTAAAATTTACGAATTTAAGTACGCATTTTTTTTTTACTTATTTGTGATCAAATAACAGATATATAATTATGAATATTTTTTTAAAGTAATTTTGTTTTAGAATAAACATAATGCAGTGCCTACAAAAACAGTTATTTCTTTTCTTTGATTTAATGAAGTCAACTTCGAGCATAATAATCAACACCTTATCAGAAAATTGGAAAAATGCAATAAAAATTAAACAGGCATTGTCGGTTCTTTTTGAATGCATAGTCGCTGCCTAAATATACTTTATTCATTTATATATATATATACATACATATATATATATATATATATATATATATATATATATATATATATATATATACGTCATGATTGCTCTACTTTCATAGACAATAGCCGACTCGCGCATCAAGATATCCTCCCCTGCTCCTCGCTGCAGCTTCTTGAATGGCCACGAAGGTGACTTAAAACCAGCAGCCGACTTGAATAGGTTGAATGATAAATAATAAATAAACTCTCGTCTCTTCATAGGATTGATCGGATCTAGCTGTCATATCTGTTCTTTGTGCACTGCCATGTCTCTCTTCAATCCACCTGCAGATGTCCATACCTTGGCGAAAAGCACACAAACAGTACCACCTGATCGTGAAGATGGCACAGTATGAAAAAACTGTCTCTTCAGGTGGTTAACATATCCAGATCTAGACGGAGGAATACGATCAATCTCTCACATTTCCAATTCACTATGTTAGCATCCAAGCCTTTCACGACGCCTTTCTGCTTACCCGGTTTTAGTTCTACATTTGCCAAGTTCTTTACTTCAGCGGTAAACGCTAGTGGCATGCCACCCAGTGGCAGATTGGGGCATTGCTTGTAGGGGATTTGTATTATTTTTCTTACATAAATACAAGTCAGATTTTATAGTTAAGATTGGTATTGTATTATTTCGTTAAAGTTGTTAAGCTCATATATTTCTTAAGAAATAATAGAATTTTCATGTATATTTTAAGTGGTTGAACTTGCAAAGTGTTTATTCAAACAGTAACTAAAAACATTGATTTATTGATTCGTTTTTTAATTCTTTTAAATGAATCCTTTTTCGATATTCACGACATGAAGGCGGCACAAGTCATGAATCACATATTCAAGTACATGTCACGGAAGGAAAGGAAAGATAAAGGTGGGTAAGAAGGAAAGAAAGATTAAATTGGATAAGAAGAAAGGAAGGATAAAAGTGAGTAAGAAGGAGGGACAGATAAAAGTGAGTAAGAAGGAAGTAAGGAAAGATTAAATTGGATTATAAAGAAGGAAAGAAGGATAAAATTTGTTTGGGTAGCAAGGAGCTAGAAAAGTGCCATCACGTGAGAGATTTACGTGATGGTTGAGGACCAGTGATGCTCGTTTTCCCGAATGTGCAGACTGCTAAACATCAAAGGTTCTACCTCTATCTAGAGCGCATGTGCCGAAGAAAAGCTAAATACTTAGATGAAGGACCGCTTTGGAACACCGGATATTGAACGCAGCTTCTTACAATGTAAAATTTTGGGTCGGTTTTAAGCAAATAACTATGGGTTGATCAGTCGTAAAAAACAAAAAGATTTGTCAATCACCTCTTAATTGTTATGTTTAAAGTTGAATTCACTTTATTACTTTCCTATTTCCTATTAGGTTGGTGCAAAAATAATGACATAATAATGTGGTTTTTGACGTTGTCAAACAACGACATTATTACGTCATTATTTTTGCACCAACCAAATACTTTGCTCTTTTACTCTATACTTTCTGACCTCATCTATTCCTTCCTTTCTCTTTTTCGTATTTTTTCTTGGTTTCGTCTTTCTTTTCTTTCCTTCATTCACACATTTTTTTTTATCTTTTTTGCTGCTTTTATTCATTTCTTTTTTTCATTTTTCTTTCTTTTTTTTCATTTTTCTTTCTTTTTTTCGTTTTTCTTTCTTTCATATTTTTTTTTCATTTTTCTATCTTTCTTTTTTTCGTTTTTCTTTCTTTTTTTCATTTTTCTGTCTTTCTTTTTTTCGTTTTTCTTTTGTTTTCGTTTTTCTTTCTTTTTTCGTTTTTCTTTTGTTTTCGTTTTTCTTTCTTTCTTTTATTTTTCTTTCTTTCTTTTTTTCGTTTTTCTTTCTTTCATTTTTTTTTTCATTTTTCTATCTTTCTTTTTTTCGTTTTTCTTTTGTTTTCGTTTTTCTTTCTTTTTTTGTTTTTCTTTTGTTTTCGTTTTTCTTTCTTTCTTTTATTTTTCTTTCTTTCTTTTTTTCGTTTTTCTTTCTTTCATTTTTTTTTCATTTTTCTATCTTTCTTTTTTTCGTTTTTCTTTCTTTTTTTTCATTTTTCTGTCTTTCTTTTTTTCGTTTTTCTTTTGTTTTCGTTTTTCTTTCTTTTTTCGTTTTTGTTTTGTTTTCGTTTTTCTTTCTTTCTTTTATTTTTCTTTCATTTTTTTTCATTTTTCTATCTTTCTTTTTTTCGTTTTTCTTTCTTTTTTTCATTTTTCTGTCTTTCTTTTTTTCGTTTTTCTTTTGTTTTCGTTTTTCTTTCTTTCTTTTATTTTTCTTTCTTTCTTTTTTTCGTTTTTCTCAGTTTCCGATGTTAGCAAATTACTTTTTAATTATATATTCCTTTCATTTTTTCTTTCTTTATTTAGCATTTTTATATTGCTCTTTTCTTCCTTATTCCTTCATTCAGTCCTATCTTTCTTTATTCAATTCTTTTTTCTTCCTTCTTTGGCTTTCTCACATTTTCTATACACTTTGTCTTTTTCTCTTACATTCTTTCTTATTTCACATTATTTGTTCGTTTCTTCATCTTTTCTTCTTTCCTTTCCTCTTTCAACCATTTTTACTTTTTCTTTCTTTTGTTTGTTCAGTTGTCTTCTTTCACTTACACACACACACTCTCTCTCTCTCTCTCTCTCTCTCTATCGTTTTTTTTCTTTTCTTAATTGTATAATTCATCTATTTTTACGTTTCTTTCTTTCTTATTACGCTCTCTTCGTTCCTTTCTGTATATTTTCTTCTTTCTTCCCTGATTTTAATTCTTTCAGTCATTCATTAATCGCCTTTCTTTCTTTCCTTCTTATTTTCTTTCTTTCTTTCTAATTTACTTTTCTTTCTTTCTAATTTACTTTCTTACTTTCTTACTAATTTACTTTCTTTCTTTCTTTCTGTCTAATTTACTTTCTTTCTTACTAATTTACTTTCTTTCTTTCTTTCTTTCCAATTTCTTTCTAATTTACTTTCTTTCTTTTTAATTTACTTTTCTTTCTTTCTAATTTACTTTCTTTCTTACTAATTTATTTTCTTTCGTTCTTTCTTTCTAATTTACTTTCTTACTTTCTAATTTACTTTCTTACTAATTTATTTACTTTCTTTCTTTCTTTCTGTCTAATTTACTTTCTTTCTTACTAATTTACTTTCTTTCTTTCTTTCTTTCCAATTTCTTTCTAATTTACTTTCTTTCTTTTTAATTTACTTTTCTTTCTTTCTAATTTACTTTCTTTCTTACTAATTTATTTTCTTTCGTTCTTTCTTTCTAATTTACTTTCTTACTTTCTTACTAATTTACTTTCTTTCTTTCTTTCTGTCTAATTTACTTTCTTTCTTACTAATTTACTTTCTTTCTTTCTAATTTCTTTCTAATTTACTTTCTTTCTTTTTAATTTACTTTTCTTTCTTTCTAATTTACTTTCTTTCTTACTAATTTATTTTCTTTCGTTCTTTCTTTCTAATTTACTTTCTTACTTTCTAATTTACTTTCTTACTAATTTATTTACTTTCTTTCTTTCTTTCTTTCTGTCTAATTTACTTTCTTTCTTACTAATTTACTTTCTTTCTTTCTAATTTACTTTCTTTCTTAATGTATGTCTCTTGGTTCCTCCTTCTCGCTTTCATTATTTCTACTTTTAAGTACATGTTCTTTTATTTTTTCATCATTTTATGCTTTATTATCACTCCTCATGAAACTGATTTGCAAAAAAGTAAAAAAAATATTAATTCTATTTATTATTTTCTTTTTTATAACTTTTCCTACTTCATTTCCTTCTTCCTATTTTCTTCTTCAGTTCTGGCTTCTTTGCTTCTTTATACTTGTTTGTTTGTTTGTTTCATTCTTTCTTTCTGACTTGAATGTGTTTTGCCAGTTCGGCGTGATTAAAACCACTCGGTCACACTCCTACCAACTTCAACGCAGCTTCAAAATCTGCAATGATAAATTATATTTAAAATTTTACCGAAAACCCACAAAAAATGATCTAATTAGTTTCTATTCCTACCATAAACAGAAAATAAGATCTGGAATAATCACAGAATTTTCCTTCAGAGAATTAGAAAATGTTGCCTTGTATGTCTAAATGAAGAAAAGGGATATATTGAGAAAACATTCAAAGACCATTTCGTTCTCAACGCTAAAACGAGTTCACAAAATCCATACAACCAAAAAAAAAATATATATATATACTTCTGAAAATTATACAAAATTCATAGTCTTGCCCTCTAATGCCCTTTCGACTAAACTTGCTAACGAATTAGACCTCACGTCATCTAAAACTCGTATCTATGAACACAAGAGAGACTTGCGTTTAGAAAAACATTCTCTCTCGACTTACATCGAAACGGCGTGAGACATAAATTTGATTTCACTAATGCCAGGCTAATTAAAAAAAAACAAAAAAACGTAACTCTTTAAGGAGAAATCATTTTGAAAATATATTCACAGCATTACTATCAACTATAAAAACTCGCTTAAAACATTACATTATATCAACATTACATCATATCCATTATTTGTGAAATTAACTTACGTCTAAAATAATGAGGATTTTACAAATTTCCATTTTCAAAAATATGCATGTTAAATCTAAAAAAAACTACGAACTCAGGAGTTCACCAAGGCCCTACCGTTTTGCCTGCAGTGTTTCCGATCTACATCAATGATTTTTCTGATGTCATCAGTTCTCAAGTTGGCATCTATGCTGACGGCACTACCATATACGCCTAGCAATAGTAAATCCAGCAGTGCTGACAAATTTAAACAGGTCGCTACTTTTGGAAAGAATCTCCAATCAGTGGCTAACTGGGAGAGTAAATGGCTTCTAAATTTAAATGCCTCCAAAACTAAACTGCTCTTACTTAAGAGCCACATATCAACTTACCTGTCCTCCATCAGCATGATTGATGCTCGACTCCTTGACAGTGTTACCTGTGTTTTCTTGGCCTCACGTTTTCCAGTGACTTGGAACAACTACATTAAACCAAAAGCTGCATCTTCTGCAAGTAAAATCGGTTCACTCTGTTGTACCAGAAGGTTTGTTCTCACAAGAATCCATACAAATCTACCATTCGTCCATGCACTGAATATTTTTACTGTTATGGGGTCCACCCTTTTCTGGGATAAATAGACTCGTCCTGCTGCCATAAAATAGCCACAGTCAGACAGAGAGGAGAACAGAGTAGAGGAACAGGGTGGAGGAACAGAGTGGAAATTACATAGACACTGAGTTGACTTTAGAAGTCAGTTACAAGTACGCCCGACTTTACTTCGAGACTGTATATAGCGATCTTTGATTAATACTAACCTGCGTTCCTGGATTTTACTAACAGCATTACCTTTTGTATTTTGTGTAAATACATTTAATTTCTTAGCTTAAATACTTGCGTTTGTCATTTATTGGAGACCGATTTTTCACCCGGAATCCACGATATTTACCATGACTCGCCTGGTGCCCCTGATGTTCATCTCGAAGTTCTCGAGAAAATCTGCAATGTAATCAACCCTGACTTGAGTCACTATCTCATAAACTTTATGTGACTTCCCTCTGTTTTTTTTATAAATATTTTCATGGTAAATGTTCTAATAAGCTATCTTCTCTGATGCCAGGATTACATGAATTTATGCGTGCTACTGGATTGTCAGGTAGGTCTCACCGTTTTACTGTTGAAATAGTCAAACGCAACCACCACTTCTTATCCAGCAACTTTCTTTTCTCACGATTCCCGACAGTGGAACTTCCTCTTACTTGCTTTTATGATAACTACACCCTTCAAAAATTTAAATACAACGTCAATCACCATCTTCTGTTTTCTTGATCCACGTTCTTTTAACTTTTCTCCATCCCCTCTGTACACAGTCTTTTCCCTCACTTTAACCATCTGCAACCGCCCTGCGTGCTAGTGGCACTCTCGCATTGCTTGGGGTGAAATGCTTAAAAAAATTGGAATAACTTATTTTCTTTCAGCAACCCGCACAGACTTGACGACTACAGATTTTCCCCAAACACACATACATGAGAATATAAAAATCAAGCCAAATACAAAATTATTTTGCAATATATCGCTACATTTCATCGACAAAATACGAGGGTGACGTATGTGAATTTTGCTCACATATACACCTATCTATACGCGTAGATAAATTAACGTTACCTTCCTACATACACGTACACACACAAGAGTTTCTTTAGTTACACACTCTTACACTATCACACACTATTGCGTTTATACATGTGACGTGTGACTGACCAATGAAAACTACCAAAAATCATAACATTCCAACACTGTCTCTTTGCTTTTTCATTTCTAATCTCGATCTGTTGATAAAGGTGAAACATGTTAGATTGAGATTCGTTTTCTACTTTGTTCTTTATTTCTTTTTATCACCTTGACGGATTCCTATCCATATCTGGTCTACATTTGATCTTCAACTATATATATATATATATATATATATATATATATATATATATATATATATATATACCCTTGTGAAAATTAATTGAAAAAACCGCTTTAGTTTCATTTCTTTAAACATACGGCCATTTTTGCCTGGAGTGACAGGGTGTAATCGATTTCTTTTTGTTCCACAAATTTGCGTGATTTGCAGTGGTGTGCAGCAATATGAATCTATTTTCGGGGTGTATTATGAAAATTGTTTGGCATTGAAAAAAATTGCGACATCCGTAATTGCATCAGATTTCTTATCCCGTATAGACACTAGTGTCTTGACTGTCGATTAGTTTTCCAACAGCTATTGTCTCCGATGGACATAACTTCCAGCAACCGGACGAAAACTGGAACGCTGCACGAACACATTGCCTAGCATTACCAGAGAGCAAATCAAAGTACTATAGATTGTCTCGGAAAGTCTCCTGATTTAAATCCAATGGAGAATGTGTGATTAATCTGCAAAGAACGACTTTGTGGAATGGACATATGATGTACTAACGGGTGCAATAGATCATGTTTCATTGGAAAACTACGATAAAAAGTAAATAACGAAATTATTCGTTTTGTTTCAATTAATTTGTACAAGGGTATGTATATATATATATATATATATATATATATATATATATATATGAACGAATCTTGGAAGGGCGTATTAAGTCACCATGGTATTGGTCATGTGAATTCTAATGGATTACGCCTTCTCACTACCTGCAAGGAATTTGACTTTAGTATCACTAATACCTTCTACCAGCAACCCAGCTGTCGTAATACCACGTGGATGCATCCTCGTTCGAGATACTGGCATCTGATCGTCTACCTCATCGCCAAAAGACAGGACATAAAAGATTTTAAGATAACGTGTTCATTCCACAAAACATGCTTTTTGTCAGATCACGCTCTACTTCGGAGTAAAGCTACACTGCATCTGCAAAAGCGAAGGATTATAAAATCTACAGTGCCGAAGCGCATTAACGTACTGCCTCTTAAATCGACTGAAACAAAAATTGATCTCTCAGAGAAACTTGATGCTGCACTTGATTCTGTAAACATTACCAATGATATCGAATCATCTTGGAAGGCTCTGCAGGATGCAATATATTCTACATCCTTGGTGGTTCTCAGCCTACCACATCGTAAACATCAAGACTGGCTTGCTGATCATAATACAAAAGTTCAGCTGCTTATAGATCAATTGCACTCTTCTCATAAATCATGGATTGAGTACAAGAACTCGTCCGATAAGAAGATTGCTTACAAGAAGTGCAAAAGTCAGGTTTAACGAGCTCTCAGAGCCATGAAATAGCGTTGGTGGTCTGAAAAGGCCACTGAATTCCAAGAAGCTTCAGATAGAAAGGATCTAAAGGCATTCTATGCTGGCCTCAATAGCATCTTAGGTCCTCAGAAAAGTGGTACTCTTCCAATCTCCACAGCAGATGGTGAAACTATCTTGGCGGATAAGTCAGACATTTTAGATCGCTGGAAAGAGCATTTCGAAACTGTGTTAAACACCACTTCGGTTACTGATGAGGAAGCCATCACATCAATTGAGCAAAATACAGAAATTCCGGGGTTGTCTTTTCAACCTACCTATCAAGAGGTAAGTGACTCCATCAAGCAAATCTCATCTGGCAAATTACCTACTCCTAAGGATCGTATTCCACCCGAAGTGTATAAGCATGGTGGCCAAAAGTTGGTAGAAAAGTTACATCTTCTTTTCGTGGAGATATGGAAGCCAGGCTGTGTCTCACAGGATTATACAGATGCCTCTATCAAACAACTCTACAAAAACAAGGGTTCCAGGTGTGTTTGTCATAATCATCGGGTGATATCACTACATTTAATTGCAGGCAAAATCCTAGCTAGACTGATTCTAAACAGAATCATTATACACCTTGTTGACGATATCTATCATAAATCGCAGTCTGGTTTTCAGTCGGGTCGTGGCACCACTGACATGATATTTTCTCTTCGACAAGTTGCAGAGAAGGTTTGAGAGAAAAACCAGGAGTTGTACATGGTGTTTGTGGACTTGACGAAGGCCTTTAACACTGTGAATCGAGAGGCTCTTTGGCAAATCTAGAGGAAACTCGGCATCCCTGAAAACATGCTAAAGGTCAACATTTTTCATGAAGGAATGAAAATCTGATTGTATGATGTCAAAATCCTTTGATGTCACAAATGACACCAAGCAAGGTTGTGTCATGGCCCCTGTTCTTTTTGCCCTTTTTTCTCGGTGAGGCTGAAATATGCATTTGCAGACAGAGAGCGGCGTCAACTTTCAGTTTCAAAAAACTGGTGGTCTCTTCAATCATCTGCGCTTCAAAGGCAAAACCCACCTTCGTACGCAAATTATTCGTGATTTATTGTTTGCTGATGATACTGCTATTGTAGCGTCAGGAGGCCCAACATCTAATAGATCGTTTCTCTGCTGCATATAAAGCCTAACTATGTAAAATCTTTCATCTTTCTTAGTAGCGAAGTGAACTACAGTGGAACTTTAGATGATGAAATCATGCATCGGTTTGCTAAGGCTTCCAGGGCTTTGGGCAAACTTCACCATCGCTTGTGGAATGAGCAGGGTATTGGATTAGATACGAAAATTCGGGTTTCCAGAGCTGTTGTACTTGCCATCCTTTTGTATGGCTCAGAGTCGTTGACTCCATAAAGGTACCATATATACTATCGGCGTGCAATAGGTGGAGTTAACCTTCAAGATAGGACATCTAACGTAGACCTGTTTAACAGCTGTAATATTGGAGGAATAAAGACTATTCTCATACATTCTCAGTTACGGTGGACTGGTCATGTTTTTTGAATGTCTAATGACAGGAAGCCCAAGATTTTAATGTACATCCAGTTAGATCAGGGATACATGAATATATATATATACATAAGACTAGCATAAGTTTGTGCCATTTTGAAATAGACTATATCCACATGAGTAATTTTGAACTTTTTGTTGTATTATATATATATATATATATATATATATATATATTAAGTTGGTGCAAAAATAATGTCGTTTTTTGACGATTTTTTTGATTATCGTTCACCCATTTATCCAACTTTTTTGACTTCCCTATTTGCTTTAAATGGCGAACGACTGTTGAGTGGTCGACCTCGAGTTCAACAGCAACTTCTCGTGTGGTTTTGCGAGGATCGGCTTCAATTAAGGTTTTCAAATGTTCGTTATCAACCTCAGTCGGCCGGCCGCGATCGTCTTCATCTTCGAGGCTCTCGTCACCATTGCGATATTTCTTGAACCACCGTTGTGCCACACGTTCATTAGTGGTTCCTGGGCCAAACGCATCATTGATATCACGAGCTGTCTCGGCCTAGTTTGAACTGGAACAAGAAAATCGTGCGGATTTGAATTTTGTCCATGCTGTTGAAAAGCCTGCAAAAAAAATGAATGAAGAGATTGAGAACGGTAACTAATAACACGATTCGATAGAGCGGAAAACACGCTTCAAAATGATATATAACATGGCTGTATATATATATCAATGAATTAATTCAGAAATCATATATAAAAGTAACATATGTGAGAAAACGACATTATTTTTGCACCAAATTTATATATATATATATATATATATATATATATATATATATATATATATATATATATATATATATATTAAAGACATTTTTATGTTTAACTTTCTTTTTATAGATACAAGTATTTAAGTAAATGCTCTGTTTATAATAAACAGTATTAAGTAACATTTACCGGCCTGAATGTCCTAAAAATTTTCAAAGAAAATATTCGTCCTTGGACAGGATTCGAACCTGCATCCTATACGAAACCGTCATTTACGCTGACGTACCTAAACGATTCGGCCACCAAGGATCGTTCGGCAGGCAAGGTCGAATTTATTGCTTATAAACTTCAATCTTCCATGAATCTCGTACATTCATAACTGCTCATTGGTGTATCAAATGTAAACAAATCACGTCATATATTACGAAAAGTCCGACAATTTATTTATTAAAGACATTTTTATGTTTAACGTTCTTTTTATAGATATAAGTATTTAAGTAAATGCTCTGTTTATAATAAACAGTATTAAATTTACCGGCCTGAATGTTACTAATACTGTTTATTATAAACAGAGCATCTACTTAAATACTTGTATCTATAAAAAAAACATTAAACATAAAAATGTCTTTAATAAATAAATTGTCGGACATTGTCCATTTCGTAATATATATATATATATGTGTGTGTGTGTGTGTGTGTGTACCATACCTGAATGTAAATACCTGGTGTTTATGAACATGTTTAGAAACCTGTCAAATTGAAACCCCATATGCAATTTGAATTATATTATCTCGATTACCTCAATAACCAATAATCGATATCATGCGTCTATATTATTAATGCAACATAATCAATAAACAGTTTGGCTTATTAAATTGTACATGATAATTTATTTCAGGGATGTCTACAGTTATATTGAATTATGTGAATTTTGAGAACGTATTAATGTAAACTATGTCTGTGGATTTTAATAAAAAATATTCAATCAATGATCAAAGTGCTTATTATTACCTCTTGTTATATATATATATATATATATATATTTAGCCGCTTTACATAAAGTGTCTCGAGTTTGTTCAACTTGACACAGGTGTTTGCGAATCTTAAAAGTCATTATTGATCCCTCCCCAGCTAAATGAAATAGAATTCTCTGGCCCTTTATTTGGCGAGGGTCAGGAATGTCTGTACTTACACAGAGAGATCTACAGCTCCTTATAAGTAGTAAGAAATTTCTTTCCTAAGTTCACATGCTCTCTGACCGCTGCATTTCGGATAGCGCAAGTATTGGCACTTCTTGAAGAGGAGCCTATTTAGAAGGCACTCAACCTGTTGTCAAGAAGCCCAAAGAGCGCGAGGAGGGTAAGAAGGGTCAGACTAATAATAGATGTGAGAATTAATGAGACGTTGAATGGAGTGGGGTTTTGACGGGGCAATAATTACTATGCCTTCGGTATGTACGTTTGAACTGGGAGGATAGAGAAAATGTGGGGACGGGTACATTATGTTACGGGAGGGACCATTGCAATCATCATTATGATAACTTGGCTAGTTTCATAGACACTAGTTTAATGAGTGAACTCACTATCAAAGGTTTCGAGATCCGTAACCCCGACCTTTGTTAATTTTTATTTATTTATTTTTTGCAAGGTGCAACGGACACTATTGCGTTAGGTAATAAATTATCTAGGAGAAGGGTAATTGTGAATTCAACATTCATAGAGGATAAACGGGCGCTACGCAATGTTATTGACTTGTTATGTCTCATATAATAAACTAGAAGTAGAACCCGGCGTTTCCCGGGGATGTAACAGTAAGAGATAGATCAAGTATCGACCATCATAAAGACTGAAAAATAAAATTGACAAAGATTATTGTTTAAGGTTGACGGACACGAATGTCTTAATTAGTTTTTTGTTTTTTTTTACGAATTGGTCAAACTCAAACAAAAACATTGTTTTCAATCGTTATGAGTCTACCGATTGAATAGAATTTTATTATAAACAATTGTCTTGTAAATGGAATTTTTAAAGCATTCTGAATGTAAAAATAAAGAAAAAAGTGTGCAAGACAATAAGAAACACTACCTGCCAAAAAAAAGTGAAATTTTGTTGAAATCGGTTGAAAAATGTAGAAAATCCGATCCCATATATAAACAATCACACAGACAAACAATCTGGGTTTTATAAGTATAACTCGATATGAGTTATTCCCCTTCTATTCTGGCGACAGAATCGTGTTTTATCGTGTTTTCAAATTGATTCCGTGCAAAAACAATTGTGTTTTTCCAATTTTAGGGACTGTCAGAACCACCGCAAGGTAATTTTATGCAGTCGAAATCGGTTGAAAAATGTAGGACATCTGATGCAATATATAAACGTACACACACACACACACACACACACACACACACACACACACACACACACACACACACACACAATCT
This sequence comes from Acanthosepion lycidas, assembly GCA_963932145.1. Lineage (NCBI taxonomy): Eukaryota > Metazoa > Mollusca > Cephalopoda > Sepiida > Sepiidae > Acanthosepion > Acanthosepion lycidas. The sequence goes on along the minus strand of OZ010609.1, from coordinate 49,148,614 downwards.
GCGTTTTATAATAAGTAAGATAACGATCTTTAGAGTCAGATAAATTGTATTGTTAAATACGAGGGTAAATCAAAAACAATTATCCGCACTTTCGCTATAATGTATCTATGTTTGTCACACTGCCTTCTGCACCTGCATGCTTATAATTGGTTCTGTTGTGGTCACGTGATCGTTGTTTGAGCTTGATTGCATTGTAACAGCAGCAAGAAAACTAGCGCAAACATGGCCGCTTTGCTAGCAACGTGCGCCAAGGAAGAAGGTGTGTCAATGGCTGAAACTCATCGGAGACTTAACAAGGCGACAGTTCACTACCGGGTAGAAGTGTGTCCCAGTGGATCGAGTTATTTAAACATATCCGGACAAGCATGGCGCACAAAGTAGGAGCAGGACGCTCATCAACCTCCACCAGTGACGAGAAGATTCAGCAAGCTCGAGAGAGGTTAATGGTGAACGGTGAGTTGCTATCGTTGAAGTAGAATGTTCTCTAAAATATCGGATCACTGATTATTTTTTCCTCTTTGCTGCATACTGTTAGCGGAGCCGTCAGATATACGTTAACAGAAGAAACAAAACTGACGCGATCAAGCTTAAATTTTCGATCAAATGAGCAAGTTAGTACGAAACAGACGCAGTGTGACAAAACTGTCATGGCGTATTTAAATTACCCTTGTAAAATAATCATCTATTAGGTTGGTGCAAAAACAATGACGTAATAATGTCGTTTTTTGACTTTAAAAAATACGTCACAAAACGACATTATTACGTCATTATTTTGAACCAACCTAATAAGTCCTGCAGAGATAAAGCATTAAAATGCATATGCACAACAACCCCAAAATTTGGACCACCCGCTGGAGTTAATAATTCGTAAGTTTAAGTTTACACGATAAAATTTTTCCAAAACAGAAAAAGTCATCTGAAACTGGAATGAAATGTGCGGTGTTCCATCAGGTTGTAGGTGATCATGGCTCTCCACAATTTCCTGTCCTTTGTAACGCTTAATAAATTTTGTTTTTTGTTATCCCTCCCAAACCTTGTTTCGTCTTTAATTTCCACAGACTCGTTTTTCTTCTATGTGCCGTGTCCCTTCAGGACTTAGGCGATCATGGGTTTCTACAAGTCCCTGATATTTGTCGCACTTAATAAATATTGCCTTTTCATTATTTTTTCTTTTACGTCATCCATTTACTTAATTTCATCAAGTATGCTATGCGATGTTTTTCGCTGTTCCTCTTGCACTCTATGTGCCCTAGGAGTATCAGATTTTCCAAGCACATCTTCCTCATTATGTGCAATGGAAATTTCAGCTGTATCTTCCTGATATTAGGTTGGTGCAAAAATAATGTCGTTTTCTCACATATGTTACTATGTGAGAAAACGACATTTTTGCACCAACCTAATATTATGTATTAGTTTCCTTGTTGTTGCCATTTTCTCCAAAATTTCGTCGTTGCTCACATGTTCGGTCCATTGTATCCTCAGAATCCTTCTGTAGAACCATATTTCTGTTGCCTCAAGTCTCTCTTCCTTATCTCTGAGAAGATTGCCCAGCATTCTCTTCCATACATATGGACAGATATCACGTAGCAGTTCAGTACTGTTTTCTTTTCTGCGTCTCTGTAAATTATATTTATATCGAAATATTAGCTCGTATATTTTGAGTAATTTTACGCCCAACCTCTGGCCCGTTCTACCTATATAGTCAACATTATACGAAGATTTAAAATGGAAAATTACAAAATTAATAGGATGTAGAGGAAAGGCACCTTTTTGGGGTTTATCTTAAAATGTATTGTGCTGTAAAACTAATACTTTCTTACAAGCAGAAATTTCCGTAGCAAAACTTATATTAACACACAACAATACATGGTATATGCAATGAGACAGGAAAACCCGGATTTTAAATTAATGTTTTTTTTTTTTTTGTTGTTTGTTTTTAATTGAGACATATAAGCACAAGGTTTCAATTTGGTATGGGAAATGAAAACAGATTAACCCTTTTATCTGCTTTAGTTTTCTTTTTCGAATTACGATATTATTAATATAGAATTTTTTGAGACAACAAAAATTAGATTCTACAAATCGATGCTGAACCGGGCATGATGGCAATGACGAAGATTTAGTCCGAAAAAGTGGAAACAAAACGGATATTTATGTCTAGCATCAGAATAGAAAGTTTAAATTTCTAGGACACTTGATGAGAAAAGCGGACTTGGAAAATTTGATACATACAGGATATACACAAAAGGGACCAAATGATCACAAGACATCAAATAACTGGTAGGCTTGAGTGAACAGATGGCAGAGCTATGTACGGGGGAGATGGCAACAAGGTAACATGTATTGAGAGGACTGAAAGTTGTGGAGAACCATGATCGGCAACGTTCTGAAAGAACACTGCAAATAGAATAATAGACTTGCTGTTCTTTCCTATTTTAGGATTATATATCTTATCTATTTTTTAACAATAACTGTTCACTAAGGATATTTTTCTCATTGCAGAGTATTTTTTTTTTAAGCATCCACCCCCAGGAAAGTGGAAAGCCACTAGCACGCAAGGGGTTTCAGAGGATTTGGAGTGAGAACAAATAGGAATGATAGAGGATAGGATGAGGAGAAGGATAGTAGATAGATTAAGGCAGCTGGAGATGTCGATTGACATTACATTTGAATAGTTGGAGATTATATCTATCAGGAAAAGAGGAATAAGGAATGGAGTTACACTGGCGATAGGTGCGTGATATGAAGCTACTGGAGTAGAAGAAGCGGCTACATTTAACAGTTTCAACAGTAGGACGCTTGAATTCGCGAAGTCTGGGAACCAGCGAAAGCAGCTCATCGTAGCAATTACCATGAAAGTATTCGTAGAAAAGACAGAGAGAGGCGACGTGACGTCTGTGAGAGAGCAACTGCAGACGAGATGCCAGGTCTCTGGATCTTATCAAGAACCTTGAGGCAAACAGAAGGGACTCCAGACCATATATCGTAGCAATATTCCATGCAAGGGCGAATGGTTGATTTGTAGATTTGAAGGATCGATTCCGGGGATAAAATTTTCCTGGCGCGGGACAGAATAGTTCATGAATTATCTGCCTTATTACCTTGTTGTTATAAATATCTTTTCATTTTGTTCACTCATAGGTTTATTTCATAACTCTTCATGAATTATTTTACTGACTAACTCGCTGTTTATCATTTCCGTTGAAGGATTAACTTCTCAACTAACAGTTTATCATTATTGGAAAGAAATATAATTTATCATTACTAGAAGGCAAAATATTTACTTGCAATGTTTTTATACGTTGAAAGTCAGCCTAAACAATATTGTTATCGATTGACCATACCGACGTAAGCTCATGTAACTATGGTACTAATAAAGCGTAAAATCAAGGCTAGCCTACATTTGTATCTGATCCAGACCAAATGAGCTTTAGGTGCGTGTTTAGAACGATTGGCGGTCCATGGTAAAAAAAAAATCTCTGGAAACTTGAGAATTGATTGATTTGTTCGCTACGGCTTATCAACCCTTTGCATGCTATATAAAATAGTTTTTAGATAATAATGGTTTAGCGATAAAAGTTTACTAATTAAGGTATTTGTACCTTGTGCCAAAGGTAAGCTAGGCTTAGTAAAGTACTATATATGTATGGGAAATATGTTTTTTTTTCCTGCTATTCTGATGATTATTAAAGTGGAACAATTATAGGTGGTGAAAATTGTTATATATTGTAATTTCTTTTGACTGTATGTCCGTGACGTTTTTTGTGTAGATTTATAAATGTTTAATTATCTATGAAGTAATCAAACAATGCATTCAATATTCAAAAGAGATGAAATTAATGCCTTCAACATTTTATATCTCTAGCATCACTCCTTTATATAAATAAATCTTATTAAAGACAAATTTGCGATCTCCAGTAGGATTCGAACATGCGTCCTTCTGAGAAGAGGGAGCTACCGAGAAATCTATGTCAAGAGAAGTTTCCCTTGATGGCACAATTTCGGCCTTGCCTGATTGAATGGTTCTCTACAGCTAAGTTGGTTAAAGAATGCCGGGTCTAAGGGATTGCAATTTTGCCTTTAATTAAATTTCTCTAACGTTAAGACGCGTAGATGAAAATAAATAAATATACTGTTTAATAAATAAACGCTGCGCCTACTCATCTACGAGTATCCACTAAAATAAGAAAGAAATATATAAATATATATAAATATATATATATGGATTAACAGTATTTTAATACATATATTATACTACTAGCGATGGATGTCGCCAATAATCGCATTAATATTTATGAGTGATTCTATGTGTGATTATTTTTTTGTATGTAAATTATTAGGTTGGTGCAAAAATAATGACGTAATAATGTCGTTTTGTGACGTTAAAAAATACGTCAAAAAACGACATTTTACGTAATTATTTTTCCACCAATCTAATATTTGCTGCCTAATGTTTTATGTTTATAAAAAACTATCGATCCGCGGTACATGAAAATTCCTATAAAAAAACTACTACTAAGACACTACACTACATAATTGAACTATATGCTTAGTTCATAACATATAAACTGAATACACTTGTAAAAATAGAATACGTGGATTTAACACATAACAAGAAATATTTAAATAAAATTCTCACTTAAAATTTTGAAAAACTTAGCGTTGCGTCTTTGCACGTTCCGAGATCGTACACAGCCGTCAATAATAGCAGATATTCAAAAAACATCTTTCGGTCGACAAACAATTATTTCGTCTTCAAGTTTTTTGATTTTATAAGGAAAAAAAACACAGGCCTGATGATGAATAGAAGACTTTTCGTAAGTACTAGCATTTTAAAACCACAAAAACTGGAAACAACAGACATCATTTTTATAGACGAGGATCTCTTCACTCTATGGATTAACAGTATTTTAATGCATACATTATACTACTAGCGATGGATGTCGCCAATAATCGCATTAATATTTTTGATTGTTTCTATGTGTTATTATTTCTTTGTATGTAAATTATTTGTTGCCTAATGTTTTATATATATATTAATGCATGTTTCGTTAAACAATATAGACAAGTTTATTTTAAGTAAATTCCTTTCATATTGTCGAATAAGCTTTTTAGTGTTATCACTGAAACACAAAAGACAATTACCAGTTTGATACCTGTTTTTATTGTTAATCCTGTCTAAACTTCCGGCTTACATAAGCCATCAGAGATTACAAGTACATTACAATAAATTAAATAACAGCCATGGTAATTTTTGTTTTAGATTGTTTATGCAGACATTGCAACAATAATAGTTTGTTTTGTTTTATTGAATACAATAGAGAAGTTACTTTGATTTAGTTTTTATACAATTTCTCATGTGATCTAATTTTTTTTTTCCTTTTTCAGATGATAAATTATATAAAAAAAAAAAAAAACTCTCCGAATGTTCTTTTTATCCGAGCGCCTTCGGCTACACATTTAGCCATTTTCAAGTTTGAAATATATCAACTTTTAACAAGAAATAGTTTGTTGTATGTATGTATGTATGTATGTATGTATGAAATGTTTTCATTTTAATAACACGGTCAAGATATCGTGTCCATGTTCACAGTTGATATTATTGAGGGTTGGTTATTTTGTTTTATTAGGTTGGTGCAAAAATAATTTCGTTTACTCACATAGTAACATATGTTAGAAAACGAAATTATTTTTGCACCAACCTAATAATAAGTCTTCCATTATTATTAGCAATGTTATACATGTAGATCATGCTATTATATTTGTGTTGTCA
>OZ010609.1:49137841-49140341 GCA_963932145.1 Acanthosepion lycidas | reverse complement strand
CGCACATACGTATACACATCCATGCATATACAAGTGGATAACTATATAAACAGGCACATATTTAACAACCATCATTACATATATATATATATATATGTATATATATATATATATATATATATATATATATATATATATATATATATATATATATATATATATGTACAAACATAACTACAAATACAAAAATATTCATATTTGCATACTTAGCCACAAACAAACTCACTATATATATATAATGTGTGTGTCTATAAATACACACATATATATCTATATATATATATATATACATATATATATATATATATATATATATATATATATACTCGCATACATATACATGCAAATACACACACATATGTAGATATATCTGAAAATATACTCACAAACAACATAATAAACGTATACCTACATATATGTATATAGATAGGAAGATTAGTAGTTAATATAAGTAATAACATACAAACGTACAGTAACATTGCCTTTTATGCATAGGGTCTTGAGATATAAAATATTACCATGGGTTTATAAAGTCTCCGCCTTCAGCATCCTCTCTCTCTCTCTCTCTCTCTCTCTCTCTCTATATATATATATATATATATATATATATATATATATATATATATATATATATATATGTTTATAAGAATGTAAGGACAAAGAATATATATCACAAATATTTAAAGTAAATCTGAGAATGTCGAGAAATAACGGCTTTATGACAAGCTATCTTTGTAATTAAAAGGCGAAAATTTAGCATTACAGAACAGAATATGATATTTCCTTTTTTTGTCTGTACTTGTGATGGGGAGATTAAATCACTTCCACATGACACTTGATTGAGTTGAGAAGTGTGAAAAAAATAAGTGGTTATTCGTTTTGTTGCTTCTTTTGACTATATTTTTGGGATTTACCACGTGTTGTCGCCCCACACTTTGTTTTTAATATAGTAGTTGTGTATATTATATGAATATAGACTTTTAAAATGTCCTTTTTCAAAGCCATGATAAAATATTGTTTACAATGATAATGTATAGTTATTTATTATAAAAATGACATTATCTATACCAGCGAATTATATTTTTACTGGCCTTTTCAATTTGTTCGGGTACCTGTGATTATTGAAGAACAGGTTAATGATATATTTTATTTTTTGTTTATAATAGGGAGGTGCTAGTATCATTTTTTATTATATACCGTGGACACAAATGGGTATGTCCCAATATTCATAAATACTTTGGACACGTATTGTAAGTGGGGGTAATATGCAAAGTAGCCCACCACTGGCAGTGGTTTACGTACTTCACGACGCTAGCGAGTATTGTAGTTTGTTGATGATTACTATTTCATTTCCAACCTCCGTTTTGGTTATTCCTAGTAACCCTTTCTAAGTTATCACAAAAATGCATTGCAAATGAATATTACAATGAAAATTCATTGCAAATGATTTTTACTGTGAAAATGCATTGGCCATTGGTTTTTACTATGAAAATGCATTGCAAATGATTTTTACTATGAAAATGCATTGGTCAATGATTTCTGCTATGAAAATGCATAGGCCAATGGTTTTTACTATGAAAATGCATTGCAAATCACTTTTACCATTGTTATATACCGTACCTATGAACACTAATGGGTATATCCTAATCCTCATAAATACGTTGAACACTATTGCAAGTGGGGGCAATATGCTTTGTAATAGTCCGCCACAGCAGTAGTTTACCCACTTTACGCCCCTGGCAAGTATTGTATTTTGTTGATGTTATAAAGATTGTCATTTAATTTCCAACCTCCATTTTGGTTATTCCTCATTCAGTAACCGTTTCAAGGTTACAACGAATCTCAAAGACAATTTGTGGTTTTTACTGCTTATCTACCAAATGCAGGTGATTTAAACATGAAAATCCGGGACAAATCGTTTATCAGGCAGAATCAAGTTCTTAATAATGAAATGATACTTTTGAAAGAGATCGAACAATAAATGGATTATGGACAGCTTATGCGCAATTTTGTTCTGAACACAGATATTTGGGTTTAAATTTAATAAAACTGGTTTGAAACAAATTCAGTATACTTGCATATTTTCTATCTCTGGGATAGTTACGGTGGAGAGATTGAGGAATCGGAGAGCCGAGTTCGAATTCCAGACTAAACTATTAAATTCACTATCGTGCTAATACCCTTAGGAAAGTTATGAATCCTCTTATTCTGCCCCCAGCTATACGTAAATAGCTGGACAGGCAAGGTTCTGTAGCCTTGGATGGCATCTGGTCTACTGCAGAAAGAAATGGCAACCTACTACAGGAAAAAAAACTGCCTCGTCAGCAATGTATCGAAAGGTATATGATCGTTGTACGCGTTTATCACGCATGGCACATAACTGACTGATGCATGTATTAAGTTTAGTTATTTATGTATAATATATGTGGGGGTTACCTCAAATTTTCTATGCAACGCTCTAGAGTACGGTATGTACAGGAGACACCTCATCGCCTCCAAG
>OZ010609.1:49122841-49127841 GCA_963932145.1 Acanthosepion lycidas | reverse complement strand
TAACTTCTCCACATCAAGTGAAATATTTTCGACAACAGGAGCAAAATATCATTCAGGTGGTCATCAACCAACCTTGTTCGAAAAACGATTTTAGTATATTTAATTTTCGAAAAAAGTTTTTCATAAACATATGAACTTCCAAATAATGATACCATTCAATAAGCGTTTGTATTTTCCGCTTGGTAAAACCTTTCTTGTAGAAGTGGGTTCGCAAAAAACATTTTGATTTTAAAAAATTCGTCGCAATGTAAGTTGATTAACTCAAACTGATATGTTTTCTGCCACTTGCTTCACAAATATAAATAATTTGTGTCCAGGCATTAAAGTTGGCGGGTCGGACAAAAATTCTTCGGGGACCGGATTCAGACCGGGGGCCCGTTGCTGCCGGCTCGTAATTTATATTATATTGTTCAAATTTCATCAAAAACTTTACAAAATGACTGCAGTAAATTAAAATGAAGGGGGAGGCCATGCTATTGAGTGTTAATATTGAGAAAATTGTTCATTTGTTATATTAGGTTGGTGCAAAAATAATGACGTAACAATATCGTTTTTGACGTATTTTTTAACGTCAAAAAACGACATTATTACGTCATTATTTTTGCACCAACCTAATATTTTTCATATTGTACGAATAATTCTGTTTTTCTCTATTCGTCACAATTCGTCTGTCAAATTCGTTCTGTTTAACCTATTGCTCTGAAAATTTCGTTTGATATTCCATTTTCGTGCTCATTAAAATATAAAATCTGGCATCATACGGGCATTAGATTTTGAGAAATGGATAAGAATATTTAAAATTGATGGTTGTACGATTAAATTCGTCGTTGACTGTATATGTTTAGTGCATTTCAATTATATAGTATTATATATAGTTATTAATCTCCTAATGTGCAAAACCTATAAATTAATTCTTATTTTACTTTTAGGTGCTGGAGGATGCTCATTTGTTTGCTTTATTTTTTGTCGGGGAGGGAGGATTTTCTGACATCCCCGAGCATATAGAGCCAAAACGTCTGTTAATTTTTCATCATTAAACCTATTAATTTTTTTCCGATCCCCATTTATCAAGACCACCTCCCGTTTATTACATATTGAGAAAAAATCCAACTCTTACAATTATTAAGACTTCTCTGTACTCAGCTCCTAAATTTAGGCCTTTATATGTAGGAATAATTATTATAATATATATTATAGAACCTCTTCTCAATGGTTTGAAATATCTCTTGAAAATCTTACCATATATTACACATTAACAAGTGGCGTTAATAAAAGTTCCAGTTGCTTGATAATTTTGTTTTGTTTATTGATTTTTTCGTATTCTAAGGATTATGAACCCTTTGCAGAGTATTTAAAGGTAGAAAGTATTTTTTTTTCTTTGAGTGTAAGTTTTTTTTTTCTAAATAAGAGTTTTATCAATAAAGTCTTACTAATGAACCCATAGCTGGGAGGAAAAGAGATCGATTCATACCTTTCACAAGGTTATTTGCGCGTATGTACATATAATGGGAATATCTACTTCTTTTAAAACAGTGATGGAAGAGTAGTGAAAATTGTCGTATGGTAAAAAATGGTTTTAAATGAAATAAATGCATAAAGCAGACCCTTCCGTCTTCTACAGGATAGATGGAAACAGAAGACCAGTAGATAAGTAAGTAAAAATGAAGCGGGTATAATTCAGAAAAAAATGTGTGATTTCATTTTTTTAAATAGTCTAAGCAGTCAGTCAATTATGTGACATGTGTGATACACGCTTAGGCGATCACGTATCTTTCGATACATGACTGACGAGGCAAATTTTTTTTCCGCAGTCGGTTGCCATTTTTTTGTCTGGTAGACAAGGCTATAGTACCCGATCTGTCCTGCTATTTACCCATAGCTGGAGGTGTGGAGAAGAAGAGGATTCATACCTTTCTCGATGGTATTAGCATGTAAGTGAATGTAATGGATTCAACTGGGATTCGAACTCGGCTCTATTTCTCAATCCGAGTCGCTATCCATTACTCTATTAACAATACGAATTTAAAATTTCTTTATTAGAAAACTAGCAGCATGGCCCGGCGTTGCCCATGCTTGATTCAAAAATCGTACCACCCATACAGCAATCGCTATCACATGACTTAAAATATTTTTGCCCTTCCTTGTCTTTAAAGGGGTGCTCTTTGCCGTGCTGATGTTGCTACATGCCTTACTTCTTGCCTATCTCACACTGCGAATTTTTTCTAAACTCTATACTAAACATTAAATCTGTTACGAAAAAAGAACTAGACAAAATGAACACAAAACGATCAGCTTTAAAAAAGGACTCGTAACTGGAAAAACCGAATGAAAAAAGAATGTTAACAACAGATACTTTTTCACACCCAACCCATTTTTGCGGAATCAGAATCAACGTTGAGTTTAAACAAGCGAATGAGCCAATTGGAGTAAAGTGCCATGCAGATTTAAATTTTTTCCCACTTGTGATGAATGCAGCTATCGATTTTTTGTGCATGCTAGCATGCTAGGTAACATTCGTGTCAGTCAGCTGTTGGCTCTGACGCTGGCCAGTAGAATATTCCTGTCTATTCGTGGCAGCCAGCTATAGGCTCTCACTCTGGCCAGTAGAAAATGGCCGCAAACTTGTCCGAATTTCGAATAAAGAAAACAAGTGACCAAATGTTACATTTAATTACAGATTCAATCAACAATGTATTTTCCCTGATTAACTATGACTTCCTTCCATCTATTAACAAGCTTACTAATTCCATTACTGTAAAATTCTTTTGGATTTTATTCGAAGACCTCACAAATGTCAGTTTTAACCTCTTCCTGTGTTACAAAAGCTGTTTCTTCCAAATGATTCTGTAAACTACGAAAAAATTTGTAGTCTGAAGGAGCAAGATCGGGAGAATAAGGTGGATTTTCTCCCAACCAAGTTCTTCGATCTTTTGTGACACGATTCTTGCTGTGTGGGTTTGCGCATTGTCCTGATAAAACATCACCCCTTTTCGATTCACAAGAGCAGGTCTTTTTTCCCTCAAAGCTTAGTTCAAATGCTCTAATTGCTGACAGTATATTTGAGCTTAATTGTTGCATTAAGTGGGAAGAATTCAAAGTGGATTATTCCTTGGCGATCCCACCAGATTGAAAGAACATTTGCCCATGAAGTTTCCTTCTCAGCTGTGGCTGAGGTCCTTCCCCTTTACCAAGCCACTTAACATTTCGATAAAAGACCCATTTTTCGTCGCCAGTCACAAGTCTATCCAAAAAAGGTGAAACAAGTTGGCGTGAATGGAGAGAAGAGCAGATGTCAACTCGAGATTTGACGTTGTTTTCAGACAATTCATGAGGCACTCATTTTCCAATTTTAGGAACGTTTCCAAGTTGTTGAAGATGACGATGAACAGTTGTATGGTTTGAAATGAGAACCACCGCCAATTCTTCAACTGATAAAGCAGGATTTTTTTTCTGCACCATGTGTTCCCAAGGACAAATGGCCGAGTCGATAAAAGCATGAGTTGAAGTAATGCCGAGACTTGATCCAAAGTGTTTTGAACAACAGCTGAGGTGAACAAAAACTTGGAGAGATGAGAAATATATTTTTATGGTCTTTACCAACGGGTAACATGACTGAACTCCCAGTCTGAAAAATCTAGCAAGGATCACATTTATCCATATCTCTGAACCAAATATAGATATTAGTTTTGGATCCAATCATGTTAGATTTGGTTTTACCTGAAAAGATTTTGAAACCACATTTTTCGCAGACAAGCAGTATTGCTTCCATTTTTCTAGGTCAACTGCTGATATGTTGGCGAATATTCCAGAACAAAAGTCTATCAAGCTTTAGATAAGAATTCAGGGACTTAATCAAACAAAATTTAATTTTATTGTTCTTTGAAATAATATTTGATGAGTTTAAATGCATCTAAACATAAAAATAATGTTCAGCTCCATTAGAAATTATAAAATACTCTTTAAATTTCGTTCATTTTAACAAAGTTAAAATTTGGACAGAAATTATGGGATGGCATGATACATTTCCCGAAGGTCTTTGCGCGTAAGTGAATATAGTGGACACAGCATCAATTGAAACACGGCTGTTGTTTAACTTCCATGATCACACAGGAACAGGTTGTTTCAATGTGTTACTGCCGTAATCTCGTACATTTGATACATTTTTAAAGTACTCTTTTCTTAGCAACAAACAATTATCTCGTAAAACTTTACTTATATTTTCAGAGGAATTTTTCTATTCCGATGCACCCTCAGATTGCTGTGTGACATTTTTTAAATGTCACATCAATTGATTGATTATTTTTGACGATTTATCAACTGCTATTGTTTGTTTGCTTGTTTGGGTTTTATGGCATATCAACCACTGTGGGTTATTTAATGCCAAATACAGTTTATATGAATTTTAAATGTCTATTTTGTATGGAATAAAAAATGTATAGCTGGCAACATTATTGTTTCAAAAACTTAGAACTGGCAACATTATTGTTTCAAAATCTTAGAGCTGGCAACATTATTGTTTCAAAAACTTAGAACTGGCAACATTATTGTTTCAAAAACTTAGAGCTGGCAACATTATTGTTTCAAAAACTTAGAACTGGCAACATTATTGTTTCAAAAACTTAGAACTGGCAACATTATTTTTCTGAAAACATTATCTGAGACCTTGCTGTTGGATGCAGTTTATCGAGTTACCCAGGACGCGGATGTAGTTTACCGTCATACCCAGGACGCTCAACTGCTATTTAATATCAGTCACCATATATAGCAGCGAATGCTAGATCATCGGATAGATATAGAAGAAACATGATGAAACAGAAATATGGTTCTACAGAAGGATACTGAGAATACCATAAACTGAAAATGTGAGAAACCATTCATTCAATCAAGCGTGCGTTGTTTTTTCCCTGTATTCAATCTGTTTTGTGTGTAGCAGATTTTCCAAGCCTTCTGTCCTCTTGATACGCCCTAGAAACTTCAACTATCAGTTCCTGATGTAAGGT
>OZ010609.1:49072841-49112841 GCA_963932145.1 Acanthosepion lycidas | reverse complement strand
GATATATAATCCGGTGTTCTTATAGATATTTTTATTTTTACAAAATATTGCTCAATGCAAATTTACAGAGCATTAATATTTATAAATTAATTGATTTAAAATGTTTTTACCGCTACACAGTTCTAACCATGTTTCAAAAATGGAAGGTCCGAATTTAATTTAGTAATTAAATTAAAGACATTAGTCCCATTTCATCTTCAAGCGAATTTTGGAGTAATTTTTAAAATTACTGTGTTCTAAAGACACAGCTAAAATCATAATTCACGTTTCCAAGGTTACAGATTAATTCACTTCTACTAGACAGGGGTGTTTGCGTGTTCTTTATGTCTGTATTTTGATGTATCCGTTATTAGCTACGTTGGTAGGGGGTAGGGATGTATTCTTTAATATCTGACATCCGTTAAATGCATGTCGTCTGGATTTTTTTTTTAATTTTATTGTTAACGGCAAAAATTCTTACGTCATTTTTTCTGTTTGTATGTTTAAAGATTTTTTTTTGGGGGGGGGTGTTCAGGTTAGAAAACGTTTTATTTAACTACAATTTGACAAATATGTTCACTGTTAATTTTTAATATACTATATTTCCTTTAAAAACAAGTAAATGTATTAGAATCCCTTACAGTATGTAGAGTTATTTTTACATCAACTATAAGTATGTATATTATTAAGTAACATTTTTTTAAGTAAACTTTATGACAATGACGCCAAAAATAGCAAATTGATTTCACTAATTTAGTAAACTTTTATTTGTAATATAAACTTAGTAATATCCTGTTTCTCATGTAAGTACAAAGGACATGGGTCATTCAATGGCTTACATCTTCTAGCTTTTCATATTAAATTCATTTTACTGTAGGTGTTTTATTGGATTCTTTTAAGTGCTTTTAGTACTTGGAGGGAGATCTGTAGGTTAGAATACGTTTTATTTCATTACAATTTTAAAAGATGTTTAGGTTAGAATTTATTTTTATTTAACTACAATTTCAAATACAACTTTAAAATATTTTCACTGTTAGTTTTAATAGAATATATTTCTTTTTTAAAAGAAGTAAATGTATTAGAAATACTTACAGTAAGTAAAATTAATTTTACGGATCAAGTATAAGTATGTATATTACCTTTGTTAAAATTTTTATATTTAAATATTATTTAAGTAAAATTTATGACAGTTACGGTAAAAATAGCTAATTCATTTCTCTGATATAGTAAACTTTGTTTTTAAAGTTAGTAATATATAGTTTCACAGGTATGTACAAAGGACATGGGACATTCAATGACCTACATCTTATAGCTTTGCATCATAATTTCCTTTTTCTGTAGGTGTTTTATTGGATTCCTTTAAGTGCCAGTAGTACTTTAAGAGAGGTGTCTTGGTTAGAATATGTTTTATTCAACTACCATTTTAAAAGATGTTTATGTTAGAATTCGTTTTAACTAAAATTGTAAATACTACTTTAAAGTATTTTCTCTGTTATTTTAATAGACTTTTTTTGTAAATGTAATACAATTACTTACAGTATATAAAATTATATTTTTCCATTAAATATAAGTACGTATAATACGAGGTCACATTTTTTAAACTTATTTTTATTTTTAAATATTATTTAAGGAAAGTTTTTGACAATGACAGCATAAAATATCTTTTTCATTTCTCTGATTCAGTAAATTTTTGTTTTTTATAAATTTAGCAATATACAGTTTTTCATGTATGCACAAAGGACATGGGTCATTTAATGACCTACATATTCTAGCTTTTCTTATTAATTTCCATTTTACTGTAGGTGTTTTATTTGATTCTTTTAGGTGCCAGAAGTACTTCGATAGAGATGTTTGATTTTTAAATTTATTTAGCCTAAATGAACTTTGATGTTGATTGAATCTTTTTTTAACTCATGGCTTGTGCAACCTATTTATAGTTTTATGATTTCAGGATTTTCAATTGAAAAGATATTGCATTGGTATACTAATGATTCAGTGCGACATTTATTTTGAGGGTTTCTACAGTTACATAATTTTTGTTTATATTCATCAGATTTTATATTTATTTTTCCATTGTCTAATTTTTTTTGTTTTTTTGTATAAGTGTTTATTTAAGATATTAGCATTATGTTTCTTAATAATTTATTCTAAGTTTTCCGTACAGCTGTAACTCAATTTTAGTGTGTTTTTATTGAAAATAGTACACAGTTTACTTCCACTAGGAAAATGCTTGACTATTAATGTGGGGAATTTTTTTCCTAATTTGTTTTTTACCATTTGGTTTTATGGGGGTGCATACCAAATTATTTTTATTTTCTACTTAGCTGTGTCTTTAAAACCCAGTAATTTTAACAGTTACTCCAAAATTCGCTTGAGGATAAAATTGAACTAATATCTTTAATTTAATTAAAAAATTAAATTCGGACCTTCGATTTTTGAAACATGGTTAGAACTGCGTAGCGGAAAAACTATATTTTAATCAATTAATTTATAATATATATATATATATATATATATATATATATATATATATATATATATATATATATATATATATACAAACAATATATATATATATATATATATATTACAAACAATATATATATAAAAACATTATATATATATATATATATATATATATATATATATAATTTCCAAACATTATATATATATATATATATATATATATATATATATATATTCCAAACATTATATATATATATATATTTCCAAACATTATATATATATATATTTCCAAACATTATATATATATATTTCCAAATTTTATATATATATATATATATATATTTCCAAACATTGTATATATATATATATATATGTATATATTCCCAAACATTATATATATATATGTATATATTTCCAAACATTATATATATATATATATATATATATATATATATGTATGTATATATTTCCAAACATTATATACATATATATATATATGTATATATTTCCAAACATTATATATATATATATATGTATATATTTCCAGACATATATATATATATATATATATATATATATATATATATATATATATATATATATATATATATATATATATTTATATATGCGTATTTAGGCAGCAAATTCTCTTTTAGTCATGTTAGATTGAATAAGTTACAAACATTATCTATTAATGTTTAATAAAATCCGTTCATACTCAAGAATAACCTTCCGTCTATTGATGTTAAATGATGATAAAAATGTGCTATAGAAGTTTAATTTTTTTACTTTCATTTCCAAGTTCTTCCGATCTTTTTCCATGATCATCTTCAGAGATGCAAGTGATACAAAATCTATCTTGTTCATTAATATAAGTATTTATATAAAGATATGCTTTGTTATCCATTACCATAATTTTGTTTCGTTATGCTTTTAAATGCAAAACGATTGACAATGTGCTGAGCCATGTTTAGAACCTGAAAATATATCCATTATATATATTGGGGAAATTGTTAGAAAAATGAAAAAAAAAGTTTTCTTGTGACGTGTTTGATCCGTTAGGACTTCATCGGACTCGGTTTGATGACGTTGTTTTACACCTGCGCATAAACCAGTGACGTTGATAGTTTCAAAAAATTTTGAAATGATTTTTCTTAAATAAAGTTTTGCAATCTAGCCAGATTCATCCGTATAATTTTTCTTTTCATCATCTTTGTTTTGAAATATCCAATACTGTATCGTGCTCATTAAATATACCTGTTTCTTTGCTTGTTTGTGTGTGTATATATATATATATATATATATATATATATATATATATATATATATATATATATATATATATATATATATATATAACGTCATCCACAGACAGACTGTTTCGCAGCTCATCAGTGTGGCTAGACATCCGGTTGCCTCTAGCTCGGATCGAAACCCGACTGAATTGGTATCAGCCAGAGATTCTACCACGCGCACGGCAGGGAAGCAGGTGGATTTTTAGCGTATTTATTTTTTAGAAACACGCCCAGTGACTGACAGTGACTCGATTTGCTATGCGAAGAGTCTCGCTATATATATGCTATAATAGTCACTGTTTACAAACCCAAACCTACTCCCTAGAGAGCTCAACCGAAATTAATATTTATTTCAGGAGCCATGTTTCGTTGAATAATCGAGACATTATGTCTATTTTTATAATGATCCAGGCTTATTCACTATACAATTTCTTGATGTTGAAATGAAATTCATTAAGGAAGGCGCAGTAGTTTTTTTTTTTCCTTTTCCAAGTACTTTCGATCTCCTCCAAGATCATCTTCAGGGAGGAACTGCGGAAACAAAATTTAATGTAACTGAATATATTTGCATTTTTAACATCTCCGGTTACCTGTCTTACATTGTGAACGCTTGTTTTAAGTTTTCGTATTATTTTAAAGAATCAGTACATATGCTAGGCCACAAAAATCTCCTAAGCCATCCAAGCATAGAAATGAAAACAATATGGGAACCAGTAATATGGAGTGCTAGAGAAAATCAATAATCCCCTGTCCAAAAAAAATTTAAAGAATTGCAATATGAACTCTGGAAAAATTGTTACTCTGACATTAACTTCATAGCACATGCCCTTTTGGTTGAAAACATTGGTCGGATGCAATGACTTGACTTAATGAGTTGGGAATTCCATACTTGGCTCCATTCATTTTCAAGGATTCTTCTGTGTAGTTACAGAACTGATTTTTTTAAATTCCGGCCTTGATGTTCAAATCACTCAAGGTGATATCATATCAACGAACAAACTTAAATTTTTATGTGTTTGTCTCTGTGTAAATACAAAGTTTGCTTATCTTTCTATAGGATGCTGTTACCTGTAAAATATTCCCTTTGACATTATTTTTCTCACAATGATTATTGATGTATAATTTTTAAAAAATCTGATTAAATTCGTTTGATTTTCTTAGTTGACAATCCAGGCAGTTATGCGCCATGCGTCATACACGCTTCGGCGTTCATGTATCTTTTGATACATGAGTGACGAGGCAGATTTTTTTCTCGCTGTAGATTGCCATTTCTTTCTGCGGTAGACCATTATATGAATGTGTTTTGTATTATAAATATGACAGTGTATCTATTACATGTCTGACTTATAAGATCTGTATATGTCTGTGATGAGGCATTGTATTTATTTTCATTATTCGCAATGTTGGCCTCATCTTTATTGCCATTTTCACGACGCTTCGGTCGTTATTCTCTCCGGCCTTATTAAGCTGATACATGAAGGAATTTCGAGCTGAACCCTCTATTTCGTCCAGTTGAGGATTTCGGTTGTCTCTGCTATCTCCCTCTAACCCAAGACTCTAAGTTTTTGTTCACCTTTGCTCTATAGCCTGGAGGACACATGACCTAGTGGCTAAAAGCGTTGATTGAATTACTCTAGTGAATGGACGCAATGATTTGTGATTTCAATACCTGGCTACACGTATGGAGCACCCAGTGAGTATCTCACTACTCATTTGTAACGTTTCGAGAGACAGGCTTTCTAAACATTACACCATGCCAATAGACCCATTATGATAGAGGTATAAGTAGACACGATCGAGCAATGGATAGCGGTTCAGATTCAGGAATCGGAGAATTTGATTCATTACATTTACTTACGTGCTAATGCCCTTGGGAAACGTATAAATCCTCCTCTCCTCCCCATTCGAGCAATGAGTAAATTGCAGGACAGACCTTGTTTTATAGCTTTTCTCTGGAACTCCTTAATACGGGTTCCCATAATGTATTCCTTTCTATGCTTGGTTGGTTCAGGAGATTTTGGTGACCCCATTTCAGAAATATATAAATATATTGATTAAATTTGTTTAGCCCAATTATTTCACTATGGATTTCCACAGTTATTTTGTTGTTAGAGAACTAGCAATGTGCTTATGTTATTTTATTCATTAACCACAAATTAAAAACAGCTAATTCCTGCGGAGGGCTAATTTGGCCTCCTGTACAAAACTAAAGGAAACTCTGGTCCAGCTTAGGAAACAGGAATCATAATTAAAAAAAAAAAAAAAAAAAAAAAAAAAAAAATGAATTACTCATTTTACTTCATGGAACTTCAAAATATTACTTTGATTCGGGCTATAATTTCAATTCCAACCAAAAGGCCGATTTGGGCCGAAACTTCGATTTGTGCTGAAATTACAGTTCAGGTAGAAAACAGTTCTACAAATTACAAACTCTGCCGAACTTCAAAACCTTACGTTACGAAACCTCTCACTTTAACTTTGCTTCATTGGAATTTTGAAGAAATAAAATTGATTTCTTAGATTGACAAAGTTTTAGCGATATTTTAAACCGAATTTAAAACAACATTATTTAAATTCAAAGCTTTTGTGTTATATTAAACCGAATATAAATTAAAAACTTTTAAAATTACTAATTTTTTTCCAGCCATTAATAGTTTAATTTTTAACTGTTCCCTTTCTCATCTGGACACATATCCTGGATGTTCAAGCACCAGATGAAGGGTAGATGTTTAGTCCCGGGATGACCCTGATTTCAAATATAGAGCAAATGTGGCCAGTGTTAGAGGGGTATCAGTCACACGTACGAAGAGACAGAATTTGCTGTTTATTTATGGTATACATTAAATGTTCTTATACATACGATAATTCAAATAGAAAAACCATTATTCTTACTGAAATAAGATTTTTTTTCTTCAGTTTATTGTCATTTATTTTCACTTTCCCCAGCTAGAACAAACTCAATTATAAAAACCGCTAAAACATCGTATGAAAAAAAAAGAATACAACATGTCCAGTGGTTAGTAACTTATATTTTATTACTTTAAAATTACTTCGGTTTTAATAGTATCGATTACAGCCGGTATATCTACCGGTGCCTGATATTTCTAAATCAACTAATTATTGGGTAGTCTCACTCCTTCTATGTCGACTTATTTGTGTAAAGCATCGGTCTGGGGGTAAGCGTTCGAAGCTGATTGTAAACATGAGTGAAGGACGCGAATTGTTCGTGGCACCACATAATGAAAGGAAGTTCCAGTTCAAGGAACCAGAAGTTCTTTGTTACTTGGCGCGACATGAGAACAATGTAGATGCAAATATATACAACAATCGGCCAGCCAGGAATACGCCGATATAATATAGGCAAAGAAAATGGCGGATGCAACAATAAGAAAAGATTTTCAGTTTTCTGATTATTGTTGTGACCATAATATTTATTCAGTTTCACGATTTAATATTCTGGGATCTTTCTTGCACTGTATCTGATTTCCTTTTCTTTTCCCAAATTTTAACTTTTATTGCCAGAAAGAACCTTTGCCAGCACCAATACCTCCACCAACAACAACAACACAACATCCACTATCCTCAATCACATCATTCGAAATTTTATTTTCTTTGTTTTTTTTTTATTACTTTTATTACCCGAGACCTTTGAAATTGAAGGAATAAATATTCATTGGTTTATTATTTAATATGCACAGACATTTAACACGAGTATGTATTGCCTCAGCTATACTCTAAATATTAGGGTAGATAGGGTTCCCTAGACTTCTGTGACAAAGGATTTTTGTCTGGACCGCTACCTAACCGTATTAAGAGATTTGCATTTTTTGTTGATTGTTTTAGATATTAACCTGTTATTCCTGCAGTAAAACAAGGGAAATTGTTTAAATAATATAAAATTAACTTTGTTATTTTTTTCTAAACATCTCGACAAAGGCAGTGTTCTGAGGTCGTATCACTGACAGGATATTTCCTTATAAGGAAACGGCGAATACTACCATGACGATTTCAATTATTATTACTATTTTTATTTTATTTCCTTTGATTTCTGGTGTGTACACATTTCGTTCCGGGCCCCGCCCAGGGACCTAAGGTTAGAAATGGCATCATGGCATTTTCCACTGACAAAAACAACAACAAAAATATACATAGATATAGCCCTTCATAATGTGTGGGCTGTACTCGTGAGAATCATTTTTTTGTATTTCATTAATTAATTGGCTTCAAGGAATCCCTTCAATTAGTCGACTGGAATCTTTCCCCAACAATCCGAGGGATCCAACTACAACAGGGATTGTTGATGTTGCCATGTGCCACATTTGAGATTTCGATTTCATCATAATCATTAGTAGTAGTAGTAGTAGTAGTAGTAGTAGTTGTAGCAGTTTATCATTAATATTACCGACAAGGCTGAATGCTTTGCTCGGAAATTTTCATTCAACTCGAAGCTCGACTCTTCCGGGTTACCCATACCCGACTTCCCTCTTAGAACTGAGGCATATTGGGTGGGTTAAACATAACCCCATCTTTGGTACTGGGCGTTATCTCCAATTTAGAATTTAGACCCAAACAAGGCTAGTGGTAGAGACGAGATACCAGCCATTGTCTTGAAGAAATGCGCGCCTGAACTGGCGCCCGCCCTTTCTAAACTATACAACTACTGCCTCAAGGAAACTTGTTTTCCTGACTGCTGGAAGTCCTCTTCGATCGTTCCTGTCTTCAAGAACTCCGGCGACCCCTCCGATCACTCCGAGCCTTCCAACTACCGTCCTATCAGTCTCCTTCCCCTCCTCGGCAAAGTCTCTGAAGCCCTAATCAATACCGAGGTGGTTAACCACCTCACATCCCATAATCTGCTCTCAGAAAAGCAATATAGTTTCCGCTTTGCCCGATCTACAGCTGATGTGCTTACGGCCATCACTGCAACTATCTACCGAGCTCTTCAAAATAACGGGGAAGCCCGTGCCGTGGCACTAGACATCTCCAAAGCGTTTGATAGGGTTTGGCATGCCGGCCTTCTTCGTAAGCTCCATATTATATAACCTAACACAATCATTCCTGTCAAACCGTGAATTGAAGGTCGTTCTCAACGGATTCTCATCCAGTTCATATCCCATGAACGCAGGTGTTCCTCAAGGCTCCATCCTAGGCCCCACTCTATTCCTTATCTACATAAATGACCTTCCTGACGCCATAACTTCCCAAGTTGGCATCTACGCGGATGACACCACAATTTATTCCTGCCTCAAAAACAAATCTAGTCTCACTGACAAAACTCACCTGGCCGTGCGTCTCGAAAAGGACCTCCAATCGATTGTGAACTGGGGCAAGAATTGGCTGGTCAACTTCAACACATCTACGACAAAACTGCTCTCTATCAATCACCACAGAGATCCTTCCCTTCACTCCATTAGACTGTCTGACGCTCAACTTCTCGAGAGCAACTCTGCGGCTTCTCGGTCTCACGTTGACTGCTAACCTGAATAAATACATTGAGTCAATTGCTTCGTCCACCGCAAGGAAAGTCGATCCTCCAGGTCTACAAATCAACAATTCGCCCTTGCATGGAGTATTGCTGCCATATATGGTCTGGTGCCCCTTCTGTTTGCCTCGGGGTTCTTGATAGGCTCCAGAGGCGGATATGCAATGTAGATGGCCCTGCTCTGACGCCTCGTCTACAGTCACTTTCTCACGGATGCGCCGTCGCCTCCCTCTGTCTGTTCTACGAATACTTTCATGGAAATTGCTCCGAGGAGCTGCATTCGCTGGTTCCCAGACGTCATGAGTTCAAGCGCCATACGAGGCTGGCATCCCGCTCTCACCCCTTCACTGTCGAAGCTTCTAAATGTAGCCGTCTCGTCTACTCCAAAAGCTTCATGTCTCTCACCTCTCGCCTGTGTAACTATTCCCTATTCCTGTTTCCCTGTGAGCTATAATCTCCAGCTATTCAAGTATAATGTAAATCGACATCTCCAGTTGCCTTGATCTATCCACTACCCTCATCCTTTCTTCTATCACTCCTATCTGATGTTGCTCTAATTTTCCTGTAACTCCTTGCGTCCTAGTGGCTTCCCGCCTTGCTTGGGGTGAAATGCTTAAAAAAAAAATGTTGATGTTGGAGCACAAATATACGAGGCGCAATATACACTTCATGACATACAGTCTGATCAGGGTATACCTGGAACATTGATCACAGCAAATGTGCTAAAGTGTCAAGATTTCATAAAAGCAGGGCATGAGGTAAGACTTAGACGGTGTTCGACTGAAAATGTTTCTGAGAAGTGGCACTGATTAACGCGTGATTCCACTTGAAAACAACCTTCTCGATATCCAAATATGGCGCTTCCTTGTTATCCCTACGCATAAACAGACATTCAGACTACAAATTCCATTTAGGTGCATGTCCGCTACTTTAATTTCTGCAACTGGTAAGAATATGTCTCTTAGTAAGCAATATACTGCTACTACCGCTGCTGCTACTACCGCTACTAAGTAAGGAAGCAGCTGACAGAAAATGACGTTGGAGAATATATATATATATATATATATATATAAAGCATAATCTATGTATTATAACAACTAGAAGAGGTAATTCAACGTTGTCATGATTAGAAAGCTCGTCTCGCTGGAACAGAAGTTCGATATTCACTGGGGGCCCTTTATTTTCAGCCTTGTGCCACATCTAAACTACGCTTAGAAAATCACTTTGGGCACTTCGACGTGGTGCAATGGTTAGCAAGCTTGTCTCGATTGATAAATTCCGACTGAGTAATGAGTTGGATCCTAACAGGGTGCTCAATATTTTCGGCCTTGTGCCACATCTAATCTACGCTTAGAAAATCGCCTTAGACATTTCGACGTGTTGTAATGGTTAGCAAGCTTGTCTCGATAGATAAATTCCGACTGAGTAGTGAGTTTGATCCTCACTGGGTGCTCCACTCTTTCAGCCTTGTGCCACATAAAAGCTTCGCTTAGTAAATCAATATTATAACACCTAGTTTTCTAAGGGGATACAGTGCGCATGCAAAACAACCAAATACGCGTGATATGATGACAAGAAAGACTATCTCGAATTCGAGTCTAGCAACACGCACCTATGACGTCAGTGGCTAGGTAAGCATATCAGGACGCATTACATTCAAAACGACTCGTAATGATTAAAGCAACACTTTTAAAATTCTTTTCTTTAATATTCATTCTCTTTTGTTAATCTTTTTTGTCTTTCATTCATTGTTTTGCACTTTGGTTAGCGCATCTTTCTCTTCATCTATTGTTTGTATTTTTCTTCCTATTTTTTTTTTCATTCATTTTTCTTTTTACTTCTCATCCGACACGCACATACACACTCACCTATATATATATATATATATATATATATATATATATATATATATATATATATATAACTCCTTTTGAATTGTTTTTCTTGTCCTTCTGGGCTTACCTACACATACAGTAATGATGACGATACATTTCACGCGAATTTAAGTGCGTATACAAGGAGAAACACAGGAGAAAAAAATATGCAAAGACAAAGTGAGTAAAAGACAACAATGCCAAGAACAAAAACGACCACAAAGAACTTGAAAATAAAAAGATTAGACACAGAAGACAAATAAAAGCCGTAAACAAAACCTGTCAACTCTAATTTTATGGCGGACCAGCCAAACTCAGAAAATGAGCTTTCCCCTGGCGATGATTAACAAAGAAGATATAAAGAGAAAACAAAAATAAAGAATCCAGAATAGGAAATCAAAGAAAGAAAGAAAAAACAAAAACGAAAGAAAACAAATCAACAAATGAATCAATGGATGAATGATAAAATAATATAAAGAAATTAGAAAAAGGTTTTGGTATCTGTCCAACAAATGATGTCTTCGCCAGTAAATGCACCCAGGGCGAATGTTTAGATCTCTTTTTTTTTTCAAGGGCAATTTATCTATTTGCTTTCTTTCTCTTTTCCGCCTGTTTAGTTAATTTGAGTCTCTTTATCATGGCTGATTTTTTTTTTATTTTATTTTTAGCATTTTCTGGATGTTCTATTTTTTTTTTTTTTTTTTTTTCGGTGTTATTTTGTCTCAAAGCGAAAGCTGTCTTCCACATTCGTTGGCGTTCTAGACTTGACAATATTTTTTATATATATTTCTTCCCTGTTATCGAATGTTTTAGCTCTCTTTGTTAACTCTCTTTTTTAAATTTATCCTAACGCGAGCACTAAATCACTATTTCTAATATTCTACTTGAAGTTTTTCTCTTTTTGGAAAGCAACATTTTAAATTTCTTTTTCTATCTGGTCTGAAAATTATTTCTCCTTAATTTTAACTCTGGGAATTTTATCTTTTCTTGGGAAAGAATAATTTTCTTACATTTTTTCTGTCGGATCTTGAAATTCATTTTTATTTCGAAATAGCTGAAAGAATCTATTTCTCTTTTTTTTTTTTTTTTTATCAAATCTCTACATTGTTTCTCGTTAGTTTAAGTCTGAGGAACGCTTTATTTGCTGGCTTCGTTAAATTTTTTTTCATTGCTTTTAACTTTCTCTTTATTTATATGGGAAGAAATATTTTTTTTTCCTTTCTTGTCCTTTTTCTCTATAAAATCTTTAAATTCTTTCGCGTTTGTTTTAATTCTGAGAAACTCTTCTTCCTAAAATTATTTTAAATTGCTTTTAACAGTGAGAATTTCTTCTTTTTGAAATCGATATTGTTCTTTCCTTTTATCTTTCTGAACTTAATATTTTTCGCTTTATATTTAATCTGTCACTGATTCTGGTTTCTTTTTTTCTAACAAATCTTACAAAATTCTTATTAGTTACCGTTCATGCTGAGAGAACTACTTTTCTTGGAAAATAATATTTTTCTTTTTTTTATCAGCTTTTAATATTCTTTCTCGTTACTTTTAACTCAGATTGAATTTCGCTTTTATATTTTTCTATCTGCACTTAAATTTATTTTTCTCATTATTTAACAGCGACTAAATTATCCCAAAGATAATCTTTTGTTTTCTTGAAAAACAATAACTTTTTCGACTTCTTTCTCATTTCCTTTAACTCCTAGAGTCAATCCTTTCTTTTCTTGGGAATATATTATACAGTTTCGTACAGGAGAGAAGAGAATCTAAAGAAACATAGTCAAGAAGGGCAAAATGAAGTTAAGTGATGCACATTTAGGTGATCATGTCTCTTTCGATACATAACTAGGCAGAAGATTTTCCCATAGTAGGTTACCGCTTCTTTCAGACGTAGACTTGATGCCAACCAAGACTATATGGCATACAACGTCTTATAGTCTCAGTTGATATCAACCCATAGCTGGAGAGAGATGTATTTAGACCTTACTCAAGAGTATTTGCTCAGAGCTAATTGCAAATAGCCCTACTGGTATTCGAACTCGGCTCCCTGATTTCTCATTCTGAGCTGTTATCCATTACATCACAACATCCACGGATCTTGCTGCTATAAAAATATTTTAAAAAATTCACCTTTTTTAAAAAATAAGTATTCAGATATAGTCCCTCGTTAAATCTTTTTCTTTTTGTCTTACTAGAGAATCTAAAAAAAACAAAAAAAAACAACTTTACAAAATAAGAGAAACCATATAACTCGAGGATTTTCAACAGCAGAAACACCGAATATAGATAGCGTACATATAGCAAAGACAAAAAAAATTAATCAAGATATCGTTCAACATTTTCTCGAAGGGTTCCCCTATCACTATGGTCAAGATCGATAACAGTGGACTTGAGAAACTGTTTTAATGGAAATATCTTTATAAATTTCAGTCAACTTAGGTACTGGCTATTCGTTCCTTATAAGGAGACAGCTATTACTATGACCATTAGCATTCATGACTATTATTTGAAATCTTTTTCTCAATTTTACTCTGGTTAAAAGCTCTTATTTCTCAACTCTCCCTCTTTCCTATTGGATACTCTCGCCTACGGCCATATCACGTTGAAATCCCAGTTCTTGTACAACCACTGAAGTTAAATAACGTTGATCATAGTCAATAACTAGATGGGAGACCGTTTGGAGATATCAGATTCTGTAAGTTTGTAGATATTTCCTTGGCCTCCCCCACTGGGGTTGTAACACAAGGTCAGTTTTTAACGTGGGGATCCAAATGTTTTCACTCGGGCCGCTGGTCTTAGCTGGTCATAGCTTGTCCAAGCTGGTCTTGGCTTGTTCTAGCTGGTCCAGGCCGGAGCCGGTCCAAGCTAGTCTTAGCCGTGATACTACCAGCGCAGAGACGGATCCCTACACTAGGTAAGTATCAATGCTGTAAGTTTGTATGTGCGTGTGGTGTAATGGGTAGAGGCTCGAAATTGGAAATCGAAGAGCCGAGTTTCAATTCCTGTCCAGTTATGTTCACTTAGGCGCCACCAACCTTCGGGAAGGTATGAATATATCTCCTCTCCTACCACTGAGGGTTTAGTAGAACAACGTAAAATTATCTTCAAAAATTTCTTAAAATCAAAATATTTTTCTGGCTTTAAAATATCGGGAGAAGCCGTAAAACAAAAAAAACAAGACAGTCAAGCTTTTCTTGTTAAATTCTTTTAACTTTTCTTTTGTCATTCCACTTGAATGTTTTCTTCCTCCCTTCTTTATTTAATTCTTTCCTTCCTTCCCCTCTTCACTTTCGACGACTTCTAACTTCTCGATTACATTTATTCTAATCTTTGCATTTTACCAGGCTTTGGCTAAGATGTAATTTGAATGGGGGAAAATCAGATTTTATTGCCTGAAAAGATTCAGACAATATCTTCATTGTTGGCCTAGTGACACCGATCGTTTTTCAAGAGTGATTTTTTTAGACATGGCACCAAATCGGCGATAAAGCCAAAACTCCAATTAGAAAATAATCTAAAATACATTCTTCATAGCTTTATGCAGAAAAGAGAATAAAGAGTGTCATTCTGTTCAAATATGCAAACTTTCATAACTACGCCCTTTATTTTAATGCCATATCACGTTGTAACATCGATTTCGTTAAGATCATCGACGTTACGCAACGTCAAGCCTGGTCAATATCTAAATGGGTAACTGTTTGTGAATACTGGATGTTGTAAACTTGGGTGCCTTGACATAATGGCAGGGATTCATTTTTAATTGTAGAGCCGAGTTCAAATTCTTTGAGGTAGATGTACAAACTTACGCGCAAGACATATTTGGGAAAGCTATGGGTTAATTAATAACACTTATGGCACTAAACCATTATCATCTCCTAAGAAAAAATTCTTACACTCTAAAATAATTTCTGGCTTTAAAAAACCTGGAAAGATTTAAGCCGTAGAAAACGACTCATTCCAACAATGTTATGCCCTTTATTGATTGTTTAGCGTCTAAGAATTACTTATTGACGGATGTTACATAGTTGGTAGCTGACATGGAAAGGAGAATAAAGTAAATCCTCCAGAAGGTAGTCAAGGAAATCGATCAGAAAAGACTAACAATCAATTGTAAGAATACAGAATATATGGTTATCAGCAAAAGGAAAAACTCAAAAGCCAACTAATAATTGAATTGTCCCGAGTATGATGATAAACTACATTCGGCAGCTAGACCTCTGATCAGGAGCTTACGAGAAGCCTGGAACCACCTCTTAATCTCTGTTGTTTCCAGGTCCTCCCTGACCCTAGATGGTAGTACCTATTAGTGTCCCATCTATGGGCAAATAGATAACCGCTAAACTGGGGTCAAACTATGAAAATATATACATTCTTATAGTGAAAATACTAGCAATGTATTTTCATAGTGAAAAATTATTAACAATAAGTTTCTGAAAAAGAAAAATTACCAGCAATACTTTTTTTGTAAAGAAAATTACTAATGCACCAAATATAATGAAATTTCGACATTAAATGACCCATAGAGTGCTGATATGCCGCAAAAACAAACGAAGAACCAATAATTGTAAACATCAAATCCACGAAGTGCAATAATTTCTGGAAAGTGTTTTATCAGAGGACGTAAAGTACAACACCAAAATCCGAATGGGCATTGGACTAGCGAAAGATGTCTTCCAAAACCTAAGCAAAATATTAAGAAATCGGAAAATTTCATTAGAAGCAAAGAAAAGACTAGTGTAATACCGGTCCCCCAATATGACAATGAATGCTGAACAATCTCCTCACAGATGAAGATGTGATTTGAAGCAACAGAAATGATGTTCTACAGAAGGATACGGAGAATACTGAACATACTCACGACAAAGTTTTCAAGTAACTTGAAAGAAAATAAACATTTACAAGGTAACTAAAAAGTAACTATTTTATGTATGGGTGGCCAGCCAGTAGACCTGACTTAATACCCTGTGACATTTTTCTTTGGGATTGGTTAAAGGAGAAAATCTACTATACCAATCCCAGGCTTTGGGAGCCGTCTCTTCTACTCTAATAGCTTCATGTCTCGCACCTCTCGCCTGTGGAACTCCCTTCCCTATTACTGTTTCCCTGTGAAACGCCAGCTATTCAAGTGTAATGTCAATCGACATCTCCAGTTGCCTTGATCTATCCACTACCCTCATCCTTTCTTCTATCACTCCTATCTGACCTTGCTCTAAATTTTCTGTAACCCCTTGCGTCCTAGTGGCTTCTCGCCTTGCTTGGGGTGAAATGCTTAAAAAAAAAAAAAATTGAAGGACGAATACAAAAGTTATGTTTTCTATACAACAAGAATTCCTGGTGAATTGACGTGGTTCCTGGGCGGCTTGAGAAGCAGGTAGCGAAATCTGGTGCCCATATCGAATTTTAAATAAAACCTCAGGCTAAACGCTTTCCTATATTTAAAATAGTAAAAACTATAGTTAATAAATAAATAAGTATTTTAAAATAGGGAGTTACTTTCCACTCACACTGTATACTTACAATCAGAATGAAATAACTGAAATAAATTTCAAGGGCACATAATGAGGAAATCTGGTTTGGAAGATTTTACAATCACGGAAGCTTTTGAAAGCAAGAGGGGTAGAGGAATTCAATTAATAACAAAACATGGGTAAATGAATTGCAGAATAGGGATTTGAAGTGATATTAAAAAAGACAAACAATGCTAAGAGCTACAAAGATCAGGAAATTGTGGAGAGCCATGGTCAACCATGTTCTGAAGGGATACAAGACATAGTAGAAGAAGAATTGTAAATTGTTGCCTGGATAGAATTTAGGAGAGATAGCAAAATGTCAAACACTGCTAAGAGCTACAAAGGAGAGGAAATTGTGGAGAACCATGATCAACCATGCCCTGAATGGACACGATACATTAAAGTAGAATGAGCTTCTATAAATGATTAGTAGAACAGGGATTAGGGAAGATAGCAAAAAGGCAAAAACTGCTAATATTTGATAAGTCCAGGCAATTATGGAGAGCCATGATCAAACATGTCCTGAACGGAGACAACACAAAGAAGAAGGACGAGTGGCTATATCTCTGAGATGAGATATAACGATTACTTGCATTATTTACATTACTAGGACAGTTATCATGAAAGGATACATGGCACAGTGGATAGAGACGTTGGTTATATCCAGTGACTATACCCAAAGATTTGTGAGTTCAAATCCAGGCCGCAACAATCGTGAACCAAAACTTGAAGAGTTGAGTTAAATAAAGTAACTGTGACATCAGGAAGATGCATGGACGTGGAACTAGAACAATCTACACACGTGGGCGAAATAAGGAGTTTGGTTCAAAATTCCAATAACCTGACAGAGGCCGGAGCGTACAACGGCCGAAACGTTGTGAATATGACAATGAAGATGAGGATAACGGTCCGAGTAATGTAAATAAAGGAAGTAAGAAAAATGAGCTTGTGTAGATGGTTTACGGAACATATGAGTGATAGCAAAAAGACAAACATTGCTAAGGAGAGAAAGTTATGGAAAATCCTGATCGCCTAAGTCCTGAAAGGAACGGTATAAAAGAAGAAAAAGTAGTTAAAATATGCGTCATATGGACAGAGAAAGTAAATTGGAATAGATTTACCATTATAACATTTCTGTATAAGCACTATTTTTGCTAGGTTTGTCTGAAAATTAATGGGATTGGGTGTGCTGTGTGACATTATGGGCGAAAGAGGGATAAGCGGATTGTTATCATTTAACATCAGATCTTGGGAGTATATAACTGTAAACTTACCATTCTGCACATATTGCATTTTCTTTTAAACATGCTTTTTTTGACAGTACAAATCTTAGCTGCTTCAAAAAGACAATGCGCCTGCTCACAATGCGCTCAGGGTCCGGTAGTTCCTGAAAGAGATAAACATCGC
Source organism: Acanthosepion lycidas (assembly GCA_963932145.1). Classification (NCBI taxonomy): domain Eukaryota; kingdom Metazoa; phylum Mollusca; class Cephalopoda; order Sepiida; family Sepiidae; genus Acanthosepion; species Acanthosepion lycidas. The sequence goes on along the minus strand of OZ010609.1, from coordinate 49,094,834 downwards.
CGTGCTGATAAGATCTTTCTCTTTCTGACTATTTCTCTTTTCCCCAAGCTCAAGATCTTCAACGGGCTGAATTTGAAGGCAATGGAGGCCGTCAAGCGAGCCATAACGTTGGAGTAGAGGGGCATCCAATAATCTTTCCATCAGTGTATAGAATCGTGGCAGAGAAGAAAATTACATTAGACTCAAGGTGGGGTTACTTTGAATGAGAAAGCATGTATTAGGTTGGTGCAAAAATAATGTCGTTTTCTCACATAGTAACATATGTGAGAAAACGACATTATTTTTGCACCAACCTAATGTTTCGTCCAGCCAGTTTCATCTAATTACTTTGAGCTTCCCCTGTTCCTTGTAAAAATAATGTCGTTTTCTCACATAGTAACATATGTCAGAAAACGACATTATTTTTGCACCAACCTAATGTTTCGTCCACCCAGTTTCATCTAATTACTTTGAGCTTCCCCTGTTCCTTGTAAAAATAATGTCGTTTTCTCAAATAGTAACATATGTGAGAAAACGACATTATTTTTTGCACCAACCTAATGTTTCGTCCACCCAGTTTCATCTAATTACTTTGAGCTTCCCCTGTTCCTTGTAAAAATAATGTCGTTTTCTCACATAGTAACATATGTGAGAAAACGACATTATTTTTGCACCAACCTAATAGTTTGTTGTTGGGAATTGAAATATATTGTTGTGGTGCCAGTCTCGCTATTTCTCAAGTTGTTTTGTATTTGATACCAAGTTGATTTGAATTTCCAACTCTGGACATAGCCATATAAACCTAACTATCAATGACGGCCCTAGTGTTTGCTGGCACCCCGGGAAAGTTGATCTTCGGCGCCCTTATAAGTATAATTTTCAAAAATTTTCACAGGGAGAAAAACTGTGAATATAGAAAGGCGAGATTTTACAATTCCGTAGCCGAGTTGTTAAAACGTTTGCTTTGTTTCGGGGGTTCGAACCTCACCATGGTCGATTTGTCAGGAAGATGACATTTTAAATTTATCGGTTTGGGGGAGGCAATTCTAGGTATGGAACCTTTAGAACGTGTCTAAAAAAAATACAACAGCTTGACCCAAGCCAAGTAAAATTATGTAGATGGAACTATTTAGAAGCCGCCCATTATTGTGCTCGCACGAAGTCACAAGTCATTGTGGCAGAGGGTTCGAGCGTGCCGGCCTTGTTTAGACTCTTGATCATATCCCCTCTCCTAGAAATCAAAACTAGTTGCAGTAAAAACCACAGGTGGGCTCTGTGGGTGTTGAATAAACACTAAATCTGCTTTACTCAGGACTGGCTAACCAATCCCAATTTCTTTTATCATATTGTGTTGTTTTTTGTTTTTTTTTTGTTTTTTTTACAATATGGAGACTTAATACAAGCTAAAGAAATCATTCATTATCCTACATAAAATCTTTATTCTGGCCTTTAGAACTGCATATCTTTTCATGGCACTTTCTACACCTATCTTCTTTACAAGATCATTTTGAATTTTGAAAAATGCAAGTATGATTTTATAACCATTAATTTTGGAAAATCCCATGGCATAGCAGCATGCTAGCGGCATGCTAGCGGCTTCGGACATGATGAAGCTCCGGGCGACCGCCCGAGTTGCCAGAACCTTGAACCGCCCCTGTTTTTGTCTTTTTGCTATCATCAGAGACTCATCTGAATATTTTTAACACTGATCAGCCAGACCGTTTTCCCGGAATGAAACACTGCACTCTGGTAGGCCTGACCTCTGCAATCTCTCCAAATGCGGATATGCTATTTCTGTGTGTTGAGGTGGGTGGGGGGGCATTGTTTACCGTATTATTCTTAAGTGGAAGTATTCTTATTCGGAACTAAATATAATTTCAATGGAAATTTTAGCTTGTGTTATTTATACAAAAGTTAGTTTTATTTTTACCGAGTTGGAAAGCTACACGCGCATAGCATTATGTTGGAACATGTGTACAGGGAAAAGAATTACGCTTTTGTCGTTTCTAATGAGAGACAGGCAAGAGAGTAATACAATTCGCACCAGACGACCAAAGCAATAGTCTCCACTTCAACAAAATCATTTCTTACGGTTTGTCATGTGCAGACGTAAGTCAGGCGACGCAAATGGCGGTACATTAATGGTACAATTTAGCCTCAGGTTAACCACTCAAATGTAGGATAATCGTATGGGTGGAACGGGTAAAGGCGTCAAAATAAGAATGCGTTAACTGTAGACAGAGAGCGAGAGGGAAAGAGAGAAACAGAAGATGATTTTGTCTTTGAATTCTAAGATTTGGAAAAGGTAATATAATTTGACTTTCTTCGAACAATTCTTCTCTTCTTGATCATTAGAACATTTATAATCTAAGCACCATGTTACGGCCACATCTGGTTATCATCAGGAGCAGAGTATTTTCTTTTTATTCAACACCCCTAACTTCGCGTGTACGCTTAGATAGCACTTCGACGTGGTTTAATGGGTAGGAAAATTGATCAATTTCGACTGAGAAGTAGGTTCCTTACTCGCTTATGCCACACCTGGCTACGCTGAGAGAATCATTAGCACTCTTCGACGTGGTGTAATTGTTAGCAAACTCATCTCGCTAGGGGAATTACGACTGAGTAGTATGTTCTATCGTCAATGAGTACTCCAGACTTTCGGCCTTGTGCCACATTATGCAACGCTTAGAAAATCATTAGTGAACTTCGACGTGGTGCAATGATTAGAAAGCTTTTTCTCGCTAGATCAGTTACAACTGAGTAGTGAGTTCGATACGCAATCGATACTCCAAGTTACTGCCTTGTGCCACATCTCAGCTACGGTTAGAAAATTTTAGGACTCTTCGACTTAGTGATATGGCTAGCAAGAGCAATTATGAAAATTTGTAGATGTTTGGAGTTTTTTAAAAACAAGATATTCTTTGGGTTATTCTGTTCAAACTCCAAATCCGCGTTGATCAATTACGATTCTGAAGTGAGTTAGATACTCCCTGCGTGCTGCACAGTTTCGGCTTTTTATCACATCTAAACTATGGTTAGAAAACTTTTAGGCTTCTTCGACATAGTGTAATGGTTAACAAGCTTGCTAGATCAATTATGACTGAATAGTGATTTTGTTAAGTATTTATAGAAAAGGCACAGGGAAACTACGGTTACGAATGAAGCCGATATGCCCAGTCACGACCAATAAAACTGCAGATCCTGATTTTGATTTTGCCAGAAACGTAGAGCAGGAGCACCAAGCCAGATGTAGCAGAAATATTCAAAGCACGGATCAATGGTAGATTTATAAATGTCTAAGATATATTTTGTAGAGAAAAAATGTCTAGAAAGACATAGTGGACAATCTTTATTGACAGTGACAAGATATATTGAAGGCAAGAGGAACAGAGGAAAACAGCGCCTAATCTACCTGGCGACCTCATGTAAATGGCTGACAGAAAAGAGATTAGGAAAGACAGCAAAAAGACAAAAAGTTATGGAACAAGGCGCATAGAAGAAGAATATGTATATCATGTTACTACTCTGTAGGGAAATAGTTCCTCAGGGAGACTCTTACACTTTTGGCCTTGAACCTTGCCAGGTGAAACTAAATAAATGCTTTTTTTTAAAGTCATGATTATTACTTTCAAATATACTTGAAATGAAGAAATGATCAGGTTAAGTTACTGATTGACAGATTGACGCTCGTCAGACGTCAATATAAACATAATAACGAAATGGGAAAGAATGGATTACGGAAAGAAGGCAGAGAAACCTAGGGATAAAGGGCAGGAGACATAGAAGCAGGAAGAGGAGATTGTATAAAAAGAAGTGGGAGGAGCAAATTTCGAAGAGATTAAAAAGAGAGAAGAAAGAATAAGAACCTCTTTAGAAAATAGAGAAAGCAATCATTTTAAAATGAAGACAAATATTGATTGGATTATTAGAAACTTTAAAGTTAAGAGGGAAATAATCCTTCTCCAAAAATTTAAGATTCAGAAGATTGTTTGTTTAGCGGCATATCAAGTACCCTAATTCCCCATGTATAATACGCATTTTTTTCTAAAAAATAATAAGCAAAATCAGGGTGCACAACTACAAAATATCTTTAAAAAATTGCCGTAAAATAAATTAAGAATTATCATAAAATTACATTAGAATAATATTATTCTGTTTAAAACCATTTTTTAAAATAAGAGTAGGAAACGCTGGCCATAATGAAATTGAAGCGATACAATTAATAGGGTTTGATTAACAAACAAGGGGTGCGTATTATGCATGAGTAGAATCGTTTTCCACAGTATCAGCACAATTTTAGGTGTGCGTATTATGGATGAAGGCGTATTATAGGTGAGGAATTATGGTACTTATAGCTCAATTAATGCTGAAATTTAATTTTCTTGAGAGCATAAGTAATTTATTTTGCTGGTAATTATTTTTCTTACAAAATTGAATTACTGGACATATATATATTTTTTTACAAAAAAAAAAAAAAATAATAACCTATGTATTTATTTAAATTGTTCGGAGTGTTGTCCTCATGTTCATTACCATATTAACAACATTTCGGCCGTTGTACGCTCCGGCCTTCTTCAGGTGATTGGAATTTAGAACTGAATACTTTATTTCGACTACGTGCCATGCCTCTTCCGGATGTCTCAGTTGTCTCTCTTTAACCCGCCTTCCAAGTATTTATTAAACACTGGAGTAGCTAGGTAATGAACTCGAAACAATCTACTAATTCGTTAATGTACCACTAGAGTGTGCTGAGTCTATTTGAAACCACAGGACTGTTTGAAACCACAGAACCAGAACTGTAATGCGCTTATTCAACAAACAACTCGTCCAGCCATATGTATTAAAAACGGAGAAACGAAACTGAATCAAAGATTTGAAAATCAAGCAATATAGATGTCGTCGTCAGCACCATCATCGACATCACCACTTATCTATCCCCATCCACTTATCCCCAATTCCCCCCTGATGATGGTGGCGGAGATCGCTGTGAAACAATGAGAGTTTTAAGAGGCCATACGCGTGAATTTGATTCTAGTGGACAACTCTGCACGATAGGAAAATCTACAGACTTTTCCAGAAGCGCCTCTGTCGCGACTCAAATGGGACTGAGAGAGAACTGGTAAAACCGGGTGCATCGGTTAGTCGGAATCTTTGTTCTGTTATGTAACCGCAAATTTTGGGGAGAAGTAAAGCCGGTAAAAACGCAGTTGGTTTTTCTAGAGTGCATGGCTATGTACAATACATTTTCATTAATTTTCGGGGGAAAATTAAGTTATTTATTTATTAGGTTGGTGCAAAAATAATGTCGTTTTCTCACATAGTAACATATGTGAGAAAACGACATTATTTTTGCACCAACCTAATGTTTCGTCCAGCCAGTTTCATCTAATTACTTTGAGCTTCCCCTGTTCCTTGTAAAAATAATGTCGTTTTCTCACATAGTAACATATGTGAGAAAACTACATTATTTTTGCACCAACCTAATGTTTCGTCCACCCAGTTTCATCTAAATACTTTGAGCTTCCCCTGTTCCTTGTAAAAATAATGTCGTTTTCTCACATAGTAACATATGTGAGAAAACGACATTATTTTTGCACCAACCTAATGTTTCGTCCAGCCAGTTTCATCTAATTACTTTGAGCTTCCCCTGTTCCTTGTAAAAATAATGTCGTTTTCTCACATAGTAACATATGCGAGAAAACGACATTATTTTTGCACCAACCTAATGTTTCGTCCAGCCAGTTTCATCTAATTACTTTGAGCTTCCCCTGTTCCTTGTAAAAATAATGTCGTTTTCTCACATAGTAACATATGCGAGAAAACGACATTATTTTTGCACCAACCTAATGTTTCGTACAGCCAGTTTCATCTAATTACTTTGAGCTTCCCCTGTTCCTTGTAAAAATAATGTCGTTTTCTCACATAGTAACATATGTGAGAAAACGACATTATTTTTGCACCAACCTAATGTTTCGTCCAGCCAGTTTCATCTAATTACTTTGAGCTTCCCCTGTTCCTTGTAAAAATAATGTCGTTTTCTCACATAGCAACATATGTGAGAAAACGACATTATTTTTGCACCAACCTAATGTTTCGTCCAGCCAGTTTCATCTAATTACTTTGAGCTTCCCCTGTTCCTTGTAAAAATAATGTCGTTTTCTCACATAGTAACATATGCGAGAAAACGACATTATTTTTGCACCAACCTAATGTTTCGTCCAGCCAGTTTCATCTAATTACTTTGAGCTTCCCCTGTTCCTTGTAAAAATAATGTCGTTTTCTCACATAGCAACATATGTGAGAAAACGACATTATTTTTGCACCAACCTAATGTTTCGTCCAGCCAGTTTCATCTAATTACTTTGAGCTTCCCCTGTTCCTTGTAAAAATAATGTCGTTTTCTCACATAGTAACATATGTGAGAAAACGACATTATTTTTGGCACGAACCTAATAACTTGCAAAATAATTTAAAAGGTTTAATGATTAAAACAACATATACACCTTTAATAAAACTACAATATTGTTTTTGCATATCTTTTCTCTAAGTTTTTATATATACAAGTGTCCAGTTACCAGTTCCCCTTGCACATATAATAAAAAGCTGATATGTCATGAAAGAAACGAGAACATTGGTAAATACAAATGTTGCTTTGGTGATGATTGTGCTCACAGTGGTAAAACTTCAGAAGAAATAGAAGGAGGAAAGAGTAAAGAAAGACGCCATCTTTAATCTACATTTCGCCCGTGCATTTAATACAGCTGCCATATCTGGTCACGTGCTCCTGCTATTTATTTCGAGGTTCTCAACAAAATCCAAAGACGAATCTTTAATGTAATCGATCCTGATTTGGCATCTCAATTTCAGTCACTTTTTTCACCATCGCAGCTTGTCTTCTCTTTGACATTTCTACAAATACTTTGATAACAACTGTTTTGATGAGCTTTTTTCCCCATGTACTCTACTACATGAAGTGTGTTACTAGATTGGCATCTAGGTCCCACCCGTTTACTGTTGAAATAGTTAAATGCAACCGCCACTTCTACTCCAATAGTTTCTTTTCTCATACTTCCTGTCTATGAAACTCATTTTCGTTTACTTGCTTCCCAGATAAATACAATCTTTAAAAGTTTAAATGCAACGTCAATCGCCATCTTCAGACATCTTGAATGCCGTACGTCTTTTTTTCTTTCCTCAATTCTGCTTATAATCAGTCTTTTCTCTCACTTTCACTCCTTGTACCTTCCTGCGTATTATTGGTATCCCTGCATTGCTTGGAATGAAAAAAAAAAAATAGAAACCTACTGACTTTTTATTACTATTCTAAGGACCTTCAAATCAAAAGCAATATTGTTTTTCGTTTGATGATATTGTAAGCTAAAACCGTTGTTAGTTAAAATAGCCCGGAAGATAATAGATTTCGCGACGCGGTGACCAATTGACACAATATGAATAATTGCATTCAAACAGTCGAAAATAACTTTGAACTCAGTGACATTTGAGAACAAATAATTATTCTTCAAAGTATAACCGGAAGGTAGCAATTAATTTCGCCCGTTTTTCACTAAAAGTCGCGCCAGTAAGTGTAAACGGAATTTTGTTCAATATAAATGTGTCTTCAAAAATTGAATTCACGACAAGAAAATGTCTATCGTTCTAAGGTGAGGTATTGTTATCATTTGCACTATTTACATTGTTCATACTACTGTCCTCATATTTATTGCCGCATTCACAAAGTTTCAAACGGTCTACGCTCTGGCCTGTCATATTTCTGAGATGAGTTATTTCATAAATTATACTATTTACATTGTTCGGACTGTTGTCTAATCATTTTTATTGCCATACACCCAGTGTACGCTCTGACCTTCTTCAGGATCTGTCTATATATCTGAGATAAGGAATTGCAATTACTTATGCTATTTATATTGTTCGCACTATTGTTCTCATCTTTATTGACATATTGAGACGTTTCGGCTGTTGTACGCTCCGGCATTCTTCAGGTGATAAGAATTTCAAACTGAAGCCTTTATTTCGTTCACCGGGGGGAGGTTGTTCTAGTTTCACGTGCCATGCCTCTTTCAGATTTCTCAGTATCAGTTATTTCCCTTTAACTCAACACCCTAAGTATCTATTTACCTAAGAACACATGGCCAAGTGAATAAAAGCGCTGGTTGAAGTAATCCAATGATTGACCCAAAGGGTTGTGAGTTCAATACCTATAAGTATGGGGAAACCAGTGAGGATCTTACTCACTACTCAGTTGTAATGTTTCTAGCGAGACAAGTTTGCTAAGCATTATACCGCATTCAGGAGTCCATTATTATTGTAGTATGATCATCTAAGACAATCAAACCAGTTGAATCAGATTTCAAAATTTGAGATTAAAATGCATCTATGACAATTCTCATTAAACATTTTTTTTAATGAGGGCATGCTTAAATTTAAAGGGGAATATTTTACGTGTGACAGCATCCTATTGTGTCCAGATATCCAATATTTGCCAGATAAGGAATTTTTGCATTTACACTCACGAACACACACGCGCGCGCACGCACGCGCGCACACACACACACATATATAAAGAGAAACATACGGAAAAAACAAACAAAAATCCTAATATGCAATTATGCTGTTTTAATGTCAACGTCGGATGTTTCGGTCTAGTAGACTATCTTCAGGACATATTCATAAAACATAATTAACATTAGACTATATTTAATTCAACATGAAAAGATGATGGCCATAAGACTAATCAAAACAGATAACTGAAAATTTTCAAGATCAGCGTTCCGTTTCAATATGATCACGTCGGCCTCACATGGGTGATGTTGTGAAAACGTATTCCTAAAATATAGAATTTTGAATGAAAATGAAAAGAATTTTATTTTAATCTAAAACTTATATGTACGTTTGTCGAGCATTATTCTTGCTAGAAAAGGGAAAATATTAAAGAAGCCAGGTCTAGTGTTCGACAAACGGATTTATGGACGGAATTTGTCCATATTATTTATGAAAACATATATATATTTTAAGACATTTTTATGTTTATACATTCTTTTCATAGATAAAAAAATATTTAAATAAATGCTCTGTTCATAATAAACATTTACTGGCCTGAATGTCCGAGAAATTTTCACAGAAAATATTCGCCCTCCGACAGGATTCGAACCTGTATCCTATATGGAACGAATCATTTAGCTTGACATGCCTTTAACGTTTCGGCCACAGAGGAGCGTTCGGCTAGCCCAGTCGAATTTACTGTATTTAAACTTTAATCTTCCATGAATCTTTCACGTGCATTCATATCTGTTCATGGTGTATCAAATGTAAACAAATGACGTCACACATGAAATAGACAAAATCCGACAATTATTGTGGCCACATCTTATATGAAAATCGCATTAATATGAAACTCAGACAATTTATCCACAATTGATCATATTTTATTGTTGTTTTGCCCCAATACTTTCGAACTATTTTCAAGGGCCAACCTAGTATATGAATGGCAATTAGAATTTCTTTTTTCGATATTTTGAAATTTTTGGAAAGCAGGAAATTTGAAATAGTATACAGTGGCATCAAGTGTAACGGTTATTGTGAACGAAGGCGCACCAAATAGAATGCGATTAATTTATTTACTCACACTTTTATTTTATTTGTAATTTTTTTCTGATAATAACATTGCGCAGAGTAAATATATAATATTCACTTCAATGTGCCGTTTCCTGTTTTGAATGATATTTTATTTAATAAGGGCTGTTTATTTCGTAGAGTGGCCTAAGAAAAGTTTTTAGCCATGAAAATCAAACTACATACAATTTCAAAATTTAATTACGTAATCCCTACTCAATATAAATAAACAGTATTTGGAACTAGTATGCAGTGGGTCCTCCATTTGCTAGTTTCAGTGCTTGTATTCGAGTTTTCATGGGTTCGATCAAGTTATCAAGAATCGCCTGAGCCATATTTTCCCACTCCTTTAGTAATGTTTCTTTAAGGGTTTCCACTAACGTGATTTTGGTTGCACGCTCTCCGAGTCTTCGGTCAAGGTGCTCCCAAACGTGCTCTATTGGATTCATGTCAGGATTTTGGGCTACACATGGCAGTGACTTGATTCCTTGCCATTCCTTCCAGTACTTTGTTACTCTGCTCATATTATATGTCGCTCCATCTTCTTGAAAAAGGTAGACATTCTTGTCAACCTGATTGGTTTCAGATAGTGGGTGCAGTCTTTCTCTGACATTCAACGGTATTTTGGGCCATTCAACCACTCGTTTACAAGAATTAGCTCAGATTTCCCTCCAAACCAGACAACACGCGACGCCATTACTCCAATCCCTCCATGTTTCACGATCGCCTGCAGACATTCAAAGTTCCAAATCTAATTCTGATTTCTCCAAACATAAACCTGTCTTGAATTAGAATATTGATAGAATTGACTTTCATCTGACCAAATTACAGACTGCAAAAATTCATAACCTTTGCTCTTGAACTCTCACGCCCAGTCCGTACGAAGGTTCCTGTTAACCTATAAAATCAAGCGCTTCTTTCTTGCAACTCTTCTTTGATAGCCTAGCTCTTTCAGAATCTTTCTCACCGCATATGGCGACATTTCTATGCTGTTGACGGCATCTTTGACGCTCTGACGATGGTTTCTGATTACTTCCCTATTCAGTGGCCTTTTCATTCGCTCAGGCACGATTCTTGGTCTTCCTGAACGTTGTTCCCAACTACAATGGCCTTCTTCATTAAATTTCTTGATAGTATTATCAACCGTTTGGTGATTAACCTGGAAAAACCTAGCAATTTCTCTATTTGACTTGCCACACTGAAGCTATCCTGTTATTTGCCCTTCTTGAAATTCATTAATTGCCTTACTTCCACAAACTTTCATTGCAAGATATAAGTTAAGTATTGTTCATTGATGAGAGTAGCTTGATATTAACACGGTATTGTTTGAAAAAAGAAGAACCGTTGCTAAGAAAGTCAAAATTTCTGCAATCAAGGGTGGCTAAAAACTTATCATAGCTCACTGTATAATAATAGTTTCTAGGTTTTTGAGTCTTTACCTTGAATTTGGTCTGGAGAGTGTTTTGCTGTTATTAACCAATATTTGTCTGATGTTGATAGTTTTATGGTCGTTCGAGATGTTACGAAATATATAAAACTATTTCAAACTCTCAACTTTTTGAAATCTTAAGATATATCTACACTTTCAGCTGCATACAACCGCTTCCTATGTTCAATTGTAAAATAAGGCTTTGGCGAATAAAGTCTGAGGATTTTGGAAAAGATCATACTTCTTTGGGGATTGTGAAGAGCCGAAACAGAATCACAAAGAACTCTACCAAATAACAGAAACCACATCAGTTTATGACTACCAATAGCAGCAGCAAGAACTAGTATTGATAGCAAATGTAACTCAAAGAGAAAATAGAAACATAATCAAGATGGTAACATTCCACATCTCGTCCTGGATATAAATATAAACTAATTCTGGCAACATAACCTATGATCTGAAGATTGAATGTATTTAGGACCGGGAAACCCCCTCTCAAATGTTGTTGTTCCCATATCCACCCTGGTAACCTCTGTTAACGTCCCAGCTATGAGAAAATAGTAAACTCCAAACAAAAATCGACAGTACATTTTTTAAGCATTTCACCCCAAGCAGGCAGGAGTGCCATTTGCACACTGGGGGGTTACGGAGAATGAAAAAGAGAGACAGTAGTGGGTGTTGGTGGTTGGGGAAACGGAAAAAAGGCGACAGGGGACAAGGTAACAGAATATGCTGATTGACGTTGCATTTAAACATTTGAAGATTGTAGTTGGAAGCCAGTGAAAGGAACGGAATTCCAAAGTCGGAAAGTGCGAGGAAAAAACTTTGTGAGTATAACTAGCGATTATATTTAACAGTAAATGGCTGGGGGACTAGATGCCAATCTAGTAGCACGCTTAAATTTATTTAGTCGGGGAATCGTCAGAGTAGTAGCCATGAAAAAAAATCTGTAAAAAAGACAGAGGGAAGCCACATGACATCTGAGAAAATTGGACAATATGCACTGGCACATGCAGATAAGTTCAGAAGCAGAAACGAACTGGATGATGTAAAAATGGAAGCTCAAGAACAAGAAGAGATGGAAAGTTACAGCAGTGGAACAGCAGGAAATGGGGAAAAAAAGTGTTATGGCCCGGTTCCTTGTACCACGGTGATAGTCCAAGGTAGAAGTAATAAAGAAGAACTCGAACACGGATATGGAATAACACAGATATATTACAAACAGGAATATATACAGAGAGGTAGAAAGTGTTCGTACGAACAATCAGGTTTAGTAGTAATTGTCTGAACGCGACTCTGTTTCAGACTGCTTCTGACTTGACTGACTGACACGCTCGCTCTGACTCGACTGACAGACTCCTGACGGACTTCACTCCAGACTTCAGATTGAACAGTATTTACTCACCCCACCACGAGGTCATCATGTGGCACAAAGCCGGTTTAACGTGGGATCTCCGAGCCCGTGTGCTCGGCCAAAAAATATGCCCTATGTATAAACGGGTTCAGGGTCGGTTTACCTCCCCGAAAGAGACTCCGCACTTCGGCGTAGCCGTGTTCCGTTTCCTCCTCGTCCGAAGGCAGAGAGTTCAACCGATCATCCTGTCAGCCGGTCGTCCGACTTCAGACTCTCTGTTTCTTCTTGAGACGCACTATTTATAACGTATGGAATAGTCCATTATGTTATTATGGGTAAGGTCCCCTAACAAAAAGTCAGAATGAAAAGACAGATGAGTATGAAGAAGAAAATTAAGAGAGACTATGATCATCATTACAGAAAAAACAAGAAAAACGAGAGGAAGAACAACACAATACGAAAATAATCAGGAATAGTATAGAAAAATATCAAGGGTATACGACCTCTCCGATTCAGGGAAGTGTAGTATCATATACAAATTTTATAGACAAGTATAAATAAAGAACAACTAGCGAACATAAGGAGACTATGCCTAGCAGAAACTGTTACTATTCAGGACGCGGAGAATTCTACTATGACTACTACTACGCATAGAGATATGCAAAGCAAAAGAAATACTTTTTATGACCTAAGTATTACATATTTAAAAATATACATTTACTCTGAAAGTATAAAATTATGTACAAAATATATGTAGTTAAAAGCATAAAATTGCATACAAAATATTTAGATTTCTGCATTAAATAATCGAGTAACAGAATTAATTTCAACTCGGAACTAATTTCAACTCGGAAATAAATTCATATCAGAACTAATTTCAACTCGGAACTAATTTCAACCCGATTTAAAAACCCTAACCTTAACCCTAAACACTAACACTAACCCTAACCTTAATCCTTAGTTCCGAGGTGAAATTAGTTCTGATTTGAATTTAGTTCCGAGTTCAAATTAATTCTGCAGCCCAAATAACCCATAGAGCTTGATATGCCACTAATCAAAATCAACAAATGAAATAACATTCCAAACTACATCAAATAGAAGGTTAGAAAGGACACATTCCATCAGTAATGGAAAGAACGATAAGAGCTACTGGACTTGAGAAATCCATTTTACTAAAAAAAAAAAAAAAAAAAAAAAAAAACTGTTTTAAGAGAAAGATTTTATAAATTAAAATCGAAAACAGTATTGACTTCTCGTTCGATAAATTCAAAATGTTTCCTTCTAGTGAAGGGGCTAATATTTCCTTACCATTAATACAGGTTTATTGCATCGAAATCCAAGGTTAGGTTTTTCAATTCAGGATTCGATAGAAAATGAATTATCGAAGCCGACAGCTAGACTGATGGCATTGAATTGGTGAGCGAATAACATGCAAACTAACAACAGTTCATCAATCACACACATCTATCTGTGGAAATGACACGCCATCAGAATTTACAGGGACATCGAGTGAAAAGAAGGTAATGGAAAGCGAACTTTCAATCAATTCTGATAACCTCCTCCATCGTACAAGCCATTCTTTTCCGTCTTCATATTCTTGTCCCATCTGGGAATACAAAACAAACTCCGTTCAGCCATGCTGTCTGCTTTTCCAGTCTTATCAAGTAAGAAATTTACCCATCATAGGATTTTAACATGTTTCTTTTGAAAAACAAATTCCTCTAGTATATATTTTCCTTCTAGTAGATGAAGTATTTTCACTATTTACATTATTTGGACTATTGACATTCATCACAACGTTTCGGGCGTTGTACGCTCCGGTCTTCTTCAGGTGGTTGGAATGTCGAACTGAACCCTTTATTTCGCTTGCTGTTCTAGTTCCACGTGCTATGTCAGTTATCAGTTATCTCCTATTAGTTCACCTCTCCAAGTTCTCCACTTCCTGGTGTTGAATTCACAATTCTTTGGGTCCTCTCACTGGATCTAACCAACACATTTGTCCAATGTGCCACGTGTACTTAAGCGAGCGGAATAAAGGGTTTAGTTCGATATTCTAACCACCTGAAGAAAGCAGGAGCGTACAACGACTGAAACGTTGTGATAAATATAACAAAGATGAAGACAATAGTCCGAATAATGTCAGTAGTGTACATAATACCTCATCTCAGAAATATAGATAGATACTGAAGTATTTTCATTTATCAATAATTTAAGATTAGTATTTTTTTCATGTTAGCTACAGTTGCCTTTGAACAGAGAATCAACATATTCCATTAATTGTTCAAATAAATAGGGCTCGACATAAACATTTAAGAAATAGAAGTTATGATTTGGAGTTGGAATGAAAGCAGTGATGTCACGTATCGGAAATCCGTCATAAAATGCAGGAGATGGTATTCCCAAATACTAAACACATCAAATATCTGTGTGTACGAATCAGTTATAACAAATTCAGTATACAAGACACGGAAACTGAACATAGAATAGGCTGCGTTAGAAGTACTTTAACCAAACACAGCAAGTTTCTACAAAACGAAAACATCAACATAAAATATCGATTCATATTTTTAAATAGCCTCGTCAAATCGAGGCTTTCATATGGCTTCCATGCAAGGCGGCAAACCCGTTCAGAAATATTTGTCATTTATGTACAACCGCTTTCACAGGTCACTGGATAAAATAGCTTTGAGCGAGTGAAACCTGTGGAATTTTGCGAAGACCACATGTCGAACCATGTGGACTTGCACTATAGAATTAGAAACAAAGGACTGTAACAATCTATCCATTAGCATTACCATTCTGCCTTCATTTCTACCCCTGGTATTAAGCAACCCGGATCGGATAGCTTACGGCGAAACACGCTCTATCCTCAGGAAGTGTTACTGATTAAATCACAGGGCCTTCAACCTTTTCTTTCCGTTCTTAATGCAGTATGTTGCTGTATTACTTTCTCCTCTCTTTTTTCTTTGTCTTTTTTTTTAGCCTCTTATGATTCCCGCTTTCTCTACCTCTTTTTCTTTCCTCTCCATTCTTAATGGCGCTGCTTTCTTTTCCCTTTTTTTCTTTCTTTCGCTCGTTTTTCTTTCTTTCATTCCATTCTTATGCTTCAACTTCCACTTCTATTTTCCTCTTATTTTCCCAATCCATTCTTTTGTTTCTTCGCCTCTCTTTGTTTCTTTCTATTTTTTCTTTCTTTCGCTCGATTTTCTTTCTTTTTTCGTCCATTTTTCATTATTTTGTTCGTCTGTTTTTCTTTTGTTTGTTTCTCTTTCTTTCGTTTAGCCTATTCTAATGTTTCTTTTTTGGCTTCTCCTTTCAGTTCCTCTTCATTCTTAATAACGGTTGTTTCTTTCTATCTTTCTTTTATTACATTCTTTTGCTTTATCTTCCGCTTCTTTACACCCACATTTTCTACAACTTCATTCATAATTATGCTTCCTTCTTTCATTCATTCTTTCTTTCTTTCTTTCTTTCTTTCTCCACATTATATTTCAACTTCCGCTATTTTTACTCGTATTTCTTTCCTCTTCTTTCTTTCCTTCTTTCTTTCTTTCTTTCTTTCTTTCTTTCTTTCTTTCAGTATATCTTATCCTTTATCATCCACTTCATTTTCCACTCAAATTCCATTCTTAATAACACTTCTTCCTTTTTTTTTCTTTTTCTCTTTTCTTATGTTTCACGCTCTGCTTCTTTTTTTTTTTTTTTTTTTTTTTACTCTTATTTCTTTCCACTCCATTCTTTTGTATCTGTCTATATTTCTGAGATGAGGTATTATGTACATTATTTACATTATTCGGACTATTGTCCTCATCTTTGTCGCCATATATAAACGTTTCTGCCACTGGGCTCCCCAGCTTTCTTCAGGTTGCTCTTAAATTTTATAATAAAAACACCAACCTGAAAACTACAGAAAACCTCTTTAAATATAAAGATCTAGGAAGAGAGACTGAAAGAATGTGATAGAAAAAGACCCCATCAATACACCTGGCAAAATCAAAATGCAAGAAATCCAGAAGATCGCCCTCGTGAACACTGCTCAAATATGAATGTAAACCAGTGTTCTCAGCCGCAATCCATATGGATCCTGTGAATCCATGTAACTTTTTAGTGGTGTTTAGTGCAATTTCACTTCGGAAGGGTTATTACAACTGAAATTTGGAATTTCTACAGTAATCTACGCCATATTAAAATACTAAAAACAGGAAAAACAAATCTAAAACTAGCGGAAACCGAGATTAATTGATATAAGTTGGCTTCACTTCTACTCTACCAGATATTTTGATTGTAAAAAAGAAAATTAAAATGGTTTGTCTATATTTCTGAGATGAGATATTATGTACATTATTTACATTATTCGAACTATTGTCCTCATCTTTGTCGCCAAATTTATCTGAACTTTTCGGCCTTTCAGTATCTGTCTATATTTCTGAGATGAGGTATTATGTACATTATTTACATTATTCGGACTATTGTCCTCATCTTTGTCGCCATATTCATTATAACGTTTCGGCCTTTCAGTATCTGTATATATATTTCTGAGATGAGGTATTATGTACACTATTTACATTATTCGGACTGTTGTCCTCATCTTTGTCGCCATATTTATCTGAACGTTTCGGCCTTTCAGTATCTGTCTATATTTCTGAGATGAGGTATTATGTACATTATTTACATTATTCGGTCTATTGTCCTCATCTTTGTCGCCATATTTATTACAACGTTTCGGCACTTCAGTATCTGTCTATATTTCTGAGATGAGGTATTATGTACATTATTTACATTATTCGGTCTATTGTCCTCATCTTTGTCGCCATATTTATTACAACGTTTCGGCACTTCAGTATCTGTCTATATTTCTGGGATGAGGTATTATGTACATTATTTACATTATTCGGACTATTGTCCTCATCTTTGTCGCCATATATATTACAACGTTTCGGCATTTCAGTATCTGTCTATATTTCTGAGATGAGGTATTATGTACATTATTTACATTATTCGGTCTATTGTCCTCATCTTTGTCGCCATATTTATTACAACGTTTCGGCATTTCAGTATCTGTCTATATTTCTGAGATGAGGTATTATGTACATTATTTACATTATTCGGTCTATTGTCCTCATCTTTGTCGCCATATTTATTACAACGTTTCGGCCTTTCAGTATCTGTCTATATTTCTGAGATGAGGTATTATGTACATTATTTACATTATTCGGTCTATTGTCCTCATCTTTGTCGCCATATTTATTACAACGTTTCGGCATTTCAGTATCTGTCTATATTTCTGGGATGAGGTATTATGTACATTATTTACATTATTCGGACTATTGTCCTCATCTTTGTCGCCATATATATTACAACGTTTCGGCACTTCAGTATCTGTCTATATTTCTGAGATGAGGTATTATGTACATTATTTACATTATTCGGTCTATTGTCCTCATCTTTGTCGCCATATTTATTACAACGTTTCGGCACTTCAGTATCTGTCTATATTTCTGGGATGAGGTATTATGTACATTATTTACATTATTCGGACTATTGTCCTCATCTTTGTCGCCATATATATTACAACGTTTCGGCATTTCAGTATCTGTCTATATTTCTGAGATGAGGTATTATGTACATTATTTACATTATTCGGTCTATTGTCCTCATCTTTGTCGCCATATTTATTACAACGTTTCGGCATTTCAGTATCTGTCTATATTTCTGGGATGAGGTATTATGTACATTATTTACATTATTTGGACTATTGTCCTCATCTTTGTCGCCATATATATTACAACGTTTCGGCACTTCAGTATCTGTCTATATTTCTGAGATGAGGTATTATGTACATTATTTACATTATTCGGTCTATTGTCCTCATCTTTGTCGCCATATTTATTACAACGTTTCGGCACTTCAGTATCTGTCTATATTTCTGAGATGAGGTATTATGTACATTATTTACATTATTCGGACTATTGTCCTCATCTTTGTCGCCATATTTATTACAACGTTTCGGCATTTCAGTATCTGTCTATATTTCTGAGATGAGGTATTATGTACATTATTTACATTATTCGGTCTATTGTCCTCATCTTTGTCGCCATTTTTATTACAACGTTTCGGCCTTTCTGTATCTGTCTATATTTCTGAGATGAGGTATTATGTACATTATTTACATTATTCGGTCTATTGTCCTCATCTTTGTCGCCATATTTATCACAACGTTTCAGCCGTTGTACGTTCCGGCCTTCTTCAGGTGGTTTGAATGTCAAACTTAACCCTTTATTTTGCTCACTGGTGTAGACTGTGCTAGTTCCACGTGCCATGTTTAATGGATGTCAGTTATAAGTTATCTCCTGTTAATTTCCCTCTGAAAGTTCTCCACTGCCTTAACTGGGTATTGAACTCACACTCTTTGGGTCCTGTCACAGGATCTAACCAACGCATTTTATACACTGTGCCATGTGTCCTTGAAGACACATAGCACAGCAGATAACTGATAACTGATATCCATTAAACCCATTTTTTCCCTGGATTTCTATCCACTTCATTATTCCTCTTAGTTCTTTCTTTCTTTCTTTCTTTCTTTCTTTCTTTCTTTCTTTTGTTTCTTTTATCCCGTTCTTATACTTAATCCTCCACTTCATTCTTCCTCATACTTCTTTCTTTGTCTCTTTCTTTCTTTAATTCATTTAGACTATCCTTATGTTTCTCGATTTTCGAGTTTCTTTTTATTTCCACTCCATTCTTATTAATACTTCTTTCTTTCTTTCCTTCTTTCTTTTTTTTAATCCCATTCTTATGTTTCAACTCCCTTTTTATCTCTTATTTTTCCTCTCCATTCTTCTCATTCTTTTCCATTCATTTTTCTCTCCATTCTTTCTTTCATTCTTTCTTTCTTTCTTTCTTTCTTTTTTTCTTTCTTTTATCCTATTCTTTTATTTCAACTTCCGCTACTTTTTTCCTCTTATTTATTTCTTCAGCGTTCTTTCTGTCTTTCTTTCTTTCTTCTATCATATTCTTTTATTTCAACTTCCGCTCCTTTTTTTCTCTTATTTATTTCCTCTCCATTCATTTTTATTCTTCTTCTTTCTTTCTTTCTTTCTTTCTTTCTTTCTTTTATCTTATTCTTATATTTCAACTTCCGCTTCTTTTTTTCCTCCTATTTCTTTCCTCTGCATTCATTTCTTTTCTCTCCTTTCTTTCTTTCTTTTTTCTTTCTTTCTTTCTTTCTTTCTTTTATCATATTCTTATATTTCAACTTCCGATTCTTTTTTCGTTTTATTTCTTTCCTCTCCATTTATTTTTTCCTTTTCTTTCTTTCTTTCTTTTTACCTCTTCTTATGTTTCAACTTCCGCTTCTTTTTTCCTCTTACTTCTTTCCTCTCCATTCATTTCTTTCTATCTTTCTTTCTTTCTTTTATCCCATTCTCATGTTTCAACTTCATGCTTACATGTTTTTTTCTCTCTTTTGCTCGTTCTTTTTTAATTCTTTCTTTCTCTGAGCCTATTATTACCTTTCTGGTCAAACAAACCAGTAGAACATTCAGAATATCTGGAAAATTAATAAATAATACAAAACAAAATCTATATAGCAGTCATGACATACCAAACAGCAAAGAATAATCATATTTAGATTTTTTTTCCAGAGGGCAGCCAACACAGATGGAAGATTTGAAAAAGCACATAGACGGAAGATTTTAAGAACCACCTGAAAAAGAATCTAAATATAGCATTTATTTTGGGAAACGATGTATTTTTGCTGAGAAGAAGGCAAATATATACAATTCATTAAAATAGAAACCTGTCATGGGGTTAACCCAGTAACGAGGAGTTCATTCTTATTTTGAGACGGTGGGCATTGATAGATTTTTCATAAGGCCCCATAATTAATATCAAGTTTTTATAACTTTGCATATATATATATATATATATATATATATATATCCGACAGTATGAAGAAAAATTTGGATAAGTCTTGTTCTTATGTCCATCGTCTTTGTCATGTTCAATTGATAATGTTAATTATATTTTATGAATATGTCCTGAAGATGGTTTATTAGACCGAAACGTCCGACGTTGACATATTAACATTAAAATAGCATAATTGCATATAAGGATTTTTGTTTGTTTTTTCCGTATATTTTTCTTCATATATATATATATAGCGCAATCTTCGGTACTTAAGGCAAGGTATCATTGACATAACTGTTCAAATCCAGAATAACCGTTTGATTTATTTGAGAAGTAGATATCTCTCTCTCTCTCTCTCTCACACACACACACACACACACACACACACACACACACACACACACACACACACACACACACACACACACACACACACACACACACACACACACACACACACACACACACACGGGGGGGGGCACCTCGAGGTGGTGTAATGGTTAGAAAGCTTGTTTTCCTAGCTCAATTATGACTGAGTAGTGAGTTCGAACCTCACTGGGTACACCATGCTTTCGGCCTTGTGCCACATCTGAGCTACGCTTGGAAAATCACTATATATATGTGTGTGGGGAGGAAGGTAAGTGTCAAAGACATTTTACTTATATATCTACAAATTACGTATATAATTATAAATTACTTAAATAACTCCTAACAGCAGTGTAATGACAAAAGTAGGCATGTGTAGCCTTTAAGTAAGTTTTATGCAACTAAGAATATAAGTTTCGCGTATATTGTCCTTTTATGGTCCCAGTAAACAGAAATAGCACTTTCAAAGAGGAGAGTAGCAAAACAAGGGGATACCACCCTTGATTATTCTTAACAACCAGCAACAAAAAATTCATAATCCTTTGCCTTCTAATACTCTATCTACAAAATTTTAAAATAAGTTAATTATCCCCAGAAGTAAGGGATTTACCACCACGTCCCAGAAAATCGTCCATTGATATCAGATTTATTTTAGAAATCTATACTTAATATTACATCTTATTTTTTATATTTATCGATTTTTCTGTATATCTCTAACACTAAAACATAAAAATCGTATTTACTGTGTTTATCCAAAGTAAATTCGTATTAGACCCAGGATTGCTACAATATGAAGCGATATGAAGAAAACCTTTTGAACCTTCGTAAGTGAAAAGCGTAAGTGTCGCACTTCGGTGGTTATCATACACAGAGGGCCGACATTCCCCTAAGCCTTTCTTACCCCCAATAAAAAAAATAACAAAACTGTTGACGCTTGCTTAACCAATGCTAAAAACACAAGGTTTTACTATTAGGATATATTTGTGCTAAATAATCTTGCGGTCTGTGGCAAACTTTCTGTATGTGATGTGGCCCTTCTAACTGTTTAATTAGCCAGCCCTGATCTAATGTGATATTCCCCTGTTAATCTACTCTATAAATTAACGAAACTAGATTTATAATCTCTTGGGATATTCAGTAAATAATGGTTTGAATTTCTGAATAAATAGCGAAACGCTAATTTATTCAGAGTTTCGATTTGAGGAATTCAGCTACCGCCGCCTCAGTGGGCAGGTCGATACGGCCTTGTTGAAGTGCTGTGAATCTGGAGAATTTGACCAAAAACTTTCATATGGTACTTATTTCTTTGCTACATCTACTGAGC
>OZ010609.1:49052841-49067841 GCA_963932145.1 Acanthosepion lycidas | reverse complement strand
AATTTATTATTGTCACAACAGATTTCCCAGACATTTATTTTAATGTAGGCAAGTGAAAGAGACGCTATAATAGATTCTTCAGTGATCGAAATGACTAGTAAATATTAGGTTGTCACATTTTTTGAGTTTGTTGTTGATCCAGTCGTCTAAAAAAGTAACTCCTTAACATATAAAAATATCTCGACTTATTCCTCACTCTTTTTCTTTCCAGATAATTTTTCTTTCATTATATTGTTACTCATAAGCCCAATGTAAATAATTACAATGAAAGAATGTCAAGTAATCTTCCTGTATGAGCACAAACTGGAGAAAAAGAACCATTTTTGCATCGAATCATTACATGCGATGAGAAATTAATAATCTTTGACAACAGTAGGAGGGTAGACCAGTGTTTACATGCAAGTGAATTACTAAAACAATACCCAAAACATCTAAAAGACATCTAAAAAGTTAATGGTTACTGTACGGTGATCTTTCAATGGGGTTATTCATTATTCATTGTTGCCTCATTATGACGAATATCGGAACAAATCCCCCCATCAGCATGTTATCGATGTGGAGGACTACATTGGAACAAGGATTGCCGCTTTAGATATAAAAACTGTCTTGAATGTGGAAAAAAGGGCCACAAGGCATCTCAATGTAGAAATAAAAAAGATATTAATAGAATAAGAGCTACAAGGATGAATAACGATGACAACACCAACGGAAGGAAATATGTGGAACGGGAAATTTTAAATAAAAAGGTTAAATTACAACTGGTTTAGGGTTCCGACTTCACGATAATCAACTTACAGACATGGAAAAAACTCAACAGACCCACCATGTTACACACAAAAAAATGCCAAGTCAGTTACAGGCAAACAAATAATATTTGAGGGAGAAATAATCGTGAATGTTAAATTTCACGGCAAAACAAAAAAACTTAAGATATACGTCATGAAAGATACTTAAAATCTAGTCGGTATCGACTGGATGCAGAAGTTCAACGTTTGGGACCTACCTATCAACTCTTTTTGCAAAAAGTTAGAGGTTGAACCATCAGATACTATAAAATTGAAGGAAGAACTATATAATCAATTTCCTGAGGTATTTTCAAGCGAGTTAGGACGATGCAACAAATTTAAGGCCAAAATAGAATTAAAAGAAAACGTCCAACCAATTTTTAAAAGGAAGCGAAATGTACCGTTCGCTACTATAGGAAAAATAGGCAAAGTATTAGAGAGACTTGAACAAACTGGGATTCTATCAAAAACAGAATTTAGCGAGTGGGCAGCGCCGATTGTTTATGTAAAAAAGAAGTCAGGAGAAATCCGCGTATGCGCAGATTTTTCGACGGGACTCAGCAAGGAGATAAAAGACCACCATTACCCCCTACCGAGCCCAGAAAAAACATTTACAAAGCTCAACGGCGGTAAGATATTTTCAAAAATAGATCTAAATGAGGCTTATCTACAAATCCCATACAAGAAGAGAGTACGAAAATCCTTTGAATTAATACGCACAAAGGGTTGTACAAATTCAACAGACTACCATTCGGAGTAAAAGTTGCACCTGCAATTTTTCAGCAAACGATGGACACAATGCTCACGGGCCAGAATTTCGCGACCGCTTATTTGGATGCTATTCTAATTAAGAGCGACAATGTTGAAGAGCACACATCACGCATAAAGGAAGTTTTCAGAAGACTTCGGGACATTGGGTTCAAAGTAAAAGGAGAAAAGTGTGATTTTTTTCCTAAATTATTTTAAATATTTAGGTCAGATAATAAATGAAAATGGCCGGAAACCGGACCGAGAGAAGGCATCGGCAATTAAAAATATGCAGAACTACAAATTTTCCTGAGTCTAGCTAACTAGTATGGCGAATTTATTGATAATATGCATAAACTGAGGGCTCCACTAAATGAGTTACTAAAAAAGGAGCATAATTGGAATTGGAAAGATGACTGTAAAAAAGCATTTAAGGAAATAATACAAAAATTGACTTCGGAGTTAGCATTCCCACATTTCGATCCCGAACTCGAAATCATTGTTGCAAGTGACGCGAGCTCATATGGGGTAGGTGCGTGTATTTTACACAAGATGCGGAACGGTACAAACAAACCCGTTGCACACGCATCTAGATCATTATTACCGGCGGAGAGAAACTATTCACAAATCGAAAAGGAGGCATTGGGCATAATTTTTGCAGTAACTCGTTTTCACAGATATTTTTATGGGAAAGAGTTCACGCTCCAAACGGAACACAAACCACTTCTTACGATTTTCTGTTCAAAAAAAGGTCTACCAGTCTATACAGCGAACAGACTTTTAAGATGGGGAACTGTGTTACTAAACTACAATTTTAAACTGGATTTCTTACCATCAAAGAAAATAGCACACGCTGACGGACTATCGCGATTAATACCTGCGAAATGCGAACCGTTAGAAGATTCGGTAATTGCAGAATTACTAGCTGAAGATGAAATCAGTAAAGTACTATGCAATACAATAAAGGAACTATCTGTAACGCTGCTAGATATAAGACAAGAAGCAGAAAGAGACAAGTTTATTCAGGATACCAAGAAAAAATAGAAGAGAATGTGAGGAATTTAGCAGACAGTTTCTCAATCTGTGACAACATATTATTGTATAACGAGAGAGTAGTAATACCGAAGTCACTACGAAGAAGGATCTTAAAAGATTTTTACTTAGGACATTCCGGAAAAAAAACGGATGAAATCACTTATGAGAAGTTTTGTCGATTGGCCGAACATGGACGATGATATCACGCAAATGGACAAAGGTTGTGCTACTGCGGCGAAAGCACCACCCTCTATACAAAAGCCACGGCCTAAAGTCGACAGACCGTGGTCCAGAATTCACGTGGATTACGCAGGGCCCATTGAAGGTTACTATTATTTAATAACAGTAGATAGTTTCAGTAAATGGCCAGAGGTTGCCAGATTTAAACACCCGACAACAGAAAACACCATAAACTGTTTACACGAACTATTCGCGAGTTTACTAGTTTACCTCGAGTGACTTCAAAGAATTTTGTGAGACATTATCAAGTAAAACATATGAAGAGAGCTACGTACCACCCGAAGTCGAACGAACAAGCTGAAAGATTCGTTGACACACTAAAAAGAGCGTTAAAAAAGCCGAAGATGTACCGACGATAAAAGACATACAACAGTTCCTCCAAGTGTACAGAATAACACCTAACGTGAACACGCCATCGGGTCTTTCACCAGCGGAATGGATGTTTGCTCGGAGAATAAGGTCTGTGTTTGACAAAATATTGCCAAACAAGAACGAAAACCAGTATACACCGATTGTACCAAAGAGATCATTTAAACCTGGAGAACGGGCCTATTTTAGGATGTTTTGAAACAATATAGCTTACTGGGAGCCGGGCACAATAATCAACAGATTAAGAAATCTATACACTGTACAAGGAGTGAAGTTTTCACATATCGATCAATTACAAAAAAGGCGGATTGAGGAGCCAAGCTCGTCAACCACAGAAAACGACGATTCTATGGATGCAATCTTCGAAGTGTTTGAGACCGCAGGAAGACACAGAAATGAGAAGGTCAAATAGGAAGAGAAAATTTGTCGAACCCCTGATTATCAACCATAAGAGACAAAAGTACTAACTCCCTCAAAAAAGGGATCTAAGGAGGGGGGTTATGGGATCCTCCCCTTTTTCATATAAGTGGACTCGACCAGAGGGTCACTTAAACTGCTGCCGTTAAATACCCAGAGTCAGTCAGAATATAGGAGGAGAGTAAGCAGAGATTAAGATTGTGATTGAGTTGGAGGTAGAGTAATAATGTGAGGTAACCGCTTGTAGAAATCACAGTTACAAGCACGTAGACTCTAAAGAAGTCCTACTTCGAGACTGTATATATATATTATTATTATTATTATTATTATTATTATTATTATTATTATTATTATTATTGCCACTAACCGCTTTTCTGGATTTTCTAACAGTATTACCCATTGTATTATTTTGTAAATACATTTATTTGGTATATTTCATTCCTGCGTTTGTCATTCATTGGAGACCGAATTTCATCTGGGAATCCACAACATATATATATATATATATATATATATATATATATATATATTCAAAAATGAATCTTTAAATTCTAAGTGAGAAGATATACATTAAGAAATAAACGGTTAAGAAAATGATTTCTGACCTAGCTTCATATTGCCTATGCGAAGAATAAATATATATATATATATATATATATATATATATATATATATATACGTGTGTGTGTGTGTGTTCGCTGTTTCAGAGAATTTATCAAGGACAGTTCGAATGTCTTCAAGTCTATGTACTAATAGAGTGGCAAAATCTGCAAAGGGAAGATCGAGTAGCAGCTGCAGATCAAGTTTCGATTGTGCTTTAAAACTTTGCTGATTGTATAGACCTCCACTTCTGAATTCAACATTGACTCCTTCACTTAAGTCAGAGAGTGCTGTTTCAAGCATAGCAGAAAAGCAATGTTCAAAGACAAACGGAGCAATAATACAACGTTGCTCCTCTTCTCTTGGAGACAAAAAAGGCGTCCGATTGCTCACTTCCCGACCTTACAAAAGCTTTCATTCTTTCGTGAAAGGAGATAATAATATGGTGCATTTTTTTCTGGAACACCTAATTTTGACAAGACTTTCCACAGAGCAGTTAGAGATACAGTATCGAAAGCCTCTGTGAAGTTCACAAAAACAACAAATAGATCCTAATTTTGTTCTGATGCCTTTTCCTGGGCGTGCCGGAAACAAAAAAATTTATATCCACGGTTCCTCTACGGGATCGAAAACTGCACTGGATCTCTAGTAACGCCGATTCTGAGACAAATTCATTATGCCTATTCAGGATGATACGAGCAAAGATTCTGCCGACAACCGAAAGAAGAGATATTCCTCTATGGTTGTCACACTCACGACTGTTCCCTTTGGGCTTATACAAATGGACAATTGAAGAATCCTTATACTGCTGTGGCCCTTCTCTCATTTCCCAGACAAAGTTAAAAAAATTCACATATTTTGCGTGGCAAAAGATTGGTGCCACATTTGTATATTTCACCTGGAATTCCATCTTCACTGGGGTTTTGGGGGCGGGGGTTCCATTCGAAAGCTGTTAGACGGCATTTTTGTACAAGAAGTCTCCGAGGAATGTCTTTTATTACTTCAGCATCAAAAGACGAATCCTGATTTAGGACCGTGGAGAACTGTTCTGCCCAGCGTTTGATAATGTGGCTTTTGTCTGTCAAAAAAATGTTATCTGAAGAAATTTTGGGGGATAGACCGCCGTAAATATGACCAAAAACACCCTTCAAGTTTTTATATTAGGTTGGTGCAAAATGGCGTAATAATGTCGTTTTTTGACGTATTTTTAACGTCAAAAAACGTCATTATTACGTCATTATTTTTGCACCAACCTAATAGAATGATTTGAAGTCAGATCTGTCAGCTTCTTTAGGCTTTGCTGTCCACCAACTTTTCTTCATCTCCCTCAGTGTTACTTGAGACTTTCCATTGGCTGATTTAAAGATCGTTTTTTTTTTTTTTTTTGATAGGCATGTTTTGCCTGCCATCCAGACCTGATGACATTTATGCATGTTTTCAAGGAGAGATTTCATTTCAGGATCGTTTGAATCAAACCAGTTTTCATTGAACATACCTGAGTGTTTCTTTCGCCGAGTCATACAGTATGTTTTGTAAGGCAGACCATGCTGATTCAACTTCATTACCTACATCAAAAGATGAAAGTTTTGAGTCACACAATTTTTGGAAAGAGTCTAATGTTTCCTTGCCTTTCAGATTATATGTAGGTTTTGCTCGATAGTTTCTAACAGGCTTCTTCAAATGCATTGCCATATGTGAGCAAACCATTTTGTGATCTGACCAACATGGACCGATTACTAGTGATCGTGTAAGGTTTATGTCGTTGCAATCATGATCACGAACGATGTAGTCAATGAGATGGTCATACCATGATATAGGATGTCCCTTGTAGTTTTGAAAGTAGTTGGTTGTTGGAAAATTGTGTTGGTGATTACAAGATCGAATTCACTGCAAAGAGACAGCAGCAACACCCCATTAGAATATTATTTACCGACGCCATTTTTTTTTACAATGGCTTTACCACAGGAGAGTGTGTCAAATCCAATACGAGCTTTAAGTCCCTCATCACAAAGTTTGTCACGAAATTCCGTCCGCCTCAGAAGTTCCCGAAGGTTGCAGTAAAAGGATTCTTTTACCTCCTCAGTAAAGCCCATGGTAGACACATGACAACTAATTAAAGTGACATGCTTAGTCTTACCGATAGGTAAGAAAAGAAATATTAACCTGTCAGAAATACCAACTGAAAGTGATTCTAGTCATCACACAAGATTGTTTCTGATAGAGAATCCTACGTTAGATTCTCTTTTCACAGAATCAAGTCGTCGTACCCAGAAGAAGGTGTAGCCACATCCCACTTCTTTGAGTTGCCCTCTGTCTGGAAGTCTGGATTCTGTAATACTGATGTTGTTCTGTTTAAATACTCGCGAAATAATTGCTGTTCTACGTTCAGGGATTTTCTTATTGTTCTGAAGCCTCTATACATTCCAAGATGTTATGAACATTTTTGTTTCATTAAGTTTTGATTTTCTGAAATTTAGGGGGCACAATTTGGATGCCCAGCCATACGCACCGTATGACAGGGTCTTGCTCGGACATGCAATTTTTAGGTGGCCTCTTACGCACTCTTCCTCATAAGTGGAATAATATAACATGCAATATATATATATATATATATATATATATATATATATATATATATATATATATATATATATATATATATGTGTGCGTGTGTGTGTGTGTGTGTGAAAAGTGTGTGTATATAAATATAAATAAATATATATATATATATATATCTATAATTATTTATATATTATATGCGCGGTACTTATTAGAAAGCGCTCAATATCAGAGATAGAGCTACCATATTTGTTTGGGTAGATGTGAGTTTGTGACCCTGGGATTCACGCTTTAGCGATCGTCAGACAAACTGATTAATTTTTTAAACACCACTCCCACAATTACACCAATAAACGCAATCTACATAAACCCAATTTTTAAAAAAAATTAATCAGTTTGTCTGACGATCGCTAATGCGTGAAACCCAGGGTCACAAACTCACATCTATCCAACCTAATATATATATATATATATATATATATATATATATATATATATATATATATATATAATTTAAAGAAAAATACAGACTACTTTATGGTTTCATTAGTTATAATTTATTTCACCAGAGTTTTTATTTTTCTCTGGATATTCAGACTTCATACAGAAGCCATACGGATTACCAAGACTTTCGTTATATATATATATATATATATATATATATATATATATATATATATATATATATATATATATAATTATTATTATATCAGACCATTAGTAAACTTCAGAGCGTTATGTTTGTGTGATATCTTCAAAAAAAAAACTACCCAAACTAAGGGGACAATTGATTCAGCCATGACAACTTTGAAGAAATAATTTTCATTTCGTCATTTCACTCCATACATTTTTAAAACCTCACTATTCCAGCTATAAGTCCACTTCCTACCAAAAGATTGATCTGGGTTGAAACTCCGATTTGGGGCGAAATTACAATTCAGGACGAAAATTACAATTCAGGACGAAAATTACAATTCAGGACGAAATTACAATTCAGGACAAAAATTACAATTCAGGACGAAATTATAATTCAGGACGAAAATTAGATACTTCAAATCACAGACTCAGCTTCAAAAACTCACGTCACGAAACCTCTCAGTTCAACGCTGATTCTTTGTCATTTTTGCGGAAATAAATTGATTGATAAAGTTTTGGAAACATTTTAAACTGAATTTGAAATATTTTTTTTTAAATCACAAAGTTTTTGTGTTACATTAAACTCAATATAAATTCAAAACTTTTAAAATCATTACATTTTTAAATTTTTTTTTTTTTTTGTTATTTTAAGATTTGAATTTTTAACTGTACTCTCCTCATCCGGACACAAATCCTAATGTCGGATGTTTAAGCAACAGATGAGAGACAGATCCTCAAACTCGGAGACATCCGCATTCCAAAAAAGTATATGTATATGTAGAGAAAGTGTAACCCGAGTTAGAGCGGTTTCAAACACACGGACGTTGAGACAGAATTTGACATTTATTTATTTAGATAACAAGGAATATTGTTTTGTTGGAAAACATTTCCATCATGATAGGTCCTCGAGCAGTGCGAAGCAATTCCTAATTAAGAATTCATATCATCTTGCAACATATAAATTGTACTTACAGTGAAAAGGAAGTTATTTAACAATATCAGTCGTAGTTGTCTATTCATCGATAGTGCGAAGCACAAAAGAAATTTAAAAGTTTTATTGTATGCTAGACAACGCAAAGGCTCAATGAAAATCACAGGAAATTATAATCGTCATGGGAGACCTGAATGTCAATTAAGTTATGGAGAGAGATGGCGAAATAATTGGCAAATTCGGACGAGAATGTTGAAATAAACAAGGAGAAAAATGAGTCCAACTGTGCATATTAGTAAACAATAAATGATTTCAGAAACACCCAAGGCGTATATGGACATGGATAAGAAACGAAGAAACAAATCGACTAGATCACGTTCAATAAGAGACTGGCAACATTAGTGAAATAACAAATGTTAAGACACAATTTTAAGTCAACGCCACGAAAACAAGAATTTCATAACGTTTAACGGTCAATTAATATTATGTACCTGAAGATTGCGTATCAGCATAAAACCTCGAGTCGTGCTATCGACTAGGTATATTATGTATATTTATTATATATATATATATATATATATATATATATATATATATATATATATATATATATATATATATATATATTAGGTTGGTGCAAAAATAATGTCGTTTTCTCACATATGTTACTTTTATATATGATTTCTGATTTAATTCATTGATATATATAGCCATGTTATATATCATTTTGAAGCGCGTTTTTCGCTCTATCGTGTTATTCGTTACCGTTCTCAATCTTTTCATTCATTTTTTGCAGGATTTTCGACAGCATGGACAAAATTCAAATCCGAACGATTTTCTTGTTCCAGTTCAAACTAGGCCGAAAAGCTGCCGAGACAGCTCGTGATATCAATAATGCGTTTGGCCCAGGAACCACTAACGAACGTGTGGCACAACGGTGGTTCAAGAAATTTCGCAATGGTGACGAGAGCCTCGAAGATGAAGACGGTCGCGGCCGGCCGACTGCGGTTGATAACGAACATTTGAAAGCCTTAATTGAAGCCGATCCTCGCAAAACCACGCGAGAAGTTGCTGTTGAACTCGAGGTCGACCACTCAACAGTCGTTCACCATTTAAAGCAAATAGGGAAGTCAAAAAAGTTGAAATAGGTGAACGATAATCAAAAAAAGACATTATTTTTGCACCAACCTAATATATATATATATATATATATATATATATATATATATATATATATATATATATATATATATATATATATATATATATATATATATATATATATTATAAAGTGGACAAAGTCCGACAATTATTTTAAGACATTTTTATGTTTAACATTCTTTTTATAGATACAAATATTTAAGTAAATGCTCTGTTTATAATAAACAGTATTAAACAACATTTACCGACTTAAATGTCCGAGGAATTTTCACAGAAAATATTCGCCCTCCGACAGGATCCGAACCTGTATCCTATACCGAAACCGTCATTTAGCTTGACGTGCCTTTACCGATTTGTCTACGAAGAAACGTTCGGTAAGCAAGGTCGAATTTACTGTATTTGAACTTCAATCTTCCATGAATCTCTCACGTACATTCATGCCTGCTCATGGCGTATCAAATGTAAATTCAACTTTGCTAACCGAACGCTCCATTATTAATCATCCCTTCCCTGTCTTCCATCAGCATTGCTGATGCTAATATCAGTAAAATGACTGACTGCGCCTTCTCGAGCTAACGTTCTCGGCTGACCTGAAGTAGAAAAATTACATTTAATCCATTGCTCGGTCAGAGATTGTTTTACATATCTATAAGTCTACCATTTGTGCATGCTTAGAAAGTTGTTGGCAAATATGGCCCGACGTTCCTCATATTTACCTTGATAAACTCTAAAGAAGAACCAGCAATATTATTGATCCTGACCTTGCATGTCGGCTTCAGTCGTAAAATTACTTCTCTGTGTCTTTTCTATAAATAATTTCAGAGCAATTTTTCGGATGAAGTCTTCGCTGTGGTGCTTAAACTCTTTGAATTTAAGCGCAGTACTAGTCCTGGTGTCAAGATTTCATCGATTTTCACTTGTGTTGGCTAGATGTAGCCGTAAGTTCTATGGTAACAATTTTTTTTCTTATACTTTTTGGTTGTGGGAATCCCTTCCGGCTCTCTTTTTCACCGAACTTTAATCTTAAAACATTTATTTACAATGTTAATCGTTATTTACTGTCCTCCTGGTTACTCTTTTTTTTCACTTCTTAATAATATATCTGTTTTCTAATTCTAGCACGCCCCTTGCCTCTTAGTAACACTACAGCCTTGCTTCGGGCGAACTCGATTTGACAAAAAGATTCGAATGGAACTTTCGAAGCTTATACCTGCCAAATTTATTTTCCTACCCGAAACTTAAATAAATTAATTATTAAGGAATGAACAGTTTTTTTTTTATGTAAAATCTGACATTACTTCTTATTTCAAATAACCTATTAATTACTGGATACTCATTCTGATATATATTAGGTCGGTGCAAAAATAATGTCGTTTTCTCACATATGTTACTATGTGAGAAAACGACATTATTTTTGCACCAACCTAATGCTTATGTATTTTTTAACTGAAATGTAATTACTTTCGTCTTCGTTGAGTCTTTCATTTATCTAGTCTCATGCCAGAATAAACTTAACTGAGAAGAACACTCTATGGATCAGTGGTTGTCTGCAGTTGATTAATACTGTTAAATTGAGTGATCGATCTTGGAAATCGATCTGTTAAATTCTCTAGAGGCCGTTCCATTGGCTGACATTCATATCGACCCACATCACAACGAGGGTCAGTTATTATTATTATTGTTAGCTGCATAGAATGTGAATGAAGGTTGGCGATAGACTGGTCTGAAACAGCAGTAATTTATTATGAGTTTGATCCTTATTGAATGTCAAATTCGTGGCCTTGTGTCAGACTACTTGGAATTTCGAGCATGTCAATATTATAGATGATATGCCAAGGTAATTATTAGGTCCGTTATACTTCGCAGATGAAACTTAATTAATTCTTGCTTTCTTTCTTGCTGATGATGGCGGAGCTCTTGAATGTAAATATTAAATACTCTGCAGACAAGGTATTATGGATATAATGAGTGGACAATAAGTGGCTGCCTGGGTATCTGTTTATGACTTATGGCCTTTGCTTCGTAAGTGAAGTCGAAACATTCACGTGGAATCACTAAGGTGAAGCTGAAATTTCCTTCTATCTGTTAATTAAATGACATATTCTTCTGGCATATCGTTCAGGGTTCCATTACAATTAGGTAAGACTATATTGAATCCATTGCTAGATCAGATTAAAATCAAAATCAAAATCAAAAACCGAAAAGAATAAATAATACAATATGAAAATGTAAAACAAATAAAATAAATTAACCCAAACAAATAAATAAATAAACAAGCCACCCCCGCAAAAATAAGCGCCATTTTTTGAGTTTACCAAAATGTTCTGTTGTTAAATGTTAATACAGGTTCTAGAATTTAACTATAAGACTATATTGAATCCATTGCTAGATCAGATTAAAATCAAAATCAAAATCAAAAACCGAAAAGAATAAATAATACAATATGAAAATGTAAAACAAATAAAATAAATTAACCCAAACAAATAAATAAATAAACAAGCCACCCCCGCAAAAATAAGCGCCATTTTTTGAGTTTACCAAAATGTTCTGTTGTTAAATGTTAATACAGGTTCTAGAATTTAACTATAAGACTATATTGAATCCATTGCTAGATCAGATTAAAATCAAAATCAAAATCAAAAACCGAAAAGAATAAATAATACAATATGAAAATGTAAAACAAATAAAATAAATTAACCCAAACAAATAAATAAATAAACAAGCCACCCCCGCAAAAATAAGCGCCATTTTTTGAGTTTACCAAAATGTTCTGTTGTTAAATGTTAATACAGGTTCTAGAATTTAACTATAAGACTATATTGAATCCATTGCTAGATCAGATTAAAATCAAAATCAAAATCAAAAACCGAAAAGAATAAATAATACAATATGAAAATGTAAAACAAATAAAATAAATTAACCCAAACAAATAAATAAATAAACAAGCCACCCCCGCAAAAATAAGCGCCATTTTTTGAGTTTACCAAAATATTCTGTTGTTAAATGTTAATACAGGTTCTAGAATTTAACTCACCACTAACTAGCGTCCTAAACAAAACACATGTCGCTTTTAAAAGAAAAAAAATAAGATTGTGCTATTACGACAGAATTTTCATAGTTTTTATTTTATTTTTACTTTGAATTAATTTGCAGAAAATTGCGAATTCAAAGCAACAAAGCTTTGAGGTGAGGGCAGAAATTTAAATTTTATTGACAGAGGATTACTCTCAAAGACTCATTGCAAAAAGTTGAAGATTTATTGACCTGGAGTGAAATATTCATTACTAAAAACCTTTAGAAATTGACGCAGATGTTGAGAGAAAGAGAGCTAGAGTAGTAATTGCTGCTGAAGGAAAACACTAGATTATTGAGATCAAAATTTATAGAAGAAAAACGGCTCCAGAGTTGACAGATGAACTTAATTCCTATCAAAAGCAACCAATGTCACTCTCTACGGTGTAAATTTGATTAACATTAGTGATGTTCCTGGGTTGCATCGCTATCAAGAAGTCCCTGTTACGAAAGGTGCATAAGAGGAAAAGGCTCACAACGTTTCGGCCGTTGTACGCTCCGGCCTTCTTCAAGTGGTTGGAATTTCGAACTGAACCCTTTATTTCGATCCCTGGGGTAGACTGTTCTAGTTCCACGTGCCATGTTTTGATGGATGTCAGTTATCAGTTATCTCCTGCTAATTTTCCCTCTGAAAGTTCTCCACTGCCTTAACCGGGTATTGAACTCACACACGTTGGGTCTGTCACTTGATCTAACCAACGCCTTTATCCACTGTGCCATGTGTCCTTGAGGACAATAGCCCGCATAATGTAAATACTATACATAATACCTCATCTCAGAAATATAGACAGACGCAGAAAAGACTGTTATAGTATTAGATTGGTGCAAATATAATGACGTAATAATGTCGTTTTGACGTATTTTTTAACGTCAAAAAACGACATTATTACGTCATTATTTTTGCACCAACCTAATAATAAAAAAAAATGAATAAGAACTAGATAATGAAAGATTGCAAAAAAAAAAGGAATTGTTGAAGATAAGACCAAATATGACCTCTGAATTGGAAATATTCACCTTTCAACTAGCACTCTTCTAAATCATGTCAAAATAATTCGAGTAAAAAGTGGAGCAAAATTTTGGAAATGCTGATTTGGCCGACTCAGTCTTCTGACCTCTCTCCCACTGAATCATTATCGGATAAATCAGACAGGAAAGTTCGAAGAGAATACCATAATAAGGTGAGTGATTTTTTTTCAGTGATTAAAAGAATGCTTGTGAAGATCAGCCATCTCTTTTTTTAAATTATTTACAAGAATGCTAAGATAATCTAAAGCAAAAATTAAGTGCTTTCATTGAAGAAAAGAAAATATGATGCTGTATGATATTTTTTTTATTGTTAACTCTTTTTTATCAAAATGAAACCAAATACACTGTAGTTACTGAAATTTGATATTTTATTTTAAAAATTACAAAAATATCTTCTTTTAAGGTGTTTTAAAACACCTTAAAAGAACTGTGAGTGACTCCAAACCTTATATATATATATATATATATATATATATAAATGTAATGAAAAACAAACCACTTTAAGGTACCATTACGATAATTTATTTCACCTAAATCCTTTTTTAAGGATTCAGGATTCCTCTCAATTCGTTGTTGGAAGTTTTACCTGATGATCATGAATCCTTAAAAAAGGATGTAGGTGAAATAAATTATCGTAATGGTACATTAAAGTGGTTTGTTTTTCATTACATATTAGCTCTGTCCTCACATTGAGCTCTCAGGATTTCATCCTCTTTGGATTTAACAATTCGGTTTACCAAGTTCCTTACAACTTAATTATATATATATATATATATATATGTAGAGAGAGAGAAAGAGAGAGAGAGAGAGAGAGATTTGGTTTACTTTGTTTTGTCTTACGGAATATCAACCTCAATGAGTTGTTTAATGCCGACAAAATTTTCATT
This sequence comes from Acanthosepion lycidas, assembly GCA_963932145.1. Classification (NCBI taxonomy): domain Eukaryota; kingdom Metazoa; phylum Mollusca; class Cephalopoda; order Sepiida; family Sepiidae; genus Acanthosepion; species Acanthosepion lycidas. Next base: position 49,053,373 of record OZ010609.1, on the reverse strand, counting down.
GCTGGCAATACTTTTCAAAAATGCATTGCTGGTATTAATATGTTGCTGTAATCATTTTTTTCTTCAAAATTCTTTGCTGGTAATATTAAACCGATTTTTACACTTTCATAGCGTTTTGACACCAATTTGAAGTTAACTATTTATCCATAGCTGGGACCCTAACTGCTGTTATATCCCTGGTCAAGGTGGATCTTGGAACACCAGCAATTAAGAGGTGGTTACACGCTACTCAAAACCTCCTATCAGTGGCGTTGTGTAGTTTATCATCTTCCCCAGGACATATATATATATATATATATATATATATATATATATATATATATATTTGGTTGGATTGATGTGAGTTTGTGACTCTGGGTTTCACGCTTTTGCGATCGTCAGTTTGTCTGGCGATCGCTAAAGCGTGAAACCAAGGGTCACAAACTCACATCAATCCAACCAAATATGGTAGCTCTATCTCTGATATTGAACGCTTTCTAATAAGTACCGCGCATATAATGTATAAATAATTATATATATATATATATATATA
>OZ010609.1:49010341-49047841 GCA_963932145.1 Acanthosepion lycidas | reverse complement strand
AATTTTGAAAGGGCAGGATGTACTGCTTGGCATTCACGCCGGAAACTCCAAACATATAATAAAGCGCTTAAACGCAGCAACCACAACATGAAATTGGTCTATGTTATAAGAAATAAGAACAAAGGTAGCGCAAGCGTAACGCAAACGTAACGCAAACGTAACATAATATAGTTCAACCCGCCATACCACAATAATGTCAAAACCAATGTAGGTAGAATTTTCCTGAATTTAATTCACAAACGCTTTGGTTATTCTCCAACACTAAAAAAAAGATTTTCAGTAAAAATAATATTGAGGTAAACTATAGCTGTACAAAATAGATAATTATATATCCCAACATAACAATAATATATTAAGCAAGCACCCAACAAGCACTAAATAATAATCCTAATAAAAGGCAATGCAAATGCTGTAAAAACGAAACCTGCCCGCTAAGTGGCCAGTGCATGACTGAAAGCATAATGTAGAGAACTAGGAACAATTCAGAAGATGATGTCAAATATTACTTTGGATCCACGGAGAACAGATGGAAATCGCGTTTTTACCACCACAAAATGACATTGAGCATTTCAAATGCAAAAACCTCGCAACACTTTCAAAATGTCGATTAAAAAACAATCATAAGAAGCCAACTATTATCTGGGAGATAATCGAGAAAGCTAAGCCATACAGTGGAAAGTGAGAAAGATGTTTGTGTTTGTTGGAGTCGCTTATTATATTAAAAATAAACTTAAATAACACTAACTTGCTGAACACAAGATCGGAATATATATATATATATATATATATATATATATATATATATATATATATATACTGGAGAAAGAAGACGTAGGCTTTGGGGCACTTTCCGTTGGGTTATGTGTACTTGGATGAATATCACCACGGGATTTAATGAGTTGGGGTGCTATATCATGTCTAGTCAGTTTCTTCGTCATCGAGGCCCGCTCGTCCAGTGGTATGAATCTTGGGTTGTATCCTAGTATCCAGGGTTTGATTCTTGGTAGTGGTATGTGCACTGCTGATGATTCTCAAAATAGGTTGAAATGGCCGTCCAGTGCATTCTGTTTAGGACATTTTTTTTAGATTCGATAAATTAATAAAAATGATTATTCAAATACTCCCAAAATTTCTATCGCATATAAGTAATTTTTCTGTGATGTGTTTAGACATTTAGGACGATTCGTTGAACAAAATTGACAATTAAATTGTTATAAGTGCACATGAACATGAATGAACTATCGGTTTAATAAAAATGTATTATCTTCTTTAGAAAATTTGCTTCATTTACGTTTGGATACGAAACTGTAGACATGAAAATCTTCGAGAGATCTATGACGAGAAATGTTTCACTTAAAGGCATATTTTTTTTTAGTTCCGAATTGAGATTAGTTCTGTCATATATATATATATATATATATATATATATATATATATATATATATATATATATAAATGCAGTCGTCTCTGCTCCTCCAATAGCTTCATATCTCGCACCTCTCACCTGTGGAACTCCCTTCCCTATTCCAGTTTCCCTGAGTGCTATAATCTCCAACTATTCAAATGTAATGTCAATCGACATCTCCAGTTGTCTTGAGCTATCCACTATCCTTCTCCTCATCCTTTCCTCTATCACTCCTATCTACTCTTGCTCCAGATCTTCTTTAACCCCTTGCGTCCTAGTGGCTTCCCCCTTACTTGGGAGGAAACTCTTATTTATATATATATATATATATATATATATATATATATATATATATATATAATATCAGTGGTAAATATACACAGATATATGCAAAATACACAGGTGCATATACACACATGTATATATTTTGAATAAAAATTTCGAGAGCATAGAATCTAGGTAGAACTCAATGTCCAGGACAGAGTAAGGATATAATAAAAAGGCTTAAACACTAATATTCCATGGTCATAATTTATTACATTGGAATCGTAAATACGACCTACAAATTCAAATTCTATTATATTTTTATATATATATATATATATATATATATATATATATATATATATATTACTTTTAAGCATGCACGCAAATTCGCGTACAAACATTTCATTCTTTTGTTTTGGGATCTGATAATGACATAAGTAGCGAAAAGCGCTGTAGCTTCCTCTTATCCAAGTACTTTCGATCTTCTCCATGAATCATCCTCAGGGGTGAATTATAATTTATCCTTTGTAGCTATAGAAGAAAATTCCATAGACAGTTTTGGGTTTTAAAACAGTATTTTTGGCAGAACTCTTTTATCTCGACCCTGGCAATATTTGAAATAGTCTACGGTGACGTTATGTTTATTGGTTACTGAGACCGTATATATATATATATATATATATATATATATATATATATATATATATATATATATATATATATAATCTATGTACATGAATGTTTACAATTTCTTAAATTAAAAAAAAAAACAACAACTTTGTAGGGATTTCTATATACTATTTTCAAACATTACGTGTTTGCTTAAATCATTTAGAGATGCTATGTCTGCTTATTTTTGTTTTAATCCTTTTTTTTTATTTTATTTTTCCAAATAAATTAAAATAATAAAAATAAAGTAAAAATAAATAAATTAATAGGAAAAAACAACAGTGGCCTCCCTTGCACTGAGAGAAATTTCTATAATTTCAAATTGATATAGGATGAAAAACAACGCAGTAAAATGAACAGTAAAAATGATTTGAATTTTCAGAAATACGTATAAGCATACACAGACAATTTAACCCGCTGCTTATGCTCTCAGGTGAAACTGATGGTACCTGTGAAAAGAAAAATTATTTGAAAGAAAGTTTTCAAAATTACGGTTACCAAGAAATTCATTCGTTGGCTTGAAAGTATTGAAATAGAAATAAATAGACATAGTATCTATAATATCAGTATAGATATATTTTTATTAAAATTTAAATTATCTGACGGTCAGTCTCTACTCAGCACCTGAGTATTGCGTTGCACTACCGGTGAAAAATAATAAGTATATATATATATATATATATATATATATATATATATATATATATATATATATATATATATGGTTGGATTGATGTGAGTTTGTTATCCTGGGTTTCACGCTTTTGCGATCGTTGGGTTTGTCTGACGATCGCAAAAGCGTGAAACCCAGAGTCACAAACTCACATCAATCCAACCAAATATGTTAGCTCTATCTCTGATATAGAGCGCTTTCTAATAAGTACCGCGCATATAATATATAAGTAATTATATATATATATATATATATATATATATATATATATATATATATATATATGGTTGACTATCCCGTCATTATCGACGTATGAGGGTGAAACAACTCAGTTCCTAGGAACTGACAGCCCAGACACCAACACATACGATTTGATTAGAGTGGAGAAGGCTTTGTGCAAAACCAATCACACTTTTTGAAGGGCCGAATATAGAGACCTGGTGCACTACGACCCTCCGCAGATTTTTGAATTCAGAGTTGTCCTTTTCCTAGACCAGTGGCCATCCTAATCTATGAAACCCGGTCTCTGCTGCTATTTACCCATAGCTTGAGACAGAAGTATTAGCACGTAAGTGAATGTAATGGATTCGACTGGTCGAATATATATATATATATATATATATATATATATATATAAGAAAGAGATTGTAGTTGTTCCAACCAGAGAAAAGTATGTATATTAAAAAGAAGAGAAGAGAGGTGCCGTAAACGTTTTTGGTTGTAATGTGGATGTATTTAGAAAAAAATATTATGCTTTGTTTTCAATAATTTTACTACACGGGTTTCTGGTCTCGCGACCGTCTTCAGGTAAAAGCGGAGATTGAATTCAAGAAAGAAATTCGGATTACTAACACAAAAACAGAAAATGTCTCATATCGAGAATATTTAACATTGAAAAACATAAGGAAAAAATTAATTATTTTTAATAATACGTGTGTGTGTGCTCGCGCGTGTGTATGTGTGTCTGCGCGTGTGTGTGTGTGTATGTGTGTGTGTGCTTGTGTGTGTGTATGTGCGTGTAGAATGTATAATAGTATCCGAAAGAAAAGTGATGATGTGACAAAGACCCATTTCGCTGGAGAAAGCTTATGTTCTCTTTGGCGTCATCATATTAAATAAAAGAAAATCTAAACTATGTGTTAGGTATGTTGTAGAGTGTGCAAAGAAGTCCCTCAAACAAATAATAAAAAGAAAATACACTACAAATAAAGTAAAATAAACTTTTGTTTATTTTCGTAAAAAAAAATATATAAGAATTATTTTTTTGTACACAATGGAATTGTCCGTAAAGCTGTAAGGTCAGCTTGTCGCTGTACTCCCTCTGATCTGATGAGAGTTTCTATCTTCCTTATATCTGAATGATGAGGCTCCGGGGAGATTAAGAAATGGGTTTCTTATGTCGAGCCCTGATTGGTCCATAAATCATATTTTTGACCACGTGGTGTGCTTTCCATTACGTCCGAACTTTTGGGTGCGCCGTCCTTGTTTTTGACCCCACAGGGTATGGTAAGGAGAGAGTTCCCGCGCAATTGTATTTTTTGGATACACGTGGTGTGAGTTAATTTTTATTGTGTGTATGTGTGTGTGGAAAATAAAATAAGAAACAGCACAATGTGTCTTCGGATTTCTGATGATAATTTGATTGCCGTAACTCACAGTAAGCTGAAAGTATATAAAAATACATTTCAACAAATCAAGGAATTTGAAAAGAAAAGAAAAAACATGAATTAAAATAACGGCTTCTATACAAAGGACACACAATTTTGTTCTTTTATCCTAACCGATGCGCTTAGTGGGAAAAGTATTAATGAATTAATATTGCGGCGCACACACACAGAAACATATTTCTTTCGTCGTGATAAGGCGAAACGCCTAACCATGTGAATAAATCAGTTTTCCACTTTATCAAATGTATCAAACATTGTCTGGATTCTATATCCTATACGCGCGCACGCACATAGACATACATATACATAAACACACACATACGTAGACCCCCCATATATATATATATATATATATATATATTAAAATAATAGGAAAGAAAAATAAGATTTAAAAACGGTGCCCGATACACCCGTAGAAAATAATATTGCAATTGTTTTTTTCAGTATATATAATCATCCCAATGCCGAAATTCCCATGTTACAAAACTGTGATTTCAATTTAAATTCAATCATAAAAAAATTAAAACTTAAAATACAAAATTCTGTTACATTATCAAGCGATACTAAGATAAAAAATAATGGAGTCTTTTCACCGAAATGCATGCATACACATCTCCATACACACACTTACATACACACACCTATATACACAAACCTACACACACTTACATACACACACCTACATACACAAACCTACACACATTTACATACACACACTTACATACTCAAACCTACGCACACTTACATACACACACCTACATACACAAACATACACACACTTACATACACACACCTACATACACAAACCTACACACACTTACATACACAAACCTACGCATACTTACATACACACACCTACATACACATACCTACACACACGTACATACACACACCTACATACACAAACCTACACACACTTACATACACACACCTACATACACAAACCTACACACACTTACATACACACACCTACATACACACACATACATGCACAAACCTACACACACTTATATACACACACCTATATACACAAACTTACACACACTTCGATACACACACGTACATACACAAACCTACACACGCCTACATACACAAACCTACACACACCTACATACACAAACCTACACACACCTACATGCACAAACCTAAACACACTTACATACACACACCTACATACACAAACCTACATACACAAACCTACACACACCTACATGCACAAACCTACACACACCTACATATACACCAGAATTCCAGTCGAGATCGTTACATTCACTTACGTACAAATACCTTTGAGAAAGGGTATGTATTAATCTCTAAAGATGTATATAAATAGCGAGAAAGATGGAGAGGCAACCGATCTAAGAGGACAATTCCGAATTCAAACCTTCCAGTTATTGGTCAAATAGCTACACCAGCCTTCAATTGACAAAGTATCTGTCGAGTACATCTACGATTCTAAAGACATTGCCAATAAGGGAGTGATACCTCCAAGGACTGAGTAGGTCTGAATATGGGCCCGTCTTATGAGATTAATCCCGGGTACCCTTTTTATATTATTCATTTTTCTTTTACTTTCTTTTCGTAAATTTAGATGATATAATTCTTCAAGATATCATAGAGAATCAGAAATCTTTATATCGCCGATGATATTTGGTTCTTCTCCATTAGAGAATGGTTAACAAAGAAGGAAAGCATACAATAACGACTTTGGTTTGGTTTGGTTTACGGCATATCAACCTCAATGGGTTATTTAATGCCGACAAGATTTTAATTCTTTGTAATATTTTCAAAAATATATTTCCAGTAATAATTGTCCTTAAAAGTTCATTGCTGCTAATATTTTTTTTACAAAAAAAAGTATTGTTGGTATTAAAACCTATTTTGAGATTTTCATATTGTTTTGACACTTGTTTGGGGGTTAATTATTTCCCATATCTTGGATCCTAACAGATGATACCACCCCTGGGAACATCAGCAACTAAGAGGTGGTTCCCTCTCCTCGAAACCTCCTGATTAGAAGCCTTAGTGTCGGATGTAGTGTATCGTCTTACCCAGGACGCAGGTGTAGTTTATCGTCTTACGCAGGACGCTGATGTAGTTTATCGTCTTACCAAGCACGCCGATATAATTTATCGCCATACCCAGGAAACTGATGTAGTTTATCGTCATACCAAGGACGGAATAACTACTTTCTTTTTTACTTAGTAGATACATATTTTTGAGTATACATATTTTTGAGTATACATCTTTTTTATTTAAACAGCCGGTTAGTGTAATTGAAACTCTTAAAAGTGTAAGCGTATCGTTGATTTCCATCGAAACGGTTGCTAACTTATAATGGGAGAAACCACCTTTGATCGTAGGTGTACTTTAGGCCACGGACGTACGGCTGTACTCCGGAAGATATGGTTAATAGGGAAGAGGTTCCTTCAATAAGAGTGTGAAGACCCTGGATTTGAAATTGTTTGATAGGGAAATAGAACGAAAATAAGAAACAACAAATAGGAACAACTTGTTATCGTTCTGTGTGAATTAGTCTAATATTAATCTAAAGAACTAGCGATATACAAATAGGTTTTTAGTCAACTTAGGCGTCATCAAACCGATCTTCATCATTGTTAAATATTTATATACGGCAAGCAGCATATGTTTTACTTACAAAATATTAGAAGTGTTTAATACCTTTAAGCAATCTCTTCATACTAAGTCGAGTGATATTCAATTTCTTTTAAAACGTCAGACAATAGTTTCTATTTTAGCATTGAAAAACACGGATATATGTTTATCATTCCTCATTATTATAACAGCCACACTCTATTGTGTAAGGGACTAGTAAGAAAATATCAATACTAGAGCATTGAATCGAGGGTTTTGCGCCTACAGGGGAAAAGTGTGTGTCGCTTCTGCCTCGGTTTTACAATATTTGTATATTAATCAATACATTCTTAGACTAGCACAACACTGTTTTCTTAATTTCATTAATACCTGAATTTATCGGAGTAGTGACTCTTCATTATTTAAATTCTATACGGGAATAGATTTTTATCCCTTGCTTCCTGTTCCGGATTGGGTTTCAAGTTTAATTTAACTCTATAATTCTAACGTCTCCGCCTGAAGCTCTGACATTTTATTTGTTATTTCTTTATTTTGTCCTCAATAGGAGTAGATAGGTTGACCTATCGTCTGGTTCACACTATCTCTCAATCTTTTGACCAAAAGTAGATTTTTATTTCTTATTTCCAGTTTAGGATTGGGTTTCCAGTTCCTTCTAAAGCCTCCTCTTTCTCTTTCACGCATAGTAGCCTCCTCGCGTCTTAGTTGCATTATCAGTTTGCGTGAGGGGATTCATTGAAATAAATACATTTTAATGACCCCATCTATGTTGTTACGTTCCCAACGTTTCAAGTATTCAGTTATCTGGCGATCAGTGTAACCTTCAAGGAATCTCCTTCTCTTGCCCATATTTGAAGAAACCCCATCTTATTCACTCTGCTTATATTCGAACTATTGCATTCAATCTTGTTGTTTTATCATACTATTACACTTTCCTCAGATATATATCGATCTGGGTAATCTAGAGGTAATAGATTTCTTCATTTCTAGGGGGGTAGATTCTTCTGGTTCCACTGCTAAGGAGGTCCTCATAGACAAACATATACGGTGATTCTTTCAGATGTCTAATTCTCAAGTGTTCTTCCATGTCCAGTATTTTCACTTTATTCTACAAGAGATGATGACTACATACATGATCAGCTATGCCCGATTTCATTTCCTTAACGCTCACTGTGGTTTTTCGCTGCTTCTTCAGGTTTATTTCTTTTTGACCTTTATATTCATTGCCACAACTGCAAGGGATTGACTACACGCAATTCTTGGTCATATTATTCCCCGTGTTAAGATTTACTCGGTAGATATTTCTCTGTAGAATGGAACTGCTTCTGAATATTGTCTTGATATTATGTAGGCCAGTGATCCTCTGAATCTTTTCCGAAAAACTCTTGATGTAAGGTAGTCAGACCGTGACAATATTCTAGTTATCCTCCTTGTCCAATACTTTTCCTACCTTTAGACGCTGATATCTCGTTAGTTGTTATTGTGAAGAGTATGTCCTAATGGATTCATTTCAAAATTCCTTGTCGATTACAGAGATCAATATAAACCTGGGGAAGACCGGAGGGCACAACAGCCGAAACGTTGTCATTATACAACAGAGATGATGACAATTGTCTAACTATAAGCAATGAAAATATTGATATTTCCTCATCCGAGAAATTCAGACAATTATATTCCATTAATTGTTCTTTGAGTAGTGCTCAAGCATTTACTAGTGATATTTCCATCGGGTCTAAATATATTCCTACTACCGGGCGCAGGAATTGAACTCATAATTAATTTCTCGTCCGAATCCCTAACCACAGTTTCTAGCCTACTGTGTTCTAACACTCGCAACTTATCGATCACCGTGCCTTCTGGGTTTTCTCAGGTGTCTTTCGATCCGGTAAACCATTAAGGAGAATCCAACGGAACTCTGTTTAACGTACGAAAGTAAATATTTCTACATCTCAGGATATTATCTTGACTAATTATATAACAGGGAGATAACATTAGTTCGTTTCACGTCATGTGTGATATGACATGCGTAAACATTGGTTCAACATTTTACGTCAGGTGAGATGTTAAACTTTGTTTAAAGTCTTACTTCACTTGTGATATAACGGTGATAACACTGGTTCAGCATTTTACTTCATGTGGATAATAACAAGTTGTTAACTCTGATTCAACTTTTACGTCATGCGGGACATAATAAGGTCCAATATTTTAATTCATGTGGGTTATAACAATATGGTAACCGTGATTCAACGTTTTTGGTAAGCCTGGTTCAATGTTTCACTTCATGTGAGTTATAACAAAGTGGCAACTCTGCTTCAACTTCTTACGTCACTTGGTATATAACAAGGCCGCAACCATGGTTTAACGTTTTACTTCATGTGGTTTATAACAAGGTGATAATCCTGGTTCAACCTTTTTATTTCATATGGGTTATAATAAAGTGTTAGCCGTTGTTCAACCTTTTAGTTAATGTGGCTTATAACAGGGTTGTAACTCTGGTTCAACGTTTCGCTGGATGGGAGATATAACTCTGTGGTAAGCCTGGTTCAATGTTTTATTGCATTGGAACGCCTAATGAATATTTGAACCCTACACGCAAGCCGCTAGTGCCCCGCTGACGAGGCGCAGGTGGCAACGCCAGTGGACCACCCGGGGGCCCCTAGCCATCAGCCAGTGGTAACATTGCCATGACGACAGCGGGCCACCAGCTGTAAACGCTAGTGAAATGCCACCCAGTGGCAATTGGTGCCTTGCGTGTAGGGAAGTAGGAAATAATGAAGAACTGAAGAGTGAAAAACCTACAAGGAAAATAATTAAGCGTCGAGGAGAATAAATAAAGAACAAATTAAAAATATTAATTAAAATCCATAAAATAAGCTAGATGTGGACATTAGGAATACTTGAACCTGAAATAAATAAAGTAGAATTATTTAACATTTTGTATGGCTAGATCTTCCACAACTCACTGAAAATTACAGAAGATTACATGATAATCGGTGTCTGTTATAAACAACTTCCTTTTTTGCTTTTATTACCTCTACGGCCAACGAATTCACAGACACATGCCAACATACAGTGCCAAGATCGGGGTCTCTCAATATATTTCTAATTACTGCTAGAATAATTTGCTGCTGAATGATCGTCAACCAGGCAACATAAAAATATTAATTGTTTACACCATATTTAAATTCTTCAGTGTGTTTTAATTAACCCAGTTATTAGTAACGATCAGAGTTTATTTTTTGTACTGTGAAATTGGTTTTAAGCAGAGACAAATAAATCATTGTTGAGTTATATAATACTGAATTTAAAACGGGGCACCGAATCGAACTCCGTACTAATGATCAACTATTAGGTTGGTGCAAAAATAATGACGTAATAATGTCGTTTTTGACGTTAAAAAATACGTCAAAAAACGACATTATTACGTCATTATTTTTGCACCAACCTAATAGATTTAACTATTCAACCATTATTTCAGGCCAATCGACCCTCGTAACGTTCATTTCTAGATTTTTGACGAGCCTATTAAAAAGTTGTTGACGATTATACAGTGTAACCCGGATATAAGAGAGTTGTCGGGACCGGAGAATAGGTATCTTATATCCGGGTTTCTCTTATATCCGGGTTTGGTCTATTTTGTTTAGGTAAGTATGGCTCTAATTTGGGACCAGAGAAAATCACTGTGCCCATTTTTTTTTTTTTTTTTTTTTTTATCTAGATACGTCCATATAATTAATGTTACGCGGGTTTATTTACAGAAATAAAGACCCGGATTAAATAATTCATATGTTCAATTCACATTGTTGGATGGAACGAAGCCAAGCTAATCGCCTATGTTTCGAGAGTTTTCTTTTAATGGTTACTTTAGTCTGGTTGGTTGATTTTTCCTTAGCAGTTTATTAACCTATGTGGTTTATATATTTTGCACACAATTTTAAGGATTCAGCTACATATATGTTGTACAGAATTTTATACTTTCAGCGAAACGTATTTTTTTTTAGATATATAGCTTATCGATGATATAAGTAGTATTATTAATGTTTTTAAAAATATATTCCTGGTAAATTCACTACAAAATGTATTGTTATTATTTATAAAAATCTATTGCTGGTAATTTTTATTACAAAAAAATGTATTTTTATACATTTCTTAGTGTTGCATTGTTTATAATTTTGCTATAACACTGCATTGTTGGCTATTTTATTATGAAATGTATTGTTGGTAATTCTACTATAAAAATGTATTGTTGGCTTATTATTTTGTCTTAAATATGTATTTTTGGTCCTTTTACAATAAAATCTATTGCTGGCGATATTTTTTATATATTTTTTATGTGCCATGTCCTTTCAGAATATAGGCGATCATGGCCCTTCACTTCCCCCTATCCCTTGTGGCTCTTAACAGGTTTTGTGCTTCTGCCAACTCCCCCAGGCCACACTCCACCATCCACCTGCCCAAGCCCGCCACGTATGACATGCGCAGCTTTCCTGTATCTTTTTTCCCCTCTATACGTCCTGTGAGTATCAGATTCTCCAGGCCCTCCTTTCTCATAAATTCCACCTGCCTCTTCCTTATGTTAAGCATGTACAGCTGGTATTTTCACTACAGTTATAGATTGTTGGAACCATAACACGTCCTATCACTTGGGTCTGCGTTAACCTGTGAAAAATAGAAAGTAAGTAGCGGTTTCCCTCCTCCTCAAAATCTGCAATCTCTCGATCAGAGGCCGTGCATCCGGTTGTAGATTATTACCATGTCCAGGACTAGATTACTTTAGTTTCAGAATGGGGATATAAACTTTTATATAGACAATTCTCCGAGGGTAATATGTTGTATATATTTTGCTTTTATTAGATAGTTATTAAATAATTGTTGAAAAATTCTAGGTCCGGCTCACCTCCCAAAATATGACAAAATGTCAACCAACAAAATTATAAGTTTTTTTTTTTTTTTTAACTCATTATAGTTGGAAGGAACAATGAGGAAGGAAACACGCTTTTCAATTCCGATTATTAGAATTGATGAATTCAAACGAAGTGTTCAGGATCAAACAGATTTATGATTCTTCCCATTCTCATTACTTACGGTCGGGAGCTATATACAGTTGTTCTGGTTTTGAATTCGGAGTTTTCCTTCTCTAACTCTACTAATCAACCACGGCTATAGAGCCAAGTCTGTCCTCCTATTTAACCCATATCTACTGGGGAAGAGCTGGATTCATACATTTCCACTGAGTATTTGCGTGTAACTGAATCTAACGAATGCTTAGAATTTCTCCAATTTCCTAATACGAGCCGCTATTCATTACATGATTTCACTAGAAACCAGAAAAAAAGATTACTAAACGTCTGATCTCTATCCTTCACTATGCCAGTGAGTACTGGACGATCTCCTCAAAGGTGAAGAGGAGACTACAGAAGAATGCTGACAACACAGTGGACCGAACATATGATTAACTATGAAGATGTGGAGAAAACAAAAAGAAAACAACTACTTAACAAGAGGAAGAATCTGTTGAGCTTTCTAGGGTATATAACGAGAAAAAAAAGGGGGGGAATCTGCTACTCACAGAACAGATAGAGAGCAAGAGGGACAGAGGAAAACAACGCATAACATATTTAGCGAGCTTGAGTAAATGGATGGCGTAACAGAGCTTAGGAGAAATAACAGACAGTTTATTAAGAGCTACAAGAGACAGGAAGATGTGGAGATCCATGTCCGCTTATATCCTGAGGGTACACGGCATATGAAGAAGAATACATTACACCAGTCTCATGTCATGATTTTCACCAGCAAAAAATGTCACGTCTTTGTGACCTGAATCCTATTTCCGACCATAACTCTGGCACTGGTTATCGGGCCATATCTTATCCGCCCTCGTCACAAGGATGACTGCATTTGCCACTTGAAGTTTTATCATCAACTTGACCAGCGTTTACTATCTAATCAGGGGTTTGATCAAAGTGGTCCTCCTTCTAGCGAGACATACTGCGACTAAGGTTACTGAGCTCTGTTTGCCCCAGGATCGAAAGGCAGGAGGGAATTAAGAATCACTTAATGTGTTGTTCTTTTTTTCTTTTGGAGATTACAGAATTACTCAGTCAACTGTAAAAAACGCAATTACTCATCTCTTCACGGTAGAGATTTTTTATTAGATGCGGTTAAATGGGAACTAGTAAAAAAAAAGAAAAATATCTCAAAAAAAAATATCTCAAAAAAAAAATGTCTCAAAAAAAAATCTCAAAAAAAAAATATCTCAAAAAAATAACCTCAAAAAAAAATATCTCCAAAAAAAATATCTCCAAAAAAAATATCTCCAAAAAAAAATGTCTCAAAAAAAATAACTCAAAAAAAAAAATATCTCAAAAAAAAAAGTCTCAAAAAAAAAATCTCAAAAAAAAAATATCTCAAAAAAAAAATATCTCAAAATAGGGAAGAAAGATCGCTACAAACACACAATTCATAATTAAACATTCTTATGTGTATATTTAATAAGATAGGAGAAAACGAATGCTTGATCAGAGAGCATATAATATGACATGGTATAAAATACGGAATTGCAGTGTTCTAATGAAATAAGAAGACTCGAGGTGGACATTATGCCTCAAGCTATCAAAAAATAGCTGTCACTTCTAAAACGTTACTGGTTGAATGAAAGTTTTCTGCAATCTATTTCACAAGCTTTCATTATAGATATTAGAAGCATAAATTTTTTAATATAAGGACAAAAAAAAAACATACCGTTCTGTTATGTTGTAAAGATGGATTTGTGAATATATAGGAGTAAAACAATGTGTCTCTGTAACTATATATAGTGTTTGAAGAATACAATATTTTATCTGCACGGAGGATGTAAATGAAGATACAGAGAACAAATTAAGTGTTTATATATGTATGTATGTGTGCATATATATATATATATATATATATATATATATATATATATATATAGATAGATAGATAGATAGATAGATCTAGAGGGGCAGACAAACCAACCAAGGTTTCACCTAAGCCGATCGTCAGGGAAGCCGGCCTTCCCTGACGATCCGTTTGGGTGAAACCTTGGTAGGTTTGTCTGGCTCTCTAGGTTTAACTAGGTCTGTTCTACTTATTGTAATGAGCACTTTATTTAGTTATTTTAGGTACTCGCATCGTTTTTTTTTTCTTTGGGCCGTGAACTCGAATGTTAGACGATTATTTTCGGTTAACGTACATGTTCTTGGTTCTTTCTTTTTTATACCTTTTTTCCCCTTTGGTATTGGCTTGTTTATTTGCAAATCAACACACTGAAGGTTTTCCGAGCGAGTATAGTTTCTTATACTTATGTGACACCATTGAGAGGCGCAAAAAGAGGGAAAAAGAAGGAAAGAAAAAGGAGAGAGAAAAGAGAGAGAGAGAGAGGCGAGACTTAACTTATATGATAAAGTGAGGCCACCCACAAGAAATAACATTTGAAAATGTTATTTTGATAATGGAAGACAATGGTGAGGGTTCTGTCGGCCATTGTCTTGGGGCTGGCTGGCAGGGTCCAGGTTGATACACGTTTTTTTTTGTTTTGTTTAGATAGATAAAAAAATTAACTGTGTCTTTGTGGCGAAAATCTGATTTAAGAATTCCATATGCCGTGACGTTAGGATAAGAATTGAGATTATCACTCTACGGGCCGTATTGTCCTCTTGGCGGCCAGAGAAGAAGAGAGAAACAAACGAAAGAAAAGGAAAAGAAAGAGATAATTTTTTTTCTTTGAGCAAAATATATATTTTTTTAAGAAACAAGGCTAGTCTAGTCACGCCCACACTGTTGATCGACCATTGGTTGAATGCTAACCAGCCAGGCGGATGTGATCATGTGACGCGAGGAGGCAGCCGTAGAGAGTTTAGGTATGAGGGATTACTACGAAGAAGTGGGGAAGACCGTTGACGCCCCTCTGGGGCATGGTGAGGTGTCCATATGAGAATAAGAGAAGGTGGGGGTAAGAGAAGACTTCCAAAAATGGAAAGGAGTGGAAAATTCCTGACCGAAAATAAAGAAGTGGACTATGGATTTAGAATTATCAAGGAACTTCAAACCCCGACGAGACCATCCCGGTTTGGGTCGGCGTCCATATAAGCAAAGTCGCGGCGAGCGAAAAGCAGTTCGGCAGTTCGAGAGTTGGAGAGTTGGAGAGACAGTTCCAGTTGAGAGCTCTGAAGATCCACCACGAAGAGCTGACCAAGATTCGCGCAAATTCCGAACTCATCTTCTAACCAAGAACAATTCATTTTTTTTAAAGAACGACTTAGACTCACACCACCAAAATAAGTTTTGTGAATTTCGCCTGAAGACACACCAAGAGTCAGTTTACCAGGGAACAGACAACTTAAGATGTTAAGACTCGCCTAAAAACCACGTGTCACAATCAATATAGCGGATCGGGAGATAGACGCAGTCCTATGTATCCAGCAACCAGATATAAAGTATTGTTATCCTTTTTTTGATACCATTTTCGATTTATTATTTTCTTTTCTTTTGCACGTACTTGTGCGATACCGCCCTCATTCGAACTCAAGCTTACAGTACGGCCCCGATGCTGATTTATTTCGTCTGCCTAAGATCAATTCACAACGTGGGTAGGCAGACTGGAGATCAAAGTAGTTACTTCGGTAACCAGACGTTGGAAGCGAGTTGGGAACGACGAGGCTGATATCGAATCTAACCAGATTCCCATCCGAATCACTTAGATCATCACAATTGGCGCCGCGCCCAGGATAAGACACGGGACAGGCTGACGTCACAATTTGACGTAACGGTTGGATGCCACACGTATAAGATTTCTATTATTAATAATAATACATATATATATATATATATATATATATATATATATATATATATATATATATATATATTTGTGTGTGTGTGTATAAAATACATTATACGCACTTCAATATATTGTCTCCCGAGGTGAATGATATTTTTTTTTCAACTTTCAAAAGAAAAGAAGGATGTAAACAAAGTCATTGAATATGACTGAGATGGTCGGCAGTACGGAACAAAATTTTGAAAACAATATTGAAAATCTTATTCGGACATTGGAAATATATATATATATATATATATATATATATATATATATATATATATATATGAAGAAATATAGTTTTAAGGTGTGCTATATTTATGAGATAAAGTGCTCATCGAACGCATGTAAATATAAATATAAAAGTTAGCACAGAAGTCAACACTCAAAGGCGACAGGCTGTTTAATGCGGCCTAACAATTGCGTCCAGCATGAAACAGCCTGTCGCCTCTGAGTGTTTACTTCAATGTTCACTTTATATATATATATATATATATATATATATATATATATATATATGCGGTTATGCGGATAGTTGCTGGGAGAACCTATGCCTGGCAAAAGGACTCTCGCACAAAACCACCCTATCAGGATAACCCAGTCATGGATGCCAGACAAGTTTTGAGGCTTATATCTGGTCACCTAACTCCTCAGACTGCACCCATCTTCTTTATTATGTGTGGGGTGCATTTGAGTGAGAGACCGAAAAAAATCATTTTAGCACTAATGATGAACTCTAGGCAAGGATTATGGCAGCATTTGTTAAAAAGAGAGTTGCAGAAGATTCCGAACGCGTCAAAGATCGTGGTTGAAGCCAAAGGCGAATTTACTGTACATCCGACACAATCATTTGATAAGACACCAGAATTGTTGAAACAAAATGGCTATTTTTGTAGTGATTTTATAACATTTTTATGTTATAATTTTTAAATAAACAATTATATATATATATATATATATATATATATATATATATATATATATATATATATCATGTAAAACATTAAAAATGCTTTCAGCGGGTTAATTTAAAATACAAAAGACATCAACGCCTCTAATATGCAAATATTAGCAAAAAAGAAAGGAAAGAAAGAAAGAAAGAAAGAAAGAAAGAAAGAAAGAAAGAAAGAAAGAAAAAATTCTGAGTACTGATCGACGGCTCTGAATAGGTCATTTTATTTATTCCCCCTTTTATCCTCACACTATCTAACCCGTTTTTTACACACAGTTTTGTCTATCATTCTCATCGGAAGAAGCCGAAACCAAACGGAGTCTCGGCGAAACACGTCATTTATAAGATTTTCCACTTTGCCTCTTCGTCTTTACTTTTATTTCATCCTACAAACACAAACACACACTCATACACACTACCGACACATGCACCCAAACACACACACACACACGCAGATATATAAATCTATCTATCTATCTATCTATCTATCTATCTATCTATTTATCTCTGTATATATTAAGAACTGTTTCAACGAATAATTTAGACAAGTTTTGTCGATTTATTTTCAATAGGATCCTCTCATATTCACGGACAAGATTCTTACTATCCTTATTAAAGAAATAGAGAAAATTCCCATACTGTTACATATTCATTTATTGCGAGTGTATCCAACGATCACACAATCAGGGTGTTGTTTTTTCTAAGATAAAAATTCTTGTGTTCATCAAAGTTAAATTTTTACCTACGAAGTGAAAAACACTAACGTTACATACTGTACGATTTAAATTTCACGAAGTAAACTTCTTGGTACCTAAATAAATTATGATATGCCCAAATCGTACAGTATATTAGAAATAAAACCAGATCGCACCCCCTATTCTAATGTGTGTAGCTTGTGAATCCAAATTCCCACTGAAATTTCTACTTACTCCGCGTCCTGGGATACGTCCTTAAAAGGAGCCCATTGTTCCATGGAGAACGAGAGGAAGCATTTCTTTCTCTGTCTCTCTCTGTAATATATATATATATATATATATATATATATATATATATATATATATATATATACCAGGTTGATGTGGGTGCCAAAGTTGGGCCCACAGAAGTAAAACACGGAACACGGATTAGATGTAAAAAAGATATATTAACAACATGTTACAGAGATAGTGTAAGCAGAGCTTACTATAAGTTAGTGTCCAACACTGGTAGTCGTACTAGACTCTCTCTGTCTCTCTGTCAGTCTATCACTCTCCGTCACGCTCTATCACTCAATATTTATTTGTATAAATATATAGAAAATGTGGCACAAGGCCTAAAAGGGGGATGGGGAAGGACGGTCTTCATCTGTCTTAATTCTAAACTTAGCTAGTCGCAGACACTGACCCAATCAAGCCAACAATATTCCAATCACCAAAACAACACATTCACTCCTACCTTTCTTACTACGTCCACCATAATACCTCAAATTCTCTATGATATCCTAACTAGACCCCTTATGTACAAATTTGTTCGTGGGGGTGGAGGGCAAAAAATCAACAACTTTTAAAATGATCCCCAAATGAGTATTTACAATATGACTGAAATATTTACAATAAAACTAAACAAAACTGTGTTAGTAATAAAACCCCCCACAAACCATAAATGTGGCAGAAACATCAGACGAAATCAATGCGGGACTAAGAAAATAAGTAAAAACATTCATTTCTCCAAGCATTCACACAGACACACACACATTCATACACAACAACAAATACGAAAAACCACACACACGAAAATGAAAGGCGTCCCGCATCCACCAGGGAACTGATATCACTGACCACCTAACGAGGGAGGGGATGAGGAATTAAACAAAAGAAAAAATAGGGACAGAAATAAAAGGGACCAATGCGCATGCATACCCTAGCTAAGTTTACTAGAAAAAAGGGAAAACTAAAAATTCAAAATACAAAACCTAGTCTAACCTAAAATCTGGGTGGGTTGCCTATGTTCAACCCTGTTAGGTCAAAATTCTGTACCTAACCGACATCTAAATGCCACTCTAGGTCAGCCCCTTTCACTCTACACATTCGCGCAAGATTCACCCACCTTTTGCCAAATTCCGATGAGGTGAGCCGCCGCCTTTCCGTCCTAATTCTTGACTTTAAGCTGATGCTTAAAGAACAAGATCAGTTGGAAAGAGGTGAAGTTCTCGCCCTCATGGAATCCCTTCTGACACGTCGTCCAAATCACGACTCTCATAATCTCTAGTAAGTAACAGAACACATAGTGTTCAGCCTTCGTCAATTGCGGCACCACATTGCTACCAACAGAACTGGCTTCCAGGACAAAAAACTTTCCTTGCAGCATGCGAACCATGAGGCCTTCAACAAACTTGCACAACGGCACTACCGTCTTGCACTGAAAAAAGGCGTGACCAATGATCTCGACTTCCCCAGTACAGCGACGACAGTTTGGATATTTCTCCAAGCCTGCTGAACAAAGTCTCTTGCCGACCCAGAGGGCCCCACGAATCATCAGCCAGGTGAGTGATGCCTCATCATTATTGAGACATTTCAACCCAGGCGCCCAAGGCCATATCGAGCGAGCCTCCTGCTTTGTAAGACCGAGCTCGTCGATCAGATCATCTTGAACGGACCCCCTAACTAACAATTGATACAATGCCTTACGAGACAACGCCTGGGCGTCGGAGAGGCCATCCGTCGTCCGTAAGAGGAGCTTCAAAGCACTACGACATTCGCGATAGAAAGAGCACTCGAAACGAGGTCTACGGCCGGCCTTCCTCGCACGAGTGCACACTTCTCAGGGATGGGAAATGTTTTCGGACATCTTATTTCCAAGAGGTGCCCACCTCATCCAATCCGCGACACATTCGGTCTAGAAAGGTAATGCGAAGCATATAGACGAATCTCAATGCTAGGCATACCCAGACCGCCCTCAGAGGGATGAAGGCAACAGATCTCGCGAGATACCAAAGGGGCCTTGTCTCTCCACAAGAAAGGGAACAATGTCCGGACTAACGACATTAGTCTGGCATACGGGAGTGGAAGCACAGAGAGTCGGTAAAGGAGGATCGGATATATGTGTGAAACACATACCTCTGCCCTTCCCTTCGGGGAAAGTCTCCTCCGAGACCACAGATTAACCGCGATCTCAGCCTTCCCGAGACCACAGATTAACCGCGATCTCGGCCTTCCCTTGCACCTCCGACCAATTCATTTCCAACTGGAGATCAGGACCGAACCAGACGCCGAGTATCTTGATCGGCTCATCCGTCCAGAGGAAAGGTCCGGGAAGAGAAACTCCCTTCCACGCACCCAACCGCAAGCCCACAGACTTATCGCGGTTAATCTTGGCCCCTGTCACCATCTCATACCCACTGATCTCTTTGCTGACTACGTCGATCTCGGCTCTGCTCGACACAAGAACCGAAACGTCGTCAGCATAGGCAGAATACCTGGATGAGTTGGAAGCCCCAGGCAGGGAAATTCCGCGCAGGACCGGATTCGCTTTTAACTTGCGAAGGAAAGGTTCCAACGCAAGAACGTAAATCAGAGGCGAGAGCGGACAACCTTCACGAATGGAGCGATACAATACGAAAGGCTTCGATCTTACCCCATTCACTTCTACCAGCGCACCGGGGGTCGCATACAAAAGTCGGATCCAGGAGCGAAAGTCGGCTCCGAAATCGGCCGCCGAAAGGACAGCCTCCAGAAATCGATGGTCAACCCTATCGAAGGCCTTGGACTGATCTAAATTGATCAGCGCGGCTTCACTGTCGACTTGTTCTAAGATCAAGCGTACCATGTGAAGGTTATCCTGAATAGTCCTACCCTTCACAGCACAAGTCTGTTCAGGGCCAATTAGTCTAGACAGGACAAGCTGCAAACGGTTGGCTAAGATCTTCGCCAAAATCTTTAAGTCCGTATTTAATATCGTTAAAGGGCGAAAGTTCTCTAACCCATCCCCACCGTTCTTGTCCTTACGCAGCAACTTGATCACACCCCTGGTGAAGCGTTGGGGTAAAGACCCCTGCTTCATCCAGTGGTTGTAAATCAGTTCCAGCAAAGGAACAAAAACGTGCGACAACCTCAAGTAAACTTCGTAGGGAAGACCATCTAGTCCCGGAGACTTATCCAGGCCAACCTGCTTCAGCGCTTCCCAGATCTCCGACTCTGTTATGGGACCCTCGCACCTAGCCGCTTCAGCTGCCGAGAGGCAGGGAAAGTCAGCTAAATAGGCGTCGAACTGAGCAGAGCTCAGACCGGGCTCCCTGGTGAAAAGATCCTGAAAGTAGTCCCGAAAGATCTCACATATGCCCGCGTTTGTAGTCATGGTCCGCTTATCCGGCAACGTGACGCACGCTATATGTCGCCTAGACGCGTTTCGATTTTCCTCTGCACGCAGTTCAGCGGCCATATTCGTTGCTTCAGAAGACATTCTTTTTTAACCTAGCCCTAACTACCAGAGCTTGATCCTTCTTAATAAGCAAGGAGGACAACTCTGCCTTAGCTAAGGCTATGTCCCCACTAACACGGGATTTCACCGCCCGATCGACTTTATCTTCTAAAGCAGTTTGCGCCGCTAATCTATCTAGATTGAGTCGACGACTAAAATCGGCAGCAAACGTTCGAATTGTAGATTTTAGATTTCCCCACCAGGCGTTTCCCACAACAGCTCCCGTCAATTCCCATTGGATGGTTAGTAACAGCTGATCCCGGAAACCCTGATCACCAAAAAGTGAACAGTTCAATTTCCAGTAACCAGCCAATCTAACCTTAGGCTTATCTAAGTTTACACGGACCCGGACAAGCCTATGATCCATATAAACTATGTAATGGAAACTTGGACACCCTAAGAGCCCTACATCGACTCTAAGACTCGCTCCAGGTAGCTCGCAAGCGTCCCAGGAGCCGAGTTGCCACTAGTTGTCCAAGTCCATGCTACCTTCCGAGGGTGTTCATTCCGGAACTTATCGACAAGATCAAACCCATCGATAAAGTCCTGAAATGGTTTCACATCCGGGTTGTTAGTACCTTGTTTATGCCCTATACGATCTATATCGGGGTCAAGGACGGCATTCCAATCCCCCGCTAAAACTACCCGACGAGACGTCTTCAAGAACGGCGCGATCTGCCGAAACAAAGCAGGCCGCTCGGAATGGGTATTGGGCGCATAAACCCCAATGAGACGTAGAACCTTATCCTTTATGGTAACATCCAGCACGCAAAGTCTGCCCGCCGGATCCGCGAAGACAAGGGTACAAGCAGCATTCAAAGACTTGCTCACTAGCCAAGAGACACCCCTCGAACGACCATCAAAACAGACTGAATAAAGGGCGAACCCCTTAGACAGTATGTCCTGACGATCATGAGAAGAAAACCTGGTCTCTTGTATACAACATACATTCAGTTGGGGACGGACTTGAAGGCCTCTTGATCCAGCATAATATCAAAAGTCCATCCCCCGTTCAAATTGTCGGAGAGAGCCCCTAAAATTCACGCTCTATCACTCTCTCTAGAGTGCTATGTCGCCTACATAATATAGGCCCGGAAGAGTCTATTGTGTAGGTAGTTTCCGGTCTCACAATACGGGTGTAATGGCAAAGTTGTCCGAATTGTGGAACAGTATAATTACTCATGCCACAAAATGTTTAGTATCTAAAAAAAAAAAAAACCCTAAAAAACACGAAACTAATTGAGTTTCTTTTCTCCCTGCTTTCAGATAAGACATTTAGCCATTTTGACACAAATTGTCGTAAGAATCACTGAAAAACCCTTTGAGATATTCAGCTAAACAGAAGATAGATTACAGCTGCTTTGTGTCGGACGCACTCTCTTCCCATCTCAGCAATGTTGAGAGGGAAAAGGTCATCCAGGCCTTCAGTAATTGTACCAACATTCATAATCTGTCTTCCATCTTCAAAATCCATTCAAGAACCATCAAGAGATCGTTGAATAAGTTCCAAAAAAGAGAAAGCAGTAGAGAGGAGATTTGGATCAGGAGGAGACACCAGCAAGAGGAATCATCATTTTAACTTAGAGTCAAGAGATCAATTAGAAATGACTCCATAAGACTTTTGGCACGTGAGAGAGGAGTTTCAGCTATGACAGTCTAAATAGTAGTAAGAAAAGACTTGAAATCATACGTGAAAACTGTGAGGCACCTTGTTACACCAGGACAGAAAGTTAGTTGTTTAGCGAGAGCGAAGAATGATCCTGGAATAATATATATATTTGAACTTAATTTCAATCCTTCAGGAATATCGGTCCAATAGCTATGATTAGTTAATGACGAACAGGTCATTTTCGTTCATGATCAATTTCATCACTATTCTTCTGTTAAGCTTCTGTTCAAGGTAGAGTCCAATGGTGTTATAAAAACCATGAGAAATTCCAGTAAGATATCTTTAATCATTCCCAAGTTACAACAGTTCAAAGCTTAATCTAACAATTGAACAAATGTGTTGTAGCACGATTTGGACAATTTTTCTGTTACTCCCTGTACATTATATATATATATATATATATATATATATATATATATATATATATATATATTGTCCTACCCCGAAGCAATTCTGTGGTGAGAAACAATAACCACCAATCTACAAACTTCCTGAGAGACCATTGAAAGTAGATATAATTGACCCATTGATCTGAAAGTCTCCTTCGTATGTCCGAAACTCCGCCCACTTCGTGGAAATAATCAAAGATGCTCCCATCCTATCCAACCACATGGTGAGCTTGGACGTAGTGAGTTTGTTCATCAAGGTAACCACGGAGGAGCTACTCAGAGACAGATTGGCCCCCGACTCATCCCAAGAAAAACAGAGCAGGATTCCAATAGATAATCTGATCGATATGTTGACTTTTTGTACACAAACAACACACTTCGGAATGGGATCAAACATATATCGACAGGATGAAAGCTTAGCAATGGGCTCGCCATTATCACCAGCAATGGCGAATATATACATGGAATACTTTGAGGAAATGGCATTAGAATCTATATCTTTAAAGACAAAGTTAATGTAGGTAGATGACACATTCATACTCTGGCCACATCAGGAAGATGTTCAGGTTCTACTGGACCATGTGAACTCAATAAGACATTCGATACAGTTCACAATGGAGAAAGAGAATAATAACGCACTCCTATTCCTGGATGTTCTAATATCGCGAACAGAGCATGGGTTTAAGATATCCGTATACCGTAAACCGACATTCACCGGACAGTACCTCAATTTCAACTCCCACCATCCATACAGTGTAAAGAAAAGGATCGTCCGTTGCTTACAACACCGAGCAAAAGTCATAAGTGGCGACCCAGAGATGTTAGATAAAGAATTAGTCAGTATAAGTAGTACCCTACAACGTAACAACTACCCTGGGTACATGGCAGCAGCCCCAAAAAACTGGGATAGGCGGTTACAAGAGGAGGAGGACAACAACACTCAGAAAACAGTCTGCCTGCCTTATGTCAAGGGGTTATCAGAGAAAATACAAAGGATCTGCGGCCGATATAACATCAGGACAACCTTCAAAAGCTTGACAACACTTCGCAGATATCTCTCCCGAGTAAGACCCCCTATAGAGGAGAACATGACTAAAGACTGTGTGTACGCTATCCCGCGCGGAAAGGAATATAAAGGAGAGACAGGCCGCCCCCTCAAGGTAAGGCTTCAAGAACACGAGAAAGCTGTAACAAGAGGGGAGATAGAAAGTTCAGGCGTGGCTGACCCCATATGGAGAGAGAAGGGAGATCACCGCCCTCTGTGGGATCATGTTGAGATCATAGACAAGGAACACCAATGGAAAATTCGTAAACTTAAGGAATCAGCATATATGCTAAACCACAAAAATCTCCTGAGCCGACCAAGCATAGAAATAAATACAATATGGTAACCAGTAATAAGGAGTGCCAGAGAAAAGCAATGATAACAACAAAGATGCAACATGAGCTCTGGTAAAAAAACAAGCAATGCTAACAGCAAAATTGCAATATGAGCACCGGTAAAAATGGTTGCTGAAGACATTAGGTTTATAATACCCAGAAATTCATACCCAGATGTCCTCAAGGATTGACAGTGGATAAATGCGTTGGTTAGATCCAGTGACAGGACCAAAGTGAGTTCAATACCCGGTTAAGGTAGTGGAGAACTTTCAGAGGGAAATTAACAGGAGATAAATAATAACTGACATCCATCAAACATGGCACGTGGAACTAGAACAGTCTACACCAGTGAGCGACATTCCAAACATCTGAAGAAGGCCCAAGTGTACAGGATAAACATGGCGACAAAGTTTCGGACAATTCGGATAATAGTCCGAATAATGTAAATAATGTACATAATACCTCATCTCAGAAATATAGACAGACTTAGAAGACAAAGCCTTGAACTATGTAAAGTCTTTCACCTATTTTGGTAGCAGAATCAACTAATTAATTACAGTGGAACTTTAGATGATGAAATTATGCATCGGATTGCTAAGGCTACCAGTGCTTTCGGCAAACTTCGCCATCACTTGTGGAATGAGCGGGGTATTCAACTAGATACGAAATTTCGGGTTTACAGAGCTGTTGTACTTGCCATCCTTTTGTCGTGGAATCCATAGAGGTACCATATACGCCACCTGGATGTTTTCTATAAAAGCTGTGTGTAATCTGTGGAGTTAACCTTCAAGATAAGACATCTAACGTTCACCTGTTTAGCAAGTGTAATATTGAAGGAATCGAGTCTTTTCTCATACAGTCTAAGTTACTGATCATGTCTTGAGAATATCTGATGACAGGATACCCAAGATCCTAATGTACAGCCAGTTAGATCAGAGCTACAGGAATATAGAATATATTCTAGATAAAAAGACAAGCTGAAAAGCAAATTTTCAGCTGTCAGTATACCACATAACACCCTTGAGCACTTAGCCTTGGAGCGGGTAGAATGGAGATCAACGTGTTTTAGTGGACTCAGCAGTTTTCAATCTGCTTGTCTGAATCATCTTCAAGAAGCGAGAGGAAGAACTAAATGGTCAGCCAATCTAAAACTGATCTCATCTCACAATCCTCACACTTGCGCCATATGTGGCCTCCTTTGTAGCGGGTCTTAAATGCCACTTAAGATTATCGCACAAAATTTCATAACTGAATCAACTAAGCTGTCAGATCTTCATACGTTGAAACCGAGGGGGAGTCCATCATATATATATATATATATATATATATATGTGTGTGTGTGTGTGTGTGTGTGTGTGAAGGACAATAGGAAAATGGTAATGGTAGCTGACGCGTTTCGTCCAATGTCCAATAGCATGAAAATAGCGTTCTCTAAATTCTTCCAGTTGCTAAGGACATTTTGTTTTTGTTATTATTAGTTACTTTGTTTAATAAATTCATTTCGTTTGTGCCTTAAAAAAAGTTCACATTGGACGAAACGCGTCGGCTACCATTACAGTTTTCCTATTGTTTTTTACATTTATAAATATTGTCTTCTTGTACATGATACCTCTGAGAAATTTTTCATACACACACACATATCTATCTATCTATCTATCTATCTATCTATCTATCTATCTATCTATCTATCTCTCTCTCTCTCTCTCTCTCTCTCTATATATATATATATATATATATATATGTTTGTGTGCCTGTGCGTGTATGTATTGTAAAAAAGAAGAGCGACTGATATTTTACATCTATAATATCAGATTAAATTTTTCTTTTCTAATGTACGAATGTTTTAGCAAATCTGACTGAAGAAGTCAACATTCCTGTTGTATAGTTCAAGATTTCGACTCACATGAAACATTATTCTTGGGTGGGAATGAGAAAAGTAAATTAAGTGCATTTTAACAAATAGATTTTATCATTATTTTTGCGAATTGTCGTAATTTTTGACAACTCAATCAAATGCCGTTTAACATAATGATTCATATGACAGCAGCATCTAATAACGTGTAATAATTTCAGGCCACCACACCTATATATCAATTATCCAAATCTTTAAATTAATTAATCATATCATACCCCAAATACTAATTAATTTTTACAAATACTCAACTCTCACAAACCTCAGAACAGCATATTTGCATTATTAAGCGTTGAAAATCTATTTAATTTTCATTTACTTAGTTCATCTCAAGCGGCTTACTGAGTCAGTTTTCTGTTGGGGAGACGGAAAGGAGGAATTAAGAAACGCATATTATATGGACGTGTCGGATAGATATTGGTTCAGCTAGGACTTAAAAAGACTAATCTTGTAGATGTCAAGAAACCATTCTCTTCGGAGCCTGTTCACAAAGCAACTGTTCTCTAGAAAAGTAGCTGCCAGAGTGGAATTTGATTCTTATCAAAGGTTTACGAAAATAAGGAGATCGTTTTCGAATATGAACAAGATTAAATGACGGACCCCAACTGTGAATGTGTAAGTTGGTGGATCTAAAAGTAACTCGTCCGAACATCATCCTTATTAATTGTGATAGATCAGTGAGAGGCGTGAAATGATTCGTTTCTGAGGGAAAGGCAGCTGGGTGGAAAATAATTCATCACCCACAATACTGCCTAAGGGCTTTTCAACTCTGTCGAAGCTGGACAGTGAGGATTAGGCGGTACAAGTCAATATATGTCAGCAATACTCTATTTTCGGTCTGATATGACTTGTGCAAAGATAGATGAAGGTAGCGGGATTTAAGTATTTTCTAAATCGATATAAGGAACGGACTATCCAACAAGCAGCTTTTGCGATGACACGAATATATGCAATCTAGTTGTGATAAAAAAAAAAATAAAAAAAAATAACAACCTCTTATGGATGTAATGAAGGTAAGCGAGAAGAAAGTATTAAATATTAAATACAAGAAAACAGAATGCATGTTTTTTAGCCAAAAGAGAAGCCAAAAAAAGAGAATTCCAATGCGAGATACTAAAATCAAGCAAGTGCAGAAATTTAAATATCTCTGGAAGTGTTTAAACAGAGGAGGGAAAATGTTGAACTGAAATCCGATAGCCAAAGATGCCTTCAAAAAGCTAAGCAGAGAACTGAGAAATATAAAAAAAATCGCTAGGACAATATTAAATTGTTACGTGATATCTCTCCTCCTGAATAGCAGTGATTACTGGAAGAACTCCACATAGATAAAGAAGAGACTTAAAGTGAGATAAAGGCAGTTTTACGGTAGGATGGTGATGAATTCATGGACCAAACATATGAGTACTGACGAAGTTTTAGAGAAAATTGAAAATAAATAAACTTATATTTAATATTGGTAACAGACAGTTGAGGTTTCTAGTGCATGTAATGAAGAGGAACGGCTTGGGAAATCTGATACTTACAGAACATATTGAATGCAAGAGAGACAGACGCAAACAGCGCATGACATAATTAGTGAGCTTGAATAAATGGATGGCAGAACAAGGTCTAAGAGAAATAGTACAAAAAATTTATTAAAAGCTACAAAAGAGAGAAAGTTGTGGAGAGCCATGCTCACCTATTTCCTGATAGGTACATGGTACATAAGAAAGTTGTGAGCTTTAGACAGAGAAGGGGTTCGAGTTAAGGAAACTCTTTAAGTGTATAACTACTCATCATGGCGCGTGAATGTCGAGTGCCTGCTCAGTGGTAACGATCCTGTGAAAGAAACACAAAATTATATTTTAACGTCTATTTAACTATTGTTTTCTCTCCCATTGCTTTAAATCAATCTCACTCATGAAAGTTACATCTTTCAGTAATTCCATAATACCGATATTCTTCTATTTATGAGCTGTATTCATTCAGAGTGTGGACGATTTTAGCTCTCCACAACATCCTGTGCTTTGTGGCTCTTAGTAGGGCTTGACATTTTTAGTATCACCTAATCTTTCTCCTGCCAGCAAATTACACAAGTTCGTTAGGTAACTCATTCTCATCTTTCCTTCGTCTCTCTTGCCTTTGTTATATATTCTGTGTTAAATTCTGTAATCCCTTTTCGTCACGATGTGAACGAGCAATTCTAAATGTTATTATAGCGGATACTCTTATTTGAAAAGCGCTACAGTTCAGCAGGATTCTATTTTCCCTATTAAGGAAAGCATACTTCCTTATTGCGACTTTTCTTTTCGAAATCCCATGTCTGTTCAGTTTCGTATACAAAACGTGAACAAAGCAATTTCTAAAGAATTAGTGGATTTATTTTTAATCGGACATTTTTATTACATCAAACGTTATTATTGTGGATACACGTAGATGAAATAGACGCCCAAAATTCAGACTTACTGAAATGTGACGTTTTTCGTATGCGAATGCACGCCTGACCCAAAGGTGGCTTTTCTTCTGCAAAACAGAACGCTGATTCGATACCTACTGGACAGTATATTTTCTATTTTGGATTTCTCGAATATACTGTACGATCGGCCTAATGCACATTGTTTCAAACAAAACAAAAAAAGAAAGAAAATGGGGCGTATAATTCAAATATGAGTATCCCTTATAATAAGGTCAATAGTAATAAAAATGCCGGATTAAAAACCATTAATACTTTAAGTATACATATATATATATATATATATATATATATATATATATATATATATATATATTGGCGCCGGGACATGGAAATACCCAGGTCGGTGTCTGGGGGCGCGTTTAAACCACTAGGAGTGATGCACCCTTAGCCTTCGTTAAGGCATGCATCTAGGAGAAGGAAAACTCTGATACAAAACCTGAGGACTGTTGTTCACCTATTCTGTGGCAAATTTTTGCACCGAATTTGTGTTATCAACCGCTCGCTCCAAAAAGTGTGGATGGTTGTACACGGGCTTGCACCACTTTAATCAAACTTTTTGTGTGGGTATTCTGACAAAATTAAATCTTAGTTTTACGTAGTTCTACATGCAAGGAGACCTGTGGCGATTGATTGAAGGTGACGGGGACAGGTGAAGGATATCACTGGGAGACCTTAGCTGGATATCTACACGGTGGCGCTCGATGGGTGATGGCCGTTCTGCACAAACATGTGAGCAATTGTGCAGTTCGTCTCCTCCTTCAATGACAAAGCAGCCCTTTTTAGGGACAGCACTGCTTTCCCCATGCCGGGGAAGGGGCGATAAAAGGAGCCGTAAACATTGCTTGCCCATATATTCACCTTGGCAGCTAACTGCAGCTGTCTGGGTATCCAGTATCGCAGTCAAAACTATCAAAAATCAACGAAGAAATGTCTTTTTGGGTCTTGGAATATTCGCAACCTCCAGGACAATGACGATGCGCCTGAACGCAAAACAGCTCCAGTGTCACTTGAACTTTCAAAGTACAACATTGATATTGCAGAACTTGGTGAAACTCGTCTGTCTGGAATCGCTCAGTTCAAGGAAGAGAAGTGGGGTTACGTTTTCTTCACAAGTGGTAAAGGTCCAGATGAGCCACGTCTCTCTGGAGTAAGCTTTGCTGTGAAATCAGAACTTGCGCGTTCATTGCAGTCCCTGCCCAAAGGTCTGTCAGATCTTATCATGACTTTAAACCTTGAGTTAGAGCTTGAGACGCGCGTAACACTTGTAAGTTGCTATGCACCAACAATGAGTAGACCCGATCAAGAGAAAGACGATTTTATCAGCAGTTACGGGAAGTGATCGGTGGCATTCGCCACAAGGATAAGCTCATTCTGATGGGGGATTTTAATGCAAGGGTTGGTGCTGATTCCCAAACGTGTGGAGGGGTTTTGGGACGTCATGGAGTTGGGAAAATGGATGATAATGGTCTCCGTCTCCGTCTCCTTTCCTTATGCAGGGAGTTTAATCTCACTATCACCAACACAGTATTTCAACAGAAGAAATCCCACAAAACTACTTGGATGCACCCCCGTTCAAATAACTGGCATATGATTGATTATGTTATCACAAAGAAACGGGATATTCGCGACTTCATGATAACGCGCGCATTTCATACCAGTTGTTACCTATCTGACCATGCCCTGCTGCGGAGCAAAATTTCTCCTTGTCTTCATCGCCGGCAAATTCAGAAATAATCTGTCCCTAGACGTATTAACGTTAAGCCATTGAAGAATCCTGAAGTACAGATAGCATTATCCGACAAGCTGGATGAAGACCTAGAGAACGTGGAAGTGAAGGATGACATTGAAAAATCCTGGAAAGCCCTACGCGATGCCACACACGCCACTGCCATGGAAGTGTTAGGCTTGCCAATACGTAAGCATCAAGATTGGTTCGACGATCAGAATGTTGAAGCGCAAGTCAAATCCAGAAAATGCACTGGGCCCACAAGGCATGGATTGATGACAAAAATTCTGCAATGAAAAAGAAGGCTTACAATACCTGTAAAACACAAGTGCAAAAAGTACTACGACAGATGAAAGAGAAATGGTGGGCTGATCATGAAGAATCTATTCATGCAGCATTCAATAGGAAAGACACCAAGGCCTTTTATGAGGGAATCAAGAAAGTTTTTGGTCCTCAACAATCTGGAGCTTCGCCTATTTCCGCGGAAGATGGAACCTTATTGACTGATAGAAGTGATGTTTTAAACTGCTGGAAAGAACATTTTGAGACAGTATTAAACACTTCCTCTGTTACGGATGACGATGTTATTGGGTCAATTCATCAGTTTCCTGAAAAAACAGAATTGTCTGAGCTACCGACTCTACAAGAAGTCTTTGACGCTATAAAACAGATAGCCATGGGTAAGGCACCTGGCAACGATGCTATACCACCGGAAATGTTTAAGAATGGTGGCCAAAAGTTGGATAAAAAGTTACATGCTCTTTTTGTTTCCATTTGGATAACTGGGAAGGTTCCCCAAGACTTCAAGGATGCTTCCATCCTTCACCTTTACAAAAACAAAGGTCTTCAAAATGTCTGTGATAATCATCGCGGCATCATATCTCTTCTTTCAATTGCTGGTAAAATTCTAGCCAGACTTATACTCAACAGATTACTTAAGCATGTTGTTGATGAAATCTATCCTGAATCGCAGTAAGGTTTTCGCGCTCTTCGGGGAAAGATTGATATGATATTTTCTTTGCGTCAAGTATCTGAGAAAGCTCGCGAGAAAATACAGGAGTTGTACATGGTGTTTATTGACCATACCAAGGCATTTGATACTGTGAACCGTACAGCTCTTTGGAAGATATTGAAGAAAATTGGCATCCCTGACAACATGATAAAAGTTATAATACCTTTTCATGAGGGTATGAAAGCATCAGTCGTGTCGAATGGGGACTCTTCGGAACAGATCAATGTAACCAATGGCACCAAACAAGGATATGTTATGGCTCCGGTTCTGTTTGCTCTATTCTTCTCTGTTATGTAGAAACACGCATTTTCAGATATTGTTACTGGAGTAAAATTTCAGTTCCGTACAAGTGGTGGAATATTCAATCACCAGCGCTTCAAAGCAAAAACACTCCTTCGTAAAACAATCATCAGGGATTTGCTATTTGCAGATGATGCTGCACTGGTTGCAACCTCCCTCGAGGAAGCTCAATTTCTTGCTAATCGGTTTTCTGCCGCATGTAAAGCCTTTGGCCTAACCATCAGCATAAAGAAAACCGAAGTCATACATCAGTCCCGACCTACACCAAAGCAGGTGCACGGTGTGAAACAAAATCAGCTAGACCACAATTTTCCAGTAACCCCTATCCGAGTCGATGGAAGCAATTTGAAATATGTGAAAAACTTCACATATCTTGGTAGCGTGGTGAATTCAAGTGCATCACTCGATAATGAAATAGTGAATAGAATCTCTCGTGCTAGTAGTGCGTTTGGAAAATTGAGTACCCGATTATGGAAAGACCGAGGAATAAGCCTGAAAACAAAGATAGCAGTGTATAAAGCTGTCATACTTACTACACTACTGTATGCATCAGAGTCATGGACACCCTATCGTAACCAAATTGAGCAACTTGCCGTCTTCCACAAGAGATATCTTCGTACTATTTGAGGTTTTACTCTTAAAGGCCTGGTATCTAATGCAGACTTGTTTACATTTTGTGGCATCAGTGGAATAGAAAGTTTTCTGATCCAATCATAACTTCGCTGGGCAGGTCATGTTGTTCGCAGGGACGATAGTAGGATACCAAAGCAGTACAGTCAGCTTGATGGTGGTAGCCGAAATGTTGGACGACCATGGCTTCGCTACAAAGACAAATTGAAAGCTAACCTTGCAGCTGTCCTGATCGATTGCAGAAATTTTGAGCTCAATGCTAATGATGGAGATGCTTGGAAGAGTATGTGTCACCAGCGAGTCAAACACGGCTGGTATTCACAAATTAAAGGAAGCTAGGCTTAGAACAAAAGCGAATGCAAATATAACAGCGACGCTTTCTCTCAACACTCACGCCTGTATCCACTGTGGCCTTGTGTGCAGGTCTCTAGCTGGATTCAAATGCTATCTTCGCCTGAGCGTGTGCAGGCACAGAGAACCGTAAACAGGGATATTTGTCAGGACCTCATACGTCAAAATCGACGGGATAATCCATCATATATATATATATATATATATATATATATATATATATATATATACTAGCAGTAGAACCCGGCGTTGCCCGGGGAGTAACAGTAAGAGATAGATCAAGTATCGACCATCATAAAGACTGAAAAATAAAATTAACAAGGATTATTGTTTAAGGTTGAAGGACACGCATGTCTGAATTAGTTTTTTTTTTTTACGAATTGGTCAAACCCAAACTCAAACAAAAACATTGTTTTCAATCGTTATGAGTCTACCGGTTGAATAGAATTTTATTATAAACAATTGTCTTGTAAATGAATTTTTAAAGCATTCTGAATGTAAATATAAAGAAAAAAGTTTGCAAGACAATAAGAAACAGTACGTTCCAAAAAAGTGAAGTTTTGGTGAAATCGGTTGAAAAATGTAGGAAATCCGATCCCATATATAAACGAACACGAACACACACACACACACACACACACACACACACACACACATAACCTGGGTTTTATAATAAGTATAACTCGATAACTCGATATTAATAAGTATAACTCGATATGAGTTGTCCCCCTTTCATTAATGCCTCTTAATCGTGTTTTCAAATTGATTTCGTGCAAAAACAATTGTGTTTTTTCCAATTTTGGCGCTGTCTGAACCACCGCAAGGTAATTTTACGTAGTCTTGTGATGTTTTGTTGAAATCGGTTGAAAAATGTAGGAAATCCGATCCAATATATAAACGTACAGTCACACACACACACACACACACACACACAATCTGCGTCTTATGATAAGTAAGATATGTGTGTGTGTGTATGTGTGTGTGTGTGTGTGTGCGTGTGTGTATTGTGCATTTATACAGCAGTCCCTCTTTTATATCAGTTTTATTAAAAATAGCTGACAAATTACTGTGATTCAGCTTTATATTTTTTTCTTGAGTTCATATAAGTATTTTCTTTTCTGGACACAAAGTATGTACAAAAATGTTTCAAATATTCTGCATATCCGAAAGCTGTCGGCTATTCATTTAGCCATTATCAAGGATAAATTTTATTTCTATTTTTTTTTTAACTAAATATATGTCTTTTTTTATGTATATATGTAGAGTTATACGAATGTTTTATTTTCCAAACACGGTCAGCACATTTTGGCCATGTTTATGTTATTGAGTGTTTTCTTTTTTATTATTAGTGCTACGTTTATTTTTAAGCATTTTTCACATATGG
The DNA here is from genome assembly GCA_963932145.1 of Acanthosepion lycidas. NCBI lineage: Eukaryota > Metazoa > Mollusca > Cephalopoda > Sepiida > Sepiidae > Acanthosepion > Acanthosepion lycidas. Next base: position 49,013,093 of record OZ010609.1, on the reverse strand, counting down.
ATGAAGCGATAATACTTGTATTTCCTATAATTATGTTTCGGGTGTAGTTTGATAGGTTTCTGTGAGTGTTTAACTGATTCGTAATTGAGCTATGATCAGATAGGGGGTAACGTGAGTCTTATATATATATATATATATATATATATATATATATATATATATATATATATATATAATGGAAATTTCACAGATTTTCAATGACGTCATTATAATAATATATTTTTTCACAAGATCGGTAATCGCTATTCGCGCGAATCAACACTTGAATTTTACTTTTACTCTATTGTTTGAAATATTCTGTTTTACTAATTCCACATGCTATGTGTTTAAATGATTTGCGTGTCATACAATGTCTCAGTGTTAATTAAACAATGAAAGAATATTAATTAAAATAAATCGGTCATATATTGATTAAAAAGAACTCGTAGTTTATTTTGAAAGAATAAATTTGCTATGTGTTTATTTATTTATAATATATGTGTTTGCTTATAATATATATATATATATATATATATATATATATATATATATATATATATATATATATATATATACACGTTTCATTAAATATTATAGACAAGTGTTGTCTATTTATTTTATGTAAAATTTTTTTCGTAATATCTCATAAGTTTAATAACACTATCGCTGAACGAAGAACGAAATTCACAATATTGATCCATATTTTTTTTATTTTAATCCAATCTAAGCTTTCGGCTTACATAAGTCATTATCAAAGATGACAAATTACAACATATTAAACGATATACGGACAAGACAGTGATGTGACAGTGATGCATAAAGACGCTAGAAGCGAAAATCGCACCGCATCTCATGACGTCACATATGACCACACGAGAGTGAATTGAGAAGTATCGGAAGCCGTTGGTATAAACCAATGCCTTCTGTTACCAATTAATTAATTAATTCTGTTACCAACGGCTTCCCATACTTCTCAATTCGCTCTCGTGTGGTCATGTGTGACGTCGTGAGTTGCGGTGCGATTTTCGCTTCTAGCATCTTTATGCACGTGTTTATCGTTGCTTAGAAATCATCTATGAAAACAATGACAGACTATCATCACTATCTTGTCCGTATATTGTTTAATATGTTGTAATTGACATCTTTGATAATGGCTTAAATAAGACGAAAGCTTAGATTGTATTAATAAAAAAAAATATGGATCACTATGGTGAATTTCTTTCTTCGTTCAGCGATAATGTTATTAAACTTATCAGATGTTACGAAAAAATTTTACATAAAATAAATAGACAACACTTGTCTATAATATTTAATGAAACGTGTATCAATGAAAAGATGCTGCCTAAATACACACAATATATATATATATATATATATATATATATATATATATATATCCAAGTATATAATTGGTGTTGAAACAAAATGGCTATTTTTGTAGTGATTTTATAACATATTTATGTTATAATTTAAAAGAAAAATAATGATATATATATATATATATGTGTGTGTGTGTGCGTGCGTGTGTGTGTTTATTTATAATATATGGGAATATGTATATTTGTCACATATATGTATGTGCTTATTTTTCATATATATGTGTGCTTTTATTCATAAGATGTATGTGTATGTGTGTGTGTGTTTCTTTGTAATATATTAGATATATGTGTGTAATTATCATATATGTGCGTGTTTATTTATATGACATATTTAGGTATTAAAATTTGGTCAAACAATTCTTGTTAAATTCAAACAAAATGTACTGTACGTTCAATTTGTATTTTTCCAGTTTTGTATCAGATACGATACTTCGAAAGTCGAATATGCACCGCAATTCACCCTGAATTACCAATTATATTGTATCCTGAAGGCATAGTTATAAAAGAAAAACGGTTCTCACTCTTAACTAAGGGATTAACTCAAACCTACTCTGAAATCAAAAATAACAAAAACATTTCATTTGAAAGAGCGATAATTACAAGACTTTGGATATTTAAGCTTAATTATATTCTCGACTATAAGGGTTAATTCAAATACTTAAAGGAAATCATCACCAGTCAGATCACTCCATGGATAAACTTACAGTAACCTTCATTTCAATTCCAAACATTTTCTTGAATTTCATTGGTTGTTAAATATAAAATAAGCCTCGGGAAATTTCCATAACAAAACAATCAAATTCTGTGCAAAAGTAGGCTCAGCCGACGTAAAAAAAATATTTCTTAAATTCATCCCTAATTTTAATGTTTCAAGAAATCCTACTGGCTAAAAAATAAAAAAAATATAACATTCGCCCACAAATTTCTCAAAAAAAATCGCAACAGCTACCAATCCCTGTTGAGCCGATTTTGTTGTTAAAAAGCTATAAATAGAAACGACGAACGAAATTTCGTCGCATCTGAGATTCACACACCCGAAAGATACACACGAGAATTATGTGCCACCAAAGAAACAAACTTCCTTTATCAAAGATTAGAAAATTTTACATAACAAACTTTTTCACTTAATATCTTTCATAGAAAAAACTTTTGTCTAAGTTAAATTCAACCTTTTAGCAACTTTTCGACATTGAACATTTCCGAAACAGCAAATAACTTTTTCTCTTAAATATACTTTTGCACACATCATTACAAAGATGTTGTAAATTGTGTATATAAAACTTAATTTGTTTCAAACATGTATTTTTTGTCCTGATTGAATATAGTTACCATTTAGCCAATTCTTATAAATTATGTTTGTGGACATTACATATTTTATTTAGGGTACAATTTTA
>OZ010609.1:48907841-49005341 GCA_963932145.1 Acanthosepion lycidas | reverse complement strand
GGGAACACCAGCAATTAAGTGGTGGTTACACCTTCTTCAAAACCTCTTGATCAAATGTCTTGCTGTCGGATGTAGTTTAACGTCTTACCCAGGACGCAGGTGTAGTTTATCGTCTTTCCAAGGACGGGCGCCTTGCTTTAAGTGAAATGATTAACAAAACAAAACAGAAAATATAGGAGCATTGATATTACATAAAAGATCAGTTCACTTTTCTTTGTTTCTAAATGTTGTGGTAGGATCCACCTAATTTGCATCCGGGAAGGAATGAAGGGATCAAACCAGAGATCGACTGCCGAACTCTATGCATTAGCATAGAGGAACCCGGACGAAGCTTTGCCGAAGGGCAAGGTTTAGTCCGGGGTGGTAGACAGGCCTTGAACCCGTCTAGGCGGGTTAAAAAAGGCTATATTTTTGGCCGAGCCTACGGGCTCGGGGATACCCACATTAAGCCGGCCTTGTGCCACATTTTATCCTCGTGGGTCGATAGATAAATACAGGGATCCAACCAGAGACTCAGTCAACACACATTCCAGGAACGGTCTTCCCAGGAATATACAAAAGACTATATGTAAATATTGTGTACACTTTCTTGTTTCAATACATTTTGTTGTAAGTACATTTTGTGTTGCATTATTATTCCATGCATTAGTCAAGTTTCAACACTAAACATATTTGCTGTTTCTTTGCTTAGGTTCTAGAAATCATCTTTCATTATATCAATGCTCCTTAAGATTATGATCAAAAACGGAACACGTATGGAATTAAAAGCATTTCAGGAATTGCATAGACAATTAACATAAGGTTATAATGGACATCGACTTAATCCCGTTCAACTGTGTAACATCAAGAATCTACAATCAGGTTCTAATCCTCGTTTTCCATCTTCGTTCATAACTCTCGTACAGCTGATCGTATTAAATAACTATTAACATAATACGAAAGCGTTGTTAATTGCTTTTGCCTAGAGGGGCGCACCTCGTCTCATTATCATAAAATTATTGAAATGCTTCGCATGTCTGTCACTGGGGATAGCAGGCGTGCTGCTCTATTTCTGCTTCCACTGTTACAAGATTCCGGATGAGAAGATGTCAGTGAGTGATTCACAGGTCAAGAGAACCGATTTATCAAATACTGCCCGATATTTCCGTTACGACTTGAAATTCGATACTGGACACTTCGTCCACTGCAATCATCTTCAGCTCATATATTATAAATTCTTGAAACGATCGCTGCGGCATCGTCAACACTGTCGAGTTAATATGAATACCTCAATTTATGAAGATATTTAATATCATTTTCTCCCCAGCTGCTTGACAAGGGCCGTTTGAATATTTCTCAAAACAATTAATATCCATGTTTTATAAATGCATGGCAAAATGATTCCGTTTAACTTACGGGCATGACAATGTAATATAACGTATTTTCTCAAATAAATTAATATATGGATACATTTAATGTTTTTTTTTTTAATATCATTTTCTTGAAGGAATTAAGCGAATACTACTGTCTACAGATTCCTTTTCTTTATCATCATTTGTGTGTGTGTGTGTGTGTGTGTGTGTGTGTGTGTGTAGCGGCACATCAACATCTATGTGTTATTTAATTTCGAAATCGAAATATTTTTATGGATTTTTTTTTTTGAGATTATAATGACTTTAATGATACAAGTCTTATTAATTAATCCATAGCTGGGGGACATGAAATAGATTCATATCTTTCCAAATATATTTTTGCGTACGTGAATATAACGAACCCAACAGGAATTGGAACTCCGATTAGCAATTTTGAGTCATTATTTTTTGGTTTACAGGTATTTTGCGGTTTTTTAAAGACGTGTTTGATTAGCTTTCCAAATGCCCCGTGTGCAGCTCAAATCCTGTGTTTTAGAACTTTTTCCTTTCAACTTGTGCATAAATAGTGAAGGAAAAGAGAAAATAAATGGACGATGCAGACAACTGATATTTTTATATTTACTGATATCGAATTTATTTTGGTTTAATCAAAAGAATAAAATCGGTTATTTTGTGCGTAATATTTGTCGCCTAATTTCTTTCTTGCTATCGGTGATTCATTTTTTTCAAAATATAATAATTTTTTATAGATTTTTTTTATTAAAAAAGAGATCTTTCAAATATTCTTTTAAACTCTCATACTTTATTGATAAGTATAAATATTTTGGTATATTTGTTTAGAAACATTTTTCTTATTACATTATTAGTTTTAAGCAATGCTGTCGTCAAGTATATGTCTATATTTCTTAGTTGAGGTATTATGTACACTGTTTACATTATTCGGACTATTGTCCTCATCGTTGTCGCGATATTTATCACAACGTTTCGGCCGTTATACGCTCCGGCCTTCTTCAGGTGATTGGAATGTCGAACGAACCCTTTATTTCGCTCGCTGGGTTAGACTGTTCTAGTTCCACGTGCCATGTCTAATGGATGTCAGTTATCAGTTACCTCCTGTTAATTCCCCTCTCCAAGTTATCCACTGCCTTAACCAGGTATTGAACTCGCACACTTTGGGTCCTGTCACTGGATCTAACTAACGCTTTATCCACTGTGCCATATGTCCTTTAGGACATCTTTTACCAAAGCTCATATTGCAAGTTTTGTTGTTATTATCCCTTTTTCTGTTGTCGTGTAGAATGATTTCATTTCTACCTCAGTTACTTTTTGAAGAATTTTTACCCAAACCAGCTTTTATGCAGCAGTAATGGTAATTGTACTAAAAAAAATTTTTTATAAGGAAATATTGAGCCACTACGGCTGTAGGTTGAAATTTATAAAATCTTGCTGTTAAAACAATTTTCAAGAATATATTTCTGGATGAGTTTGACACCATGTATGACATTTGAAGGTCTCTTCTGACGAGGCGATTTAACATGACGTGAAGACTTAGGTTGTACTTTTAGCATATTTTGGACAAAGTTATCCCAAGCGCAGCTTATTCAATCTTTAACTTAGTAAGTGAAACATTTTAATAATAATAAATATCTTCTATGTTGATTTTAATAATAACAGCTACCTTCTACACAAATTGTAATAACAACACATAATTCTATACTAATTGTAATAATAAGTACCTTAAACACTAATTGTAATAAAAGAAAGTATTGTCTATAGTAATTGTAATAATAAGTACCTTCTATACAAATTGTAATAATACCAGATACTTTATATTCTAATTTTAATAATAAGTGCCGTCTTATACTAATTGTAATAACAACAACTACTTTCTATATTAATTTCATAATAAGTATCTTGTATAATAATTTTAATAATAAAAATACTATAATAATAAAATAATAGGGAATACTTCCAAGCCTATCATGGAGAAGTTACTCTGGACCGGTGCATTCAATACTAATTGCAATAATAAGTACCTTAAACACTAATTGTAATAATAACAAGTACTTTCTATAGTAATTATAATAAGTTACCTTTTATATTAACTGTAATAATAATAAGTATCTTCTATAATTGTAATAAGAACCAGTACCTTCTAAACTAATTGTAATAATAATTACCTTCAGTACTAATTATAATAATGACAAGTACCCTCTATACTAATTTTTATAATAATGAGTATGTTCTATACTAAATTTATTGAGAAAGATACATAGACCAATGTATTAATCTATTAATTACAAATCCCTATTTATCTACTAATGTTCACACAATACAAGATTCAAGAACCACTCAAGGTGGGGGTTTAGTGTGTGGTGCTGTGTGAGTGTAAGAAAAAAACAACAAGTGCAGGTAATGAGGTTATATATTAAAGATAACGGTTAACTCTATAATTAAAAGTGTCAAGATTGTAGTTATGGGGAATAATCATGTCAGGTATCTATTCCACAAAGCAACAGTTCTTGCGAAGACGTTGCCCGATTTAAACTTCCTTCTCGCTGATGCCATTCGAAAGGAATCGGTATGATTCATCCTTGTGTAAGCGGCATGGTGTATGTCATCTGCAAAAGGCAGTTCTAATGGAACCAAGGAATGTAATCCGTCAGAACATTCGCCATGGAAATAGAGATAGAATAGTGAGAGGCTTATCACGTATCGTCTGTGCGAAACGTGTTTATATGGTGTCAAATAATTCATTACCCACAAGGCAGCGTAAACGGTTTTGAATTCAAAAAAGTAACTGAATACCGAAAAGCTTCAGCTCTGGTATGGCAGCAATATTCAATTTTTGGCCAGATCTGGCACAAGATGATGGTTTCTGTCTTCACTAATTTCGTTACTCATATCTAATGCCATTGGTAAACCACGGTAGAATGAAATGACAATCACAGCGGATGTTTATTGCAAGCAACTTCATCGCGCTACCAAAAAATTACGTCGAAAGAGTTCAGTTGGGTAAGCAGAAAAATGATTATTCTCCAGGATAACAATGCTTTAACCGTTTTCTACGGCTTATCAACAATTTACAGTTTATGTAAAGCCAACAAATGTTCTTAGATTGTAAGAATTTTTGAGTGGCAGGTAATAATGATTTAATATCACAAATCTTACTAATTAACCCATAGATGAAGGAGAATAGCTGCATGTATACCTATCCCAAGAGTATCTAAGCGTATGGGAATATAATAAACCCAACCGGAATTGAAATTCAGCTCTCCGATTAACAATTCCGAGCCATTATCCTTTACACCAGTCACACATCTAAGCTTACAGCACCTGTTATTCCCAAGGGGTCACCCATCTAGGTACTGACCAAGCTTTACGTTGCTTAACTTTGGACTCCTTTGTATTAGGTTGGTGCAAAAATAATGACGTAATAATGTCGTTTTTTGACGTATTTCTAACGTCAAAAAACGACATTATTGCGTCATTATTTTTGCACCAACCTAATAATAGTCACAGATATTTTCGATGGCTTGCACAGAAGAGTATGAGTGATTTCACATATGTGAGGAAGTTGTGGCGAGCCTTGACCTGAAAGAACGCGAAACATAGCAGAAGAAGATTGCTACTTTAGCGGCATGGAGAGTAGCGGGAAATTGCTATTCGTCGAGTTAAACTTGAGAAACTCATTATTATACCAGAGATCTGAATAATAATCTTTCCGAAACGTTTGTCGTCGTCATTACGTTCGTAGTCTGATCATCCGACATTCCCGCTTTGAATCAACCACACCCGGATAAAGCAATCGGAAGACAGCGTTGCATCAACCTGATTAAGTCCTCATCCCGGCCTTCTCTTTGAAAGCACTTCTTACCCTGTGTCCGGTTACAGTTGCTAATGGCGACGGAATTTTCCCATTACTACTTTAATTATGCTTCTTAAGCGGCGTTTCACTGAAGCAGGCAAAGTATCTGTCATAGCGGCATTGGCTTATTTGAGATGGTCTCAGAAGAGACTAGGTCACCTCCACTAGAAATGGAACAGGAGGCTGATTGGTGGCAATCTTATCACGTGATGCATTTTGCGTCCGTTTGTTGCCTAGAGCGATCAGTCATCTTCAATAAATGCCAATACCTTCTCAACATATGTAGACGTAGGCGTATAATATTCTCGTCGGTTCTTCAATGTGCTATAAGTGAACGACTGAGTAGAATTCGAGCTAGTCGGCGACAGTTTAAATTGACGTATGTTTATTTTTATGTACCGTCGCCTATCATGGTCGTCACAGACTTCCTATTTCTTGTCGCAGTATGCAATGCTTGTCCGCTTGCTATTTCTTCTTATTTATTTTCTGTCAGTCATATACATAAACTGTTTAGACATTATATCGCCATATCATTCTGTTCCTTTTGATTTCACTATGTACTGTATGCAGAGTGGTTGAAAATAATCAAGCAATCAATATATATTAAAACATAAATGCTTGGCGGTATGTTACGGTTGAATTTGGTGAGAACTATCTGCATTGAGTTCTCTAGTCTTATGCATTTATGTAGCTGCCACAACTAAGCCTCTTTTTGAAATTAAATTCACACCAAACAAGTCTTTTAAAAGACTACGAAAACGCAGGGGTTTATTAAGTGCGAGAAAATATGAGAAAAAGAAAATACTCTCAGGGGGAGAGAACAATAAAAACAGTTTGAATTCCATTCGAATCCATTACATTCACTTACGTGTTGGTAGTCTTAGAAAAGGTATTAATTCTCTTCTCTCTCCACGAAGGGGTAAATAGAAAGACAGATTGGGTTCTAAAGCCTTCCATGGCAACTGGTCTACCGCAGAAAGAAATAGCAACCTACTGCGGTAAAAAAATCTGCCTCGTCATTAGCAAATGAGTTGCAAATGATAAAAGGGTTCAATTATCTGTAGATACAGGCAAAAAAGTAGAACGGTTGACAATCAGCTTTGTTATAGAGGAACCCTTCGAAAGACATCATTCTTCTTTTATCTTTGTGTATGATATAGCCGGTATGGGGAGGCACTGTATGGTATAGAGATGCACGGTGGAGTGATGGATAGCGGCTCAGATTGAGGAATCGGTGAGCCAAGTTCAAATTCCAGTCGAATCCATTACATTCATTTACGTGCTAATACCCTTGGGAAAGGTATTATCATCTTCTTCTCCCCTCATCCATGGGTAAATAGCAGGACAGACAGGGTTCTAAAGCTTTGGATGACAACTGGTCTATCGCAGAAAGAAATAGCAACCTACTTCAGGAAAATAATCTGCCTCGTCAGTCATACATCGAAACATATACGATCGCCTAAGTGTATATCAGGCATGGCGCATAACTGACTGAATTAAATTTTTGAAGATCAAATTTCATTGGAAAGTAAGAAGGTGGAAGAAAGTTCCACAAGCGAAATGTGCGAGTGAAAAAACTTGTTACCATAGAACTTACGGCTACATCTACACATTTCAACTTCGAAAATGATGAGACCTTGCAGCCAATCTAGCACTGCACTTAAATTCATAAAGTCTAGGTACAAAAGAGGTAAGGTTATCTGAACAATTAACATGAAAATATTTTATATTTTAAATATTTATATATTTTAAATATTTATATATTTTAAGGGATGTTATGTTCCGGTGGTTGGGTAGTGACAGATGTCGAAATCCAAGATCAAAACCAAGGAACTATATAAATTATAAGCACTATATAAAACCAGGCGGAAATCCTGTTTATTATGGCTGTTTTTTTATTAGGTTGGTGCAAATGTCGTTTTTTGACGTTAAAAATACGTCAAAAAAAGACATTATTTTTGCACCAACCTAATAATCAATCTTTATTCATTCATTTGATGTATTGATAGTACAACGTCGCATACTAACACCTCGTCACATATTCTTCATCTATGTGTCGTGGACCTTCAAGATATGAAAAATCATGGTCCCCCACGAATTGTTATTCTTAGAAAGTTTTGTCTTCTCACCATCCCTCCCATTCCGTGTTCTGGCATCCATTTACAAAAGCCCCGTACGTTACTGGTTGCTTTACTCTGTCCCCCCTTTTGGACAATATGATCCATATGTGTGTCTAATTTTCCAAACATTCTTTCTTCTTTATATGTCCTAGCATTTTCAGCTGTTTCTTTCCGATTATAATTATAATTTTTTATTTTGATTCTATTTTCCTTAAAACTTCCTTGTTATTCACATGTTCAGTCCATGACATACTAAACATCCGTCCGAAGAACCACTTTTCAGTTGCCACCAGTCTCATCTTCATGTATGAGCACATTGTCCAACATTCCCTGGACGGATATTACAAAACGCTTCAGTATTTTTTTTCTTTGTTTCTAACGAAAATTAATATTTTGCTTAGCTTTTGCAAGACATCTTTCTCTATTCCAATGCACCTTCGGATTTCGGTGTAGCGTTTTCGTCCTCTGTTAAAACACTTTATATAGATTTAATTTTTCTCGCGGAATGTTCCTCTCTCTCTTAACACTTCGCTTAGACTCACTACTAAACTACAAACGGAAAATTAGTTACGAGGTGTGCCGCTAAACGAAAACTGAAATTCAACCCTGCCACAGAAATAACATGCAGATTAAGAAAAAAAATTACAAGCTTATCTTTTCCCCTTAGAGTTTTGGAACATCTTTCAAGAATCTGCAAGCAGCTGCCACCTTGAAGCCGTAATTAGCTTTGTGTTACGCTGCTTCAATCACCAGTAAAGTGTTTAAGCAGGCATCTTCTTGTTACTGGTTCTTTTAATCGAAACATAGATTTACGAATGAGAAAAGGAAGACAATGTTAATTCAAATGGTAATCTTTGACCGAGCAGCCAGTGAAACTTGATTGACGCTTTTCTTCACTAGCTAGCAGACTAAGATCAAAGTATAATATCTGGTCTCCTTATATATGTATAATGTCAATGGTAGTATCTATTTAATTATATGGAAAGTTTTGGTATTCATACAGTGAATAGTCAGTGCTACACGAGTTACGCTTTCTTTCATTCCCTCTTCATCGGGCTGCGATTATAATCTTGTATCGTTTTTTCTCACCTCTAATGTAATAGTAATATTAAATGCTTTCTTGTAATGAAACATTCGTCATTCATTGATCGAATAGTCAGTGTTATTTTCGATTGAAATTTATAAAATCTTTATATTGAAAGAATTCTTCAGGAAGATATATTTCAACTGTTATGTGTCATTCCACTATTGATAAGATTTCGTGCCAATCATGACAAGACGCAAAGTAGTGCCATCAACCTACAGAACAAGGAAGCAACCACTAGCTGAAGATTATCTGGTCTGGAAAAGAGTTAAAGAACATTTCCAAGGCTGTCTATCTTGGGGGAGTCACTATGGACCGGCCCCTTACATACAAGGACTACGCTGCAAAGACTACTGCCAAAATCAGATGATGAAATAATATCCTAAAGAAGCTGGCTAACACTAAACGGATTACCCGTTCCCTTACCAATCGGCACCAAAGCCTTAGTTCTTTGCTACTTCATAGCAGAATGTCCCGCACAAGGTTGCAGCAGACCACAAAAATCTTAAACGCCTCTTGCAGATGAAACACTGGTTGTCTCAGGCCAACCAAAGTAGATGACCTCTACTTGCTTAGTGGCATCGATCCCCCTTACATCGAGAAGAACAGTTCACATTCAGCTTGAGAATTCAACGTAGAAAACTGACCCTTATCATCCACTCCATGGCTGTGAACCAATGTCAAAAAAGCTCAAGTCAAGACAACATTTTGCATTCAGTCCAATAATTGAACAACAGAGCTCCCCTTCAGCGTCTCTCCCTGTGGTTGCAGCCACCTTAATAACGTGGATCACAGGCTCTCTTTCAGCCTTACAGAAACTCTCCCTCTGATGACTGGTCCTTTTAGTCCTGCCTGAATTGCCTCCGACCATCTGTTGGCCTCTGTAGATCCAACCTTCAGAAATCAGGATTTGCCACCAATATTGATCCCAACTGCCAATGCTGGTAATCATAAACTATGACGTCCTGGGTATGGCGATAAACTACATCCGCGTCCTCGGTACGGCGATAAACTACATCCAACAGCAGGGCCTCAGATAATGTTTTCGGAAAAATAATGTTGCCAGCTATATGTTTTTGAAACAATAATGTTTCCAGCTATGCTTTTTTGAAACAATAATGTTGCCAGCTATACTTTTTTTTAAACCATAATGTTGCTAGCTATACGTTTTTTTTTTAAACCATAATGTTGCCAGCTATACGTTTTTGAAACCATAATGTTGCCAGCTATACGTTTTTGACATTTAAAGTCACTCAAAATCATTTTCGGCATGAAGTGACCCCTAAGTTTGAGATGCCGTTAAACAAAACAATTAATCAATCAATCAAGAACATGAAAAAATTATTTGCAAAAACTGAACCAAAAATTATATTGGATTTTCTAAAAAGAATTGGTCTCTTATCAAAGATGTAGACTGATGTGTAAACGACATATCCTACCTTTTACCATTTTGCAAATAAAATGTCCTTATCAAAAGGAAATTCCTGACTTAAACAAAAATACCTAGGATTATTTTGCAGTTTACAAGCAAATGAGCTCTAAGTTGCTAAAAATGTTCCATACAAAATATGCATTTAAAATTCATATATTTGGCATATATATATATATATATATATATATATATATATATATATATATATATATATATATATATATATATAAACTAGATTTGGCATTAAATAACCCACAGTGGTTGATATGCCATAAAACCCAAAACAAACAAACAAACATAAACTATGCAGAATCTTCTAGTTTTTCCCTATTTAAAGATTCATGCACACGTAACAACTTTGAAACAAAGAAAGGGTGGGAAGTAGCAATACGATAATAATAATAATAATAAGGGACTTCCTACTTAACATATTGTTAGAATTAATGTGAAAAAACATCTTGATTATGCCAATTTTTTCTCTTAGAGTTACATGTGCTAACCGTTGTAGTTGAAAGGCCTGAAGTTATGTGATCGCTGTTATTTAATGCAGTTTTTTTAGTTTTTATTCTGTAACGCAGGTCTACGAGTTTCGAAAATTTTTACCCACTGCTCTGAGAAAGCAGTTAGATTGGTTGGCAAATGATAGCAATATCTCAAGAATAGATAAATATATAATTTTTAAAAAGAATAGCGGCTCCAATTTTTAAAAGGTCTAAATTGATGGAACTACAGAAAACTAGAGCGGCCGGAAATTTGACAGGGGAACATGGGCGGATTAGGGGGAAACATGCAAGGTTTCGCCTGGAGGAAAAGGAACTGCAATTATTTTATTCGTATAACTGTTATCTTGCTTCGTCCACTGCAAGGAAAGTTGGCTCTATGTACCGCGCCAGGAAATTTTTCTCCCCGGAATCGATCCTCCAGATGTACAAATCAACAATTCGCCCTTGCATGGAGTATTGCTGCCATATATGGTCTGGGGCACCTTCTGTTTGCCTCGGGGTTCTTGATAAGATCCCGAGGTGGATATGCAATATAATTGGCCCTGCTCTGGCATCTCGTCTACAGTCACTTTCTCACAGACGCGCCGTCGCCTCTCTCTGTCTTTTTTACAAATACTTACATGGAAATTGCTCCGAGGAGCTGCATTCGCTGGTTCCCAGACTTCATGAATTCAAGCGCCCTTCGAGACTGGCATCCCGCTCTCACCCCTTCACTGTCGAAACTCCTAAATGTAGCCGTCTCTTCTACTCCAATAGCTTCATGTCTCGCACCTCTCGCTTGTGGAACTCCCTTTCCTACTCCATTTTCCCTGATAGCTATAATATCCAGCTATTCAAGTGTAATGTCAATCGACATCTCCAGTTGCCTTGATCTATCCACTACCCTTCTCCTCATCCTTTCTTCTATCACTCCTATCTGATCTTGCTCTAAATTTTCTGTAACCCCTTGCGACCTAGTGGCTTCCCGCCTTGCTTGAGGTGAAATGCTTAAAAAAAAGCTTAAAGTGTTTTTTTCACAAAGATATTAGTTTAGCAGCGTTAATGTGCAAGAAGAGGTTACTGTAAACGGACTTCACATTCTGGTTTAGTTTGTTGAGTTCAGTTTTTTTTTTTTAAATATGTAACAATACGATTTCTCACTCATCTTTAGAAGACAAGTAGATAAATTTCTATTTCCTTTTAAGTCTACGTAATTATCTGAGTTTCTTAGAAAATTCGTCTCAAGTCCATCTTTGAGTCAAATTAAGAGTCGGAGTTTTCAGGATTTCTGCCGCCAGCGGCCTTGTCATTGATTTTAGATAATCATAAAAGTAGACCTTTTAAGAACATGACCACCCAAAGAGCCGAAGGGGTGGTCTCTTGTTCTGGAACACAAAGAACAGATAGGGGTGGTCGTACCCCAGCCAGTATCCATGTAAGCAGAAAGAGGCAGGATGTCAGTAAGGAAGTAGTCAGGGGATCAGTAAGCGAGTAAGCGACCAGAGAGACCCGTGAGGAAGGGATTGGCAATCAGAGAGCAGGAAAGGACTATCATCAGGCGAAATTATCAGCCCCCCGCCTTGACGGTTAGTGAATGTAAAGGTCATCTTCCTGTGACGGAGATAGCAGTTCAGCTGAAGGAAACCATATCCGGTTAAGTGTTAAGTGTCGTATTGTTGCTATTTCCCAATCAGCGGGTCTTGAAAAGCACTTGTCTTTATTTTTTGTTGAATACGATGACGGCGAAAGAGGCAAATATGTGAACATAGCGCGTCGGGCGGATATGCAGACACAGCCGGCCTTTAGTGTCATCGCAAATAGAAGAATATTTTCATCTTGTTTGCCAGCTTGTCTAGGAGAAACTCTGTTCTAAATTCCAAAATTAAAGTGCAAACATTCTTTCTTACTTTTTGTTTTTGAATCATTTCATACCAAGCAAGGCGATAAAGCCACTAAGACGCAAGATGCTTACTGCAAATGATAGCGCCTGATAAAACAAAATATTAAAGAGAAAATGACAATAAAACAAAATGGCTTAGGGAGTCAAAAGATTTGAATTAAGACTGTATTTAAATTTTTAATGATAGATTGTTGCAATTTTTCTTTCATGTTTGTTACATTTCTGTAAAAAAAAAAGGGAAAAATGGCGAAATTATTATTGCTAAGTTGGTATTAGAATTCACATTTGATAAAAAGGAAACCGTGTAGACATATCAATGTTTACATCATTAATAATATTTACTTGTATAAATATTTGTATTGTAAATTTTTATCATTTTAAAAAATATTATGAAAGTCAGACTATATGACGCGCACGAATTAAAATAAAATATAATCCTCTCTTGTCTTATGCAGCGTGTCCCCTCAGGATTTGGGTGATAACATTCCTCCACAACTTCGTTTTTTTCCTACTCTCAGTTATACTAGCTACTGTAGGATTCGTTTGTTGGGCTAGTTGTTATTATATCCATTGGAAAAATTATTGACCTTCGGTCAATGAGAACACAAACTGTAATCACTCATGTGTAACATTAAAATTTATTCAACGCCAGATTTAGGGCCCTAAGTGTGTGTGTAGGCCTGGAGCATCATCACAAACGTGCATTCTCTTGTGCGATTTCTCAAAGAGACTGTCTCTTCTCTCCTCTGAGGTCGGTGCTTATATATCTATTATTGTCATATTTTTCTTTTATCACGCGTACTCATCACGTGTTCACATATCGCAGCAGCTACTGAGCTCCTCTGAGTCATGGGTCTGCTCTTGAAGGCCAGGAGCTAGTCTTCGATTCACCTGGATGCGCTACCAGAATGCAAGTTATATTCAAGCAAGTTCTTGGTGATAAATCTACTAAAGATTTATCCATTTTTCCTTTAATATTTTTCTTTCGATTCGTCCTGGATGTCTTAAATTGTCAAGTCTTTCTTTCCTCGTTTTCGATGCTAAAAGTATCTATTTCCAATTAGGGCCAAAAACGCTTTGGGAATTCAACATTTTGTGTTTCGTTCTGATAGCCTAAAGAGTTGTTTGTATATGTTTTAAATTAGAATTTTATGAAGAATTAAAAATCAGTTATTTTTCCAATGAATAAGACACACATGCTTTTTAAATGATACGCTCAATCGGAGTTTAAAATTACAAAAAAAAAAAAATTAAATATTACTTCTCATATTTTCATGTTTAATTATTTAACCCAAAGCAAGGAGATAAAACCACGAAGACGTGTTTACTGAGGATGAAAAATTAGGAATAAAAGAAAAACAACATTGTTAATGAAAGAAGACAATAGAAGAGCCTGATTCATGGAAACAGAAGATGACGATTGACATTGCATTTAAATTTTTGATAGAAAGGAAGCAAGAAAATGGGGTAGAGTTTCACAGTTGAGAAGTGGGAGAAAAGAAGCTATTAGAAAAGAAGTTACGGTTACATCTAGCTAATTCAATATTGAAAAGATGAGATATGGTTGAAACTTTAGTAGTACATTTAAATTTATCAGAAAGGAGGAAAGGTCACTAGAATAATTGCCATGCAAATATTTATAAAAAAAAACACACACACGCACGTGGGAAAGCCGCATCACGTCAGCTGGTAAGTGACTGAAGTCGAGTTATATTCGGTCAGGACTGATTACCTTAGTTACCATCTTTGGATTTTCTTGAGAATTTTGAGACACCAAACCAGGTGTGATAGTAATATTCAATGGACAGATGAATCTATAAATGTGTGTAAAGAATTCTGACAGGAAAAATTTTCTGGTACATCAGAGTGAACCAACAAAGACATCATGTGTCAAATTGTTCAATGTATTTGCTAAATTTTTGTACAAAGACTTTCAAAAAATTACAATTTTTTTTCTTTATTATTTCCGCCCTTCATTATGCCTGGCATATCCTTAATAATTATGTTTTAATCATAATGAAGTAAAAGAATTCATAAAAAAAATCATTATCTGCTGTAATTACCTATGGGATTTTAAATGTTTGCTTTTAATTAATAATAATTTTGCTGTCTTTTGACATATACCTCTCCCTGGATCTATATCCTCCTGGAAATTCCATATGGATTACTATATTGTATCATTACTATATATATATATATATATATATATATATATATATATATGTGTGTGTGTGTGTGTGTGTGTGTGTGTGTGTGTGTGTGTGTGTGTGTGTGTGTGTGTGTGTATATTAATTGGAAGTTATCAATTTAGAATGTATGACGGTTCCGTTATGAAATTGAAATTGCATGTTAATTTCCCATTGGACAGCCACTGTTCGTTAATATTCAGCTTAACATATTCATTGATGAGGTTGAAAAATTATGCGGTGGTGCCAGATATGTTAAATATTATGATGATTTCAACAACCATATTAAGAAATGAAGAAACGTTTTATTCGGATTCCATCAGCTACGATATGTCATAGACCGGAGAGAATAATTTACCGTGCAGAAACATATCCGAATTTACTTAATCATACTTATTATAAATCCCAGGTCGTGTGTATGTGTGTGTGTGTTCGTTAATATATTGGATCGGATTTCCTAAATCTTTCAACCGATTTCAACAAAACTTCACAGGACTACGTAAAATTACCTTACGGTGGTTCTAACAGCGCCAAAAATTGGAAAAACTCAATTGTTTTTGCACGAAATCAATTTGAAAATACGATGAAGAAACATCGCTGTCGCGAGAATGAAAGGGGGACAACTCATATTGAGTTATACTTATTATAAAACCCAGGTTGTTTGTGTGTGTCTGTGTCTGTGTTCGTTTATATATGGGATCGGATTTCCTACAATTTCAAGAAAACTTCACTTTTTTTTGGCACGTAGTGTTTCTTATTGTCTTGCACACTTTTGTCTTTATTTTTACATTCAGAATGCTTTAAAAATTCCATTTACAAGACAATTGTTTATAGTAAAATCCTATTCAATCGGTAGACTCACAACGATGGAAAACAATGTTTTTGTTTGAGTTTGACCAATTCGTAACCAAAAAAAACAAAAAAACAAAAAAGGAAAAAAAAACTAATTCAGACATGCGTGTCCGTCAACCTTAAACAATAATCTTTGTCAATTTTATTTTTCAGTCTTTATGATGGACGATTCTTAATTTATTGATTTGTTACATCCCCCGGGCAACGCCGGGCTCTACTGCTAGTATCCACTAAAAGTAAATCTCTCCAATTATTATCAACCAATTTATAATAGTAAAATTTTCAGCGAGTGCAATATTTACCAGTTTTACATTCGGATTAATGCCCTCATATTTGTTGCTGTTATTGTAGACTTTCAGTCATTTTGAAACCTGGAATTCTCCAGGTGTCTGACGATCCTGTTAGCCTACAGAGAAATTCGTACTGACCTCATCATTTAGTCTACGTGGTTTCATTGTTCTTGTTCCGATCATCAGCTAATTTCGAGCTGATCCTTATTCAGTCTACGGGGTTTGATTGTTCCTGTTCCGCAGTTCAGAAAATTTCACATTGATCGCTTTTGTTCAGCCTACGAGGTTTGACTGTTCATCGTTCGCTTTGTAAAGAATTTCCAACTGATCACATTATTCAGTCTACGGAGATTGATTGTTAATTTTCCGCTGCTCAAAGTATTTCGAACTGAACACGTCATTCATTATACGTGGTTTAATTGTTCATTTTCCCTTGTTCAACGAATTTCGAAATAAAGTTTTTGCTCAGTCTACGAGTTTTGATTGTTTTTCCCCTTGTTCAAAGAATTTCGAATTGATCGCTTTATTCAGCCTACAAAAGTTGATTATTTTTGTGCCGCTGTTCAGTAAATTTAGAACTGATTGCTTTATTTATTTTCATATTTTATTATTCTCATTCTATGTCTTCTGCCTCTTTCATTTACTACTCTTGCTTCATATTTTCGTTTGAGAAATAAACTTAAGAAACGGATGAATCCACCTCTTCTCCCGAAGCTATGGGTTAGTTAATAGGAGCTGTATCACTAGATCATTATTATCTCCAATCTCAAAATATTTCTGACTTTAAATAACCTGGGAAATATTGACAAGCATTAAAAAATAAACCAATCAATGATATTTACTAGTACTATTTATTTTTTAACTACTGCTATCAGTAATGATACTTCTTTTTCTTTTTTTTTTCTTTTTCTTAGTTCTCCTTCTATTACGCTTGTTATTCCTCTTTTTCCTCCTCCTGTTGCTGCTATTTCTCCTTCTAATACTGGTGCGATGGAGAAATTCGAGGCGATTAAAGAGCAAAGATATACTTCAACTACCAGAGGTAGAAAGTTACTGTTAAGGTTAGGCGTTTCTGCCACTGAGATAGATGACAGAACATCACGGAACCCGATGGCCGGATTGGCGCCTTTTTCTCGTACAATGTCACCATAAGGAAGTGATCTCACTTCTGAACTATCATGCTGATCTTCTGCCAGAATCGATGGTTGACAGAATTCAGACAGGAATAGCGTTGACGGTTTTCTTGTTAATCGAAAACCCTATTCACCTTGCAGTCGGTCGGGGCAGAGAGACACGATCTCGTTATTTTTCCCACAGCCTTTCGGTAATCTGTCTCTGTTTCCATGAAAGAACACTTCTTAGAGCCAACAGTTTTAACATTCACTCCTAATGTCCGCATTGCTGCGTTCACAATAGCGAACCACACCCATTCCCTTTGTATTTAATTAGGGAGAAGTAACTTTCACTCGAATAGATTCTTTCCAGGAACTACTACTTTGTGGGGTTGATTACAAGAGGTTACTTCCTCGGTCACTGTATCAGTAACCTGTTCAAGTCCAGGGTTAACTATTATCTTCCCCATATACCCTAATAAAACTACGCTTCTTGCCTCTTGGTCTCACCGCTCACAAAAAAGTACTTCTTCAGTAATCATCTACATTGGATGGCTCTTGAGCCTTGAATATAATGAACATTAATCTATTAGACATATGGGTGGAATGTAGTTAGTTCCATTTGTCTTCATAGTTACTATTTCTTCAATTTGTGTTTTCTATTTTTCTCTTAACAATAAACCGACTGCTTTGCTCATAACAAATAAAATCGACACAAACCAAAAATCCATCTGTCACCAAACATAACAAAATGCTGGTGTTGATGATAATTGCCTCAAAAAATTAACAAACAAAAAAAAATAGTTGTAATAGTAAGGTCCGTGAAGAATGAAGCGTTTTACGTTGGAGTAATGGATACCGACTCGGATTGAGGAATCGGAGGACGGAGTTCGAATTCCAGTCGAATCCATCACATTCATTTATGTACTAATACCCGTCTTCTCCTCCCGTGGCTATGGGTAAATAGCAGGACAGACCGGGTTTTATAGCCTTGGATGGAAACTGGTCTAACTCAGAAAAAATGTCAACCTACTGCGGGAAAAATATCTATCTCGTCAGTCATGTATCACGCATGGCATAAAATTAGATTTGATCAGGCACGGGAGACCATTTTTGAAGAGTGGGCCATATATGGTAGAATACATCATAAGGCGTTCGAAGTACTAAAAGAATTAAGGTATTTTACTTATCTACTATCTATATTTCTCTTGTTGTCTGTCTGTGTTGCCTCGCCCAGGCCGCATTTCTCACCCGATTTCGATGCGGTTTTCCGCACAACTTTGCAAATGGCTGCCGTAAGGACATGACGGGGCCGATTTTTGAGTTCGAACTCAAGTTCCGAAAAAATCGATAATCGAAAAAATCTGCTTACAGAAGGAATTATCGCATTTCAACCAAATTTGACACCCTCTTAGAGTCTATCATTAGAAATGTTATCCAGCAATTTCATGGCCACTGACCCCTAAACAGCGCTGAAAATTGATATAACCCAAAAACCGATACGCTCAGATTGCGCCTGAACCGCATGTCGCTTTTTAGCGAAAACCGACCGGATTTATGAAGAGGCCATTGGGAGTCACCATGTGAAGTTTCAACTCTGAGCGCCCCCCAAACAGAGTGCAAATCGACAATCGGTCAACCCTTAAAAAGGGAAATTTCAGGTTGGTCGAATGGCCTGCGAAACAGAAGGCTAAAAGATAGAAAAATTATTTGTGTCGCGAGAAGGATGTCTCTGGACCTCCCGCAGAGTACTGAGAGATAAAAATTAATTAGGTCAAGCTCTGACTGAAACCAAAATGTCCGCTGGACCACCCACAAGTTACAAAGAAAGAAAGACTGACCTATTAGCTATCTACGGAGATGTCGTTTGGAAAAGGCACCTGTTTTGTGTCAAGAGCTGGCCATGATAGCAAAATTATTTTATCAGAACGAATAATTGACTGGAACGTGAATATCGCCGGATGACCACCCACTTGTTTGGCGAAGGTCCCGACTGATGAATCCCAGGTGACATTCAGGATAAAATTGAGATTAAGAGACCATACTACGGGTCGTATTGGTTTGTTGTCGGGCAGAAAGGAAAGGAGAGCGAGAAGGAAAAGAAAGGCGGGGGGAGAAAGGAAGATAATTTTTTTTTCTTTGAGCAAGATTTTTTAAACCGAGACCAGTCTGGCCACACCCACACTGCTGGGCGCCCATTGGCTGAATGCTGGCGTGAGCAGTAGGCGAAGGTAATCATGTGAAGAAGAGGGAAGCCCTGTTGACACCCTCCTGAAGGGATCGGTATGAGATGCCACTGTGAGAGAGAGGGAAACCCGTTGACACCCTCTGAGGGTATGGGTGAGATACCAATATGAGAAAGGAAGAATTTGAGAGGACGAAAGATTTCCAAAAATGGAAAGTGGTGGGTTTTCCTGAACAAAAACAAAGAAAAACCATTAATACGGATTTAGAATTATCAAGGAACCTCAAACCCTGACAGGCTCACCCCGGTTTTGGTCGGCGTCCATATAAGCAGAGTCGCAACGAGTTGCAGCAGTTGAGTTGAATTAAGGAGTTCGCAGCTGAGTTAATTGAGTTGGGTTGGAGTTGCAGACCCGCTTCGCAGGAAGCTGACCTAAGACCCACAGATTCTCGAC
Source organism: Acanthosepion lycidas (assembly GCA_963932145.1). Taxonomy (NCBI): domain Eukaryota; kingdom Metazoa; phylum Mollusca; class Cephalopoda; order Sepiida; family Sepiidae; genus Acanthosepion; species Acanthosepion lycidas. Next base: position 48,986,024 of record OZ010609.1, on the reverse strand, counting down.
CTCAACTTCTAACCAAGAACAATTTATTTTTGAAAAACGACTCACACCACCAAAACAAGCTTTACGAATATCACCTGAAGATACACCAAAAACCAGTTCCTTGAAAAAAAACAACTTAAGATATTAAGACTCGCCTAACAAACACAAAGTGTCACGAATCCATATAAGCAGGTTGGTAGAAAGACGCAGTCCTGTATTCAGGAACCAGACATAAAATATTGTTATCCTTTTTTTACACATTTGAACTTTTCGAATTATTATTTTATTTTCTTTTACATATACTTGTGTGGTATTACCCTTGTTCGAACTCGACTTGCATTACAGCCCGGCGACTGATTGATTTCGTCTACCTAAGATCAAATCACAATGTGGGTAGGTTAGACTAGAAATCAAAACAGTTACTTCGGTAACCAGACGTTGGAGGCGAGCTGGGAACGACAAGGCGGCGACTAATACAAAGCCAGTTGGTCGTTACAGGACAGGATAGGACGGCGACGGCGCGGAGACAGACGGGGTGACGTCACAACTGGTCAGGTGACCGGGATAGCACGACGGACGCGGCCAGGCAGACGTCACATTTGGCGCAGCCACACCTGGGGGACGTCACAATAGCTCGTCTTTGCTAGTCATTGTCGTTCCAAGCATGTCCGAGCACCTCCAAGCAAGTCATAGCCGTGATACTACCTGCGTCAGGGACGTATCCCTGTGCCCTAGCAGCGCAAAAAGCGAGAGCTGTTAGAGGGCGGTTGAAATCCTCAGAGTAATCCACTCCGATTATGGATTGAATACCCTCGGCAATCCGCATATTACCAAACGTGATTATGACTACACCCTATAAAACATGGCCAATCAGGGAAATCGTGTTCCAAGCAGAAGTGAGAAAGCCCTGGATTTAGATTCAAAGATAACATTCTATAGATCAGGTTGTTCCTTGAGGATCCTATCTATCCAATGGACTGTAACTATTTTATTTTTTTGCACAGTTCATGCAAACCCAATTTCGCTGTAGTAAACACATTATTAAAATATGAGATGCTGCCAGTTTTCACATTCCAACTATCACTTAAAACTCTTTTAACGATTTATATTAAACAAAGATAACCAGTGATATACAAACAAAATGTTTGTTTGTAAGGACGTAGACCCGTCTCGATATATTATTGATGTCTATGTATTTTCTTTCTTTTATTCACCATTTTAAGTCGGATGTACAATATTTTAATTTCCTCGGCCAATTTCTGACGAGTGTGGAGAAATAAGTGTTAGCTGATTTCATTGTATTTTTCTCCTTTCATTTTTCTTCTTTTTCTATGGCCCTCTACTATATGTCCTTCTAGTCCCTTTTAATTCTCCCTGTTTTTATTGCATCTAAGAAATTCCTACAATTATGACACTTTACTACTTGGTGTAAAAATGAAAATAAATACTAGTAAAAATATATAATTGCCAATGCTTAATCGAAGAAATTCCAACAGCTTAAGCGTATTACTATTTAGTGTAAACGCAATAGAAATAAGATGAAATAAATACCAGTCAAAAATTAGTAATAATTGCCAATGCTTAACGTAAGACAGTCAAACAACTTAAGACTATTACTACTTAGTGATAAAGCAAGAGAAATAAGATGAAAAAAATACTAGTCAAAAATGAATAACAATTGACAATGCTTAATGTAAGAAATTCAAAATCTTATGACTATTACAATTTGGTAGAAAAGCAAGAGAAATAAAATGAAAGAAATACTAGTCAAAAATGAATAATAATTGACAAGGCTTCATCTAAGAAATTTACACAAATTAAGACTATTACTACTTAGTGGAAAAGCAAGAGAAATAAGATGAAAGAAATACTAGTCAAAAATGAATAATAATTGACAAGGCTTCATCTAAGAAATTCAGACAACTTAAGACTATTACTAGTTGGTGGAAAATCAAGAGAAATAAGATGAAAGAAATACTAGTCAAAAATGAATAATAATTGACAAGGCTTCATCTAAGAAATTCAGACAACTTAAGACTATTACTACTTGATGGAAAAGCAAGAGAAATAAGATGAAAGAAATACTAGTAAAAAATGAATAATACAGTGTAACCCGGATATAAGAGAGTTGTCGGGACCGGATTAGAAGTCTCTTATATCCGGGTTTGGTCTATTTTGTTTAGGTAAGTATGGTTCTAATTTGGGACCAGCGACAATCTCTCTTATATCCGGGTTTCTCTTATATCCGGGTTACACTGTAATTGACAATGCTTAGTATGAGAAATTCAAAATCTTTTGACTATTACAAAGAAAAATAATATGAAAGATATGCGAGCCAAATATTTGAAATAATTGCCAATGCTTAATGTAAGAAAGTCAAACAACTTAAGATTATTACTACTTGGCGATAAAGCAGGAGAAATAAGATGAAAGAAACGCAAGGCAAAAATTTATAAAAATTGACAATACTTCATCTAAGAAATTCAGGAAACTTAAGTCTATTATTACTTGATGTAAACGTAGGAGAAATAAAATGAAATAAATAGTAGTCAATAAAGGGATAATAACTGATAATGCTTCACCTAAGAAAATTAAGTTCTGTATTTCTAATAAAAAACTTTCGGTATTTCTTTCGTAGTACAAACTTTAGTATCATATGAATCCATGATAAATTTGAAAACACACAGGCAGAAATCTGTCCACGACCATCGTCTGAAACAGTAGCATTAAAACTATTTTTATTATATAGACATTACTGCCAGGTTTAATTTTCATATAACCGGGAAAAACATAGGACGAATCTCCCGATTCCTTCTTTTATTTGATAAATATATTATTTTAATTTTCTCGATCGAATTCCGACGAGTGAGAGCGATGGGAATTTAACTTATTCTAAAATAGTTTTGCTTATTTTTATTTATTTCTGTTATTTTATTTTCTTGTAACCAACTCTTATAGGTAAAGTTTTACTTTTAAGTATGACTATTTTATTGCATTAATTAAATTGTGTACATCTAATCAGTATTTTTGAATATTTCGAATCTGCTTGGTACGCGTAAATTTTTGGGATTAATTAATTTGGAATTAATTAATTTGGGTTCCCTCGTTTATATTTTCGAGTATTTGCAAGTATGTATGGCAATTACTGAAAAGAACAAACGGGTGACCGATTTTTGTTCAGACGGGCAACAATTACTGAAAGTTATCTCATAATTCGCGAATATTTAAGGAAGCGACTTTAGATACCATATAATTTTAAAGAAAGGCATTAACATTTCAGGCTTTGGAGAAATGTTGTTTGAACAGCAGACACTAGCTGGCTAATATTCAACAAGATGAAAAGACAAAAATGTTTGCCACAAAGTCAATGAATATCATCAACGGGCCATTGATGAGAAAAATTTGGTTTCATGCCAGAGAAAAATAAGAGGAAAGAAAGAAAGAAAGAAAGAAAGGTAGAAATAAATAAATAAATAAAGAAAGAAACGGTAAAAAAACATTTCCTTTATTGGGAAGGAGAAATATAAAAAATGGTGTGCTATACAATGAAAAAAGAAAGGTATAAAGACAGGTATAAAGAAAGAAAGTATAAAGAAAGAAAGAAAGAAAGAAAGAAAGAAAGAAAGAAACAGTAGGAAAACCATTTCATATCTTGGGAAGGAGAAATATAAAAAAATGGTGTGCTATACAATGAAAAAAAAAGTGTAAAGAAAGAAAGAAAGAAACGGTAGGGAAACCATTTCCTTTCTTGTGAAGGAGAAATATAAAAAATGGTATGCTATACAGTGAAAAAAGCAGTGTAGAAAGAAAGAAAGAAAGAAAGAAAGAAAGAAAGAAAGAAAGAAAGAAAGAAAAAAAGAGGAAAGAAACGGTAAGAAAATCATTTCCTTTCTTGGGAAGGAGAAATATAAAAAATGGTGTGCTATACAATGAAAAAAGAAAGGTTTAAGGAAAGAAAGGTTTAAAGAAAGAAAGAAAGAATGAAAGAAAGAAAGGAACTAAGAAACGGTAGGAAAACCATTTCCTTTCTTGGTAGAAATATAAAAAATTGTGTGCTATACAATGAAAAAAGAAATGTAGAAAGAAAGAAAGAAAGAAAGAAAGAAAGAAAGAAAGAAAGAAAGAAAAGGTAGGAAAACCATTTCGTTTCTTGGGAATGAGAAATATAAAAAATGGTGTGCTATACAATGAAAAAAGAAAGAAAGAAAGAAAGAAAGAAAGAAAGAAAGAAAGAAAGAAACAGTAGGAAAACCATTTCCTTTCTTGGGAAGAAGAAATACAAAAAATGGTGTGCTATATATACAATGAAAAAAGAAAGAAAGAAAGAAAGAAAGAAAGAAAGAAAGAAACGGTAGGATAACCATTTCCTTTCTTGGGAATGAGAAATATTAAAAAATGGTGTGCTATACAATGAAAAAAGAAAGGTAGAAAGAAAGAAAGAAAGAAAGAAAGAAAGAAACGGTAGGAAAACTATTTCCTTTCTTGGGAAGGAGGAATATAAAAAATGGTGCGCTATACAATGAAGAAAGAAAGAAAGAAATAAAGAAAGAAAGAAAGAAAGAAAGAAAAGAGTAAGAAAGTAAGAATCGGTAGAAAAACCATTTTCTTTTTTCGGAAGGAGAAATATCAAAAATGGTGTGCTTTACAATTAAGAAAGAAAGAAAAAGAAAGATGCATGAAAAACGAACGAAAGAAAAAATAAAGAAAGAAATCGAAATAATTAATCTGAAAGAAATGGGTGGAAATACAGAGATAGAAGAAGTAAGATTGATATGTTATAGATAGAGAAGGAAGGACAAATGAAAGAAAACACGAAAGAAATGAAAGAAAATGAAAGAAAGATGAAAAAAAATAAAAGCAACTAAAAAGAAATGAAAGAAAAAAGTAGATATATAATGAAGAAATGCCAAAAAGGAAAAAAATGAAAGGGGAAAGAAACAAAGATTGAAAATAAAGGAAAACTGGAAAATAAGTAAGAAAGAATAAAAAGAAGATAAAAATATAGACATAATATCGATAAATATAGAAAAAAGAAAGAAAAAGAAAGATATATATAAAAAGTAAAAGATAAAAATGATGACCAAAGCAAAAATAGATTAGAAATGAAGGAAGGAAGGAAGAAATAAAGAAAGGAAGGAATGAAGGTAGGAAGGAAGGAAAATAAAAAAAGGAGCTATGAAAATGAAAGAGTAAGAACGGAAAACCAGATTACATGATGAAGGTATAATTCACTAAAGAATAAAATCTAGACGGATATATTTTGCAATTAAGGAAAAAGAATGAAAGAAAGAAAGAAAGAAAGAAAGAAAGAAAGAAAGAAAGAAACAGTAGGAAAACCATTTCATTTCTTGGGAAGGCGAAATATTAAAAAATGGTGTGCTATACAATGAAAAAAGAAAGGTATAAAGAAAGAAAGAAAGAAAGAAAGAAAGAGAAAGAAAGAAAGAAAGAAAGAAAGAGAAAGAAAGAAAGAAAGAAAGAAAGAAACGGTAGGAAAACCATTTCATTTGGGATGGCGAAATATTAAAAAATGGTGTGCTATACAATGAAAAAAGAAAGGTATAAAGAAAGAAAGAAAGAAAGAAAGAAAGAAAGAAAGAAGGAAATAAAGCAGTAAGAAAAAAAACAATTAAATAGGAAAAGTGGTATTGGCGATGGAAAGAATCAGAAAAGAGAGAGCCTAAAAGAAAAAAAAAATCATAAATAATTTCACACTGCTACATTCCTATCCAGACGGCTGACGACTCGTATTCGAGGATACCTGCCTACTAGGGTGGCTAGCCAACCCCTATCGACGGCCCCCAATTTCAGTCACAAGATCAACCCGTGGTAAGGTTTTCAGGTACGTTCTAAAGATGCCACACGAAGTCTCCTTCCTGGTCTCATGATCAGAATGCCAACGTTCTAACCACTAGGCCATTAGAACCCATTTAGACACACATAAAACCTACGACACTCCATCCAAAGCATACTAGCAGAAAATACAAGCATCTCATCCACGTGTAAAAATAGATGAAAAATAATGGAAGAGAAACAAAAACGAATAAGAATAAAAAAAAGAAACGCCAACATTCAATAACATTAACCTTAATCACAGCCAAAATGTGCTAGCCGTGTTTGGAATATAAAACATCACTATCACTCTAGATACATACCTAACACAATCTATACATTCAGTTGAAATTAAAAATAGAATCAACTTTGATAATGGCTAATAGTATAGCCGAAAATCGTCGGTCATGCACAATGTTTTGACAGTTTTTACACACTTTGTGTCCAGAAAAGAAAACCTTGTTCATACACAAGAGGAATTGAATAAAAAGCTTAATCTTCTTTAACGAAAGATATATATATATATATATATATATATATATATATATATATATATATATATGACAGACAAGAAAAAATAATTCAAAAGCAGAGAAATTTAAGACGACTATAAGAAATAAATAAAAAAAATAATTAAATTTTCTGTCTTTCATATATAACGAAAGATGTCTAAAAGAAATTTTGCTGCCTATTAATTCACACGCCCCCCCAAACACACACATATATATATATATATATATATATATATATATATATATATATATATATATATATATATATTATACTTATTAAGATCTAATGATACATCTAGAAAATTGATAATTTTGACATTGTTGGTTTATATTACGAGGGCTAGTTTTACGGAGGACAATTGCACCGTCATCTCCGTATAGCCCGGTGTTCTTACTATCAAACATAAACCTAAGTCGCCTAAATCTAAATATATTACGTGCTTCTGCTGCATAATAAGCACACAAAGCAGCATTACATTCTGGGTTACCTCTCTCTCTCTATATATATATATATATAGAGAGAGAGAGAATAATAATTAAGGGGGATTTGGATAATCAAGATTAATTCATCAAGTCTAGAAGAATCAACAAAATGCAGAAAACACTAGACGGCCGTTTCGTCCTATTTTTGGGACTCATCGGCAGTGCCCATGTACTACCGAGAATCGAACCGTTACGATATGACGAAAGCGTCATACCTACTGGGCCAAGTAAGTGAAGTACCCATTCCATGCTTTTCAGCTGATGAGACGCTCCCCAAACTTTTCACGGGGCCATGCCATGGTAGCATTAATAGTATGAGGAGTAGCACCAATATGCTAGAACCAATGTTCCTCCTCATCAAGGTCCTCACGCCTCTCGAGCACTCACCATCTGAAAGACTACTGGTTTGTTTCAACAATTGTGAAACAGCCTAGTCGGAGCAATAATTTATGTCCATTACGTCTTATTTTATTCAAGATAAATCAAAAAAGGATTCATTATAAAGCTCATCATAGCTGAGCGGCTAGAAGCACGACGGATCAATGGACGTTTTCTCCTGGTTCAAATCTCCCTCACTCACTCTCTCTCTATCTCTCTCAAGCGCTTTTTCATGTGTCATATCCTTCAAAATTTCCTGGATACTGTATCCTAGTTCGCACACACCCACTCACACGCATATTAGGATGCAGTATCCAGACATTTTTTAAGAATATTACAAAGGGAAAAGCGCTTCATTGAAACTACATCAAACAGTGCAGAAAATCTGGAAGAGTGTATAAATAAATTTCAAGAAGAATAAGAAAAGATACACAATCAATATTAACGATTTTTTTTTTTACAAAATTCGCACAATTTCCTTCTTTTCTTTCGTCATGGGAACCGCCAGCTCAGCAGAAAATAAACTAACGATTTATTATTTAAGCAACCACAAAAATGCAGAGATGCTTTTCATTATCTGTTTTTTTATGTCAGAGATAAGGTATTGCAATTATTTACATTGTTCGGACTGTAGACTTCATCTGTATTACCCGGTATCCTCAATATCAACCATAAATCTGAGTTGTCCCAACAGTAGAAATCCCAAAATAGTACATGTTTCTGCTGCATAATACGCACCCAAAGCAACTCTGGGTTAGTTATCTGTCTGTCTGTCTGTCCCCCCCTCTCTCTCTCTCTCTTATATATATATATATATATATATATATATATATATATATATAGAGAGAGAGAGAGAGAGAGAGAGAGAGTATATCTATCTATCTATATATATATATATATATATATATATATATATGTATATATAGTGAGAGAGAGAGGAGAGAAGAATAATTAATCATGATTAATTCATTGAATCTAGAAGAATCCTCAACAGAATGCAGAAAGCACGAGACGGCCGTTTCCTTCTATTTTGGGGACTCATTCGCAGTGCGCATGTACTTCCGAGAATCGAACCCGGACCTTTACGATATGAGGCAAGCGTTATACCAACTGGGCCAGGTAAGCTTTGCGGCTGATGAGAAGCTCCCCAAACTTTTCACCGGGCCATGCCATGGTCGCATTAATAGTGTGAGGATTAGCACCAACCTGCTAGAACCAATGTTCCTCCTCATCAAGGGCCTCGCGCCTCTCGAGGTCTCACCATCTGAAAGACCACCGTTTCGGCCGTTGTACGCTGCGGCTTTCTCCAGGTAATTGGAATTTAGAACTGAATATTTGCAATAAAGATGAAGACAACAGTCCAAACAATGTAAATACACTATTCATTTATTTCGTCATATATATAATATTTCTTATATCTTTACTTCACTCTTTTACTCTCTATATCGTTTCCTGTGATATGACCAATTAAAGAGGTCAATGTCTGGTCCTTACCCACCCTTCCTCACTATTACGTATAGTAATAAAAATAAATTTAAAATCATTCCAATCTCTCCCTTCCCTCTCTAATTTCGACCATATCTGTCACATTCTTTCTTCCCTCTCTCTGTATCACCTTACATCAACTTAATACTACCCCTCAAAAGAGTAAAAAATATATGTAAATTTAAACTCATTTTTTCACCCATGGAAGTGTGGTCTGATGAGCCAGGAAAAAAGAAACTCCCTGGGGAAATAAATTATAACTAATGGACCCTTAAAATTGTCTGTTTTTCATTTTATATATATAGCTGTGAAAATAAATTAACAACTTTCGACATGAATTATAAAGAAAAGCCAGCGAATAAATATAAACGGCTTTTTAAAAAGGTCTCTCTCATTTTCTTTCATCACGAGAAACGCCAGCTTAGGGAAACAGCCTTAATGATTCATTATTTAAGCATACAGACACACATACATATATTTCTTTCTTTTGTTTTAGGATCTGATGAAGCCCCGAATAGCAAAATGCGTAATCAAATCTAGTTTCAATGAAACGTTTTCCATTTGTTAGATATATATATATATTAGGTTGGTGCAAAAATAATGTCGTTTTCTCACATATGTTACTATGTGAGAAAACGACATTCTTTTTGCACCAACCTAATATATATATATATATATATATATATATATATATATATATATATGTGTGTGTGTGTGTCTATGTGTGTGCATGTGTGTAAATATCGATGTTGAAAAGATTCTTTCCGTCGATCTCAACCACATACATATGATTTACGTACCCACACACACATGTTTATTTATTTCGTTTTATACAGTGTAACCCGGATATAAGAGAGTTGTCGGGACCGGAGAAGAAGTCTCTTATATCCGGGTTTCTCTTATATCCGGGTTTGGTCTATTTTGTTTAGGTAAGTATAGGAATAATTTTTGGACCAGAGAAAATCTCTCTTTTATCCGGGTTTCTCTTATATCCGGGTTACACTGTACATGTCAAATTTAGTCTATGTGCATATGTGTTCGTGTGTGTACATATCTGGTACTTTCCCTGAATATGCTTGCAGCATGTATTTTGAAATTTAAAACCTATTTAATTATATAATTGTTTTAGGGGCGGAAAATGAAATCCACAAGCCGAGTTTAAATTCTGGTCCATGTTACTGCACACTGCGCTCACTATTCACACGTAAGTCATGAATCCATCTTGATGTGTGTAAATAATAAGGTAGACAAGGCTCTTTAGTCTTGGTAGGGCAGCTAGAATAGATATGACAACTGTTAATTCCAGTCTGTGGACAAATCAACATATACTACATCAGTATATTTCCCCTTGACAATTTACAGACATTGAAGAAAGAAAGCTAGACAGAGCTATGACCAACTACGCGGGGACATGAAAAGAGAAAATATTCGCTGCTGAAGAGATGAATTTCAATCGTTCTTGCCAAACATGATAAATGATTTTTCGATATAGACGGTTTTCCTATAGACATAACGTCGCGAGCCTCTTGCTATTCTATCAATATTTCCATGGCAACTGTTAAAAAGAACTATATTTTCTGGTTCTACTCGTTCAGATATTTCCAGCTTAGACCCACTATGACACCTACACGAGAGAGAAACCTACATATTCCATTCGCATTTCATTTTTAAGAAATATTCAGACAGCTTATCCACGGAACAGGCTCCCGAGAGGATACTTATACGAAGACTACAATTTTAACCTCTTCAAATCTAGGGTCAACTGTTACCTATTTTATATATCTTCAGAATCGACATTTATTTCCTTCTCCTCATCCCTAATACGTTCATTAAACAGTAGTAAACCCTCCATATTCCTTGCATATTCCATCGGTGAAAAGTAAACTTCTTCCCGTGAACCACTTCTCTATGGACCAGTTCCCAAGAGTCTGTTTCCTCGATCACTACAATCTTAACCTGTTCAGGACTAGGATTAACTGTTATCTTCCACACATATCAGCATAAACTGTGCCTCTTAATCCATAACAATTTTCTTACCAGGAACAGTTACTTCGTGGAACTGACTCCCAGATTGTTGGCTCCCAGATTACTATTATCTTAACTTGTTCAGGTTTAGTGCTAACCGTTGCCCTCCCCCTATATCGGCATTAACTTTGTCTTAACCACAGTAAAACCTTTTTTTTTCTATCTAGGGTTAACCATTATTTTCCACTTCTGTACGCACAAATTGCCTCCTAATGTAACTGTCTGCCTCCAGTAGCCTTGTAAATGCTAACCCTTACTGCCAAAAATATTAATTTAGTAACCTTGGGTGTACATTTAATAAGAAAAAATGGTTTAATAACTAATATAATTTTTGACCGACATTCTTTCTAAGAAATCTAACCGATTTGTCGGTTTAAAAAAAAAAAAAAAAAAGACTTGTCTAAATTATTAATCAAGTAATTATCGTCGACAATTGTGAATTTAAAAAATGCATCATTCTTTTGCTTTTTTATGGACTTCTAAACTTTCAAGTTAACACATCCATCATACATCCTATACTTAATTCGCTATATGTCGTTTAAAGCGAATGACGTACCAAATGGCGCCGATATCGACCAGACGCCGTAAAATTGTTTTTCTAATTGTCGTCAGTGGAGACGACCGGACTCGTAAGACCTGCGACGCTGTGATGGAAGGTTGATAATAACCGCACAATAGAAGTAAAGGATACTTGACTGATCTTTTCATTCAAAGAAAAAAAAAATAGAGGTTGTAGGGTAAAAGATAATAATCTGTAGCGTTTGGGTCAGTAATAGTCACGTCACGGGTAACGAATCCGTTTTGAATCTTTGAAAATTTTTGAAGTTTGTATGTTTGCACTAGTCGTATCTAGTAACTGTGACCGTGAACCTGGAGACGACAAGTCTCCTCAAATCTTCAGGATTCTTAATATTTATACAAATTTCAAGAGGGTAATGGCTAGGGTCTTGCTTCTTCGGGAAGGTTATTGCCTCAGAAAAAAGAAGACTCTGAATCTTTATTCTGTTATTGCTAAGTTTTCTCAGCTGTAACGGCAAGCATTGATATTTATCTGGGTATTTTTGTTCCATACTTTTTAAGGTTCATTCATCTCCTTCAGAAATATACAGGTTTTAGTAAAAAAAAAAAAAAAATAGCTTCATATTTCCAGTTTCATAGAATCATTCTTAGAAATGTTAATTTTCAAATTAACAAATCAAATTTGTTTAGAAATGTTACTTTTCAAATTAACGGATTAAATTTTTAGAAATGTTAGTTTTCAAATTAACAGATCAAATTTCTTTTTAGAAATGTTAATTTTCAAATCAACAGATTAAATTTTTAGAAATATTACTTTTCAAATTATTATTAACACATCAACTTTTTTAGAAATGTTACTTTTCAAATTAACAGATCAGATTTGTTTGGAAATGTTACTTTTCAAATTAAAAGATTAAACTTTTAGAAGTGTTACTTTTCAAATTAACAGATCATTTTTTTAGAAATGTTACTTTTCAAATTAACAGATCAATTTTTTAGAAATGTTACTTTTCAAATTAACAGATCAATTTTTTTCAGAAATGTTACTTATCAAATTAACAGATTAAATTTTTAGATAGGTTAATTTCGAATTAACAGATCAAATCTTTTAGAAATGTTACTTTTCAAATTAAAAGATCAATTTTTAAGAATTTTACTTTTGAAATTAACAGATCAAATGTTTTGGAAATATTACTTTTCAAATTAACAGATCAAATGTTTTAGAAATGTTGATTTTCAAATTAACAGCTCAAATGTTTTAGAAACGTTACTTTTCAAATTAACAAGTTATCTGAAATATGTAATTTTGCCTTCATGATATATCTTTTTCTTTTAAATTTAAAATGACATTAAAGTTTGCTTTTACAGTTGCCGATTTTCCTTTCATCTGAGTTTTGAAACCATATCACTTTGAACAGCAACAAGAAGTAAACATGGATAGCAGATATAAATCGAACAAAAAATTATGATATAATTAGTTACTTCCATAAAATTGCTAAAAGATTAGTATACCGTGATTTAAAAATGCTCCAAACTTAATGAAAACAGTTTTATCATTAAAATATTTATGTTATTGTTAAAATGAGAGATAAAAGTATTTTTGAAAATTTAATTAAATTTTTAATCCTTTTTAGAACTCGAAATTTTGACTAAAAATCCCGTCTTTTCTGGCGCCAGCTGATGGATTCTAAATTAGAATGGCACATTTTAGCTTCTATTTTGAGATGAACGACGCATTAATTAAAAATGAATTGTCAAATTTTAAAGAAGCTTTTAGGACTTATTCACAAATGAAGTACATTATTTTAGAAATAATACCTTTTAGAAAATCTTGGGAAAATATTTTTATGTGTTTCACCCCACTAAATTTTATGAAAACTCCTGAAATTCTAAGATGTAACTTTTTAGTGATCATATTTTTAAAAGGAGAACACTTTAGAGAATTTAAATCCATTTCTTTAAATCAAACCTGCCTTACCGAAAATCTAATCTGAATCGTAAAATAAAAAAAACTAAAAACTAAAACCTAAAACTTTATTTAATTAGAAATTTTTTATTTGCTACTATGAATAATCTATATTCAGGAGAAAATACGTCTTAAGAAAAAAAATTCTAAAGAATTAATTTTTCAAGATTTATTTTTAATTTTTTGCAATTTTAATTAGAATAATTAACGAAGATTTTAAACCTTTTAAAATTCAGTTTCAGTGGTGTAAAGGTTAGGGAATATTGGTATTAAATAAAACTATATTTACTAATTATATATCGTAAAGCTTATTACATTCAGACAAACCTGGTTATTTTTTTCTTTAAAATTTGAATTGTCTTTATATATGTATAAACGTGCCCACATTTTGTAGATATGGCTGCCCATACACGACATTATCAGAAAATATGATCAATGAATATAGTCAATTTAAAGCCTAAATTTTTCTCTAAAATTCACTAAAACATCCGATTACAGAGAATATTTTCTTAATTTTTTAAGATTGCTGGTTAATTAAAAGGTGCACGCGTTAGATTCTTCAGTTATTTTTAACATTAAACCCCGCAGTATTAGGTTGGTGCAAAAATAATTTCGTTTTCTCACATAGTAACATATGTTAGAAAACGAAATTATTTTTGCACCAACCTAATAGAACAAAATTAGATAAAAATCGATCTGTCATCGAGCTGTCAACAAACTGTTCCTATAAATAAACAGCTACTCCTGTGTTATAAAAATGAATTGCTGCGATATTTTAAACATAAATTATTTGTTTCAAATCAGATTAATTATACATTAAATCAGCTAAATTTCCTAAGTTCCTAGATGGTGACTGCTTGAGAATACCAGGTGCTGTAAGTTTTGATACGTCAGTGTCTTACGTTCATATCATGTTGTAAAACTTGTTCCCTTAGGATCATCGAAATTAAGTTTCAAAAAAGTATATTTTATTTTTGGAACATTTTTTAATACAGAGAATTACATTTTTATAACTGTTTGCTAAAAATGGCACTAAATTCAAAATTTTAGAAACTTCAAAACGAAAACTCCTTCCACAAATGTTTTCTTATTAGAAATATTAAACTTAATCTTTCAGCTTGAAATTAAAACTAAAATGGAGTGAAGAAAAGCGTAACTCGATTCCAACTGACTGCTTGGTCAATGAATACCAGTTTTCATTATAAAGAACCGGCTAATATTACCATTACTATAAGAGATGAGGAAAACAGATACTACCATTTTATTACAGCTCACTGACCAGGGAGTGAAAAAAAGTCTAACTAGAGTAGCAATGGATGATCTTTGAATAAATACTGAATGATTTCTTATGAGGAAATGATTAATATGATCTTTACTATGAATGTAGAACATATACTATATATTGATCCTTGCTCCATAGGCAGGGGAAGAAGAAAACGTGATTCATGCAGCAATGCCTGGTCGGTCAATGAAGGCTGATTGATTTACAGCTAATATTTTCACTGCCAAGAGGGTCTGATTTTATTCTATGGCTTACCTAATCATTGTAAGTTATTTAAAGCCAGAAAATATTTTTAGATTGTCAACATTTTTTATGATATAATATTGATTTAGTGGCAGAAGATTTACTAATTAATCCATACCCGTGGGAGGAGATGCATTCGTTGCATGGATACCGGATGTTTCCTTATAAGGAAAAGTTATTATCATTATACTTACCATAAACAGGGATCTGCTATTACATTTAAGATACATTTTATGTTTGTTATTATTGTGACTTCGTCCCCTGGTCGCAGCGCCAACCGTGTCGTTCTATCCTAGTCTACCACGGCACCAACTTTGACGTCCTCGCCGCGGCGCCAGCCGTTCGCTCCTCGCTGTTCCGTTCGGGTGTCGCTGCTCCAAATGTGACGTTCTAACCTTTTGGTGATTCGGGTGGGAATCGGGTTGGATTTGATATCAGCCTCGACGTTCCCAACTCGCTTCCAACGTCTGGTTACCGAAGTAACTACTTTGATTCCCAGTCTGCCTACTCACGTTGTGAATTGATCTAGGCAAAGGAAATCAATCAGTCGTCGGGGCCGTACTGCAAACCGAGTTCAACGGGGGTGATACCACACAAATAGGCATAAAAGACAATAAAATGAAAACTCAAAAGTTCAAAGTATCAAAGAAAAAGGTAACAAACTTTATGTCTAGTTGTTCGATACATAGGACTGCATCTATCTCCCGACCCATTCTATGGATTGTGACGCGTCGTTTTCCGCTAGGCAAGTTTTAACACTTCAAGTTGTCTGCTCTCTAAGAAATTGGTGTTTCGGTGGGTCTTTGGACGAAAGTGAAAAGAAAAAATTATTTCGGTGATCTGGATCTAAGTCGCTCTTCAAAATAATTGTTCTTGGTTTGAAGATGGGTCCGGAATGTGCGTGAATCCTGTTCAGCTATCTGCGAAGCTTGCCTCAACCGGAGACTGACTCTGGGAACTGCTGGGACTCGACTCTGGGAACTGCTGGGACTCAACTCATTTCTGCTCGTTGTGGCTTCGTTTATATGGGCGCCGACCAAAACCGGGATGAGTTTGTCGGCGCCGGGGGGTTCCTCGATAATTCTAAATACATATCCACCTTTCTGGTTAGGAATTTCCACCTTTTTCCATTTTGGGGAACCTTTCCTCACTCCCACCTTCTCATCATACCTCAGAGGGGCGTGAACTGCCCTCCCCACATCTTCGTGGAAACCTCTCTTACTCATCCTCCAGATGGGCGGCAACAGCCTCCCTCGTGCATCATGTGATCACCACTCGACCAATGATGTCTTAGTCGGGCGTGGACGAATCTGCGGCTTTGTTTCAGGAAGAAAAAAAAATATCTTGCTTAAAAAAAAAAAAATCTCTTCTGTCCAAGTTCTTTTAGTTGCCTGTTTTTCGTCACTTAACGAAATAACATTTTCATTTGAATTTTTTTTTTCTTTGGCCAGCCGGTCTGTAGTTGATAATAAGATGTCTTCCCGTACCAATAGTTTGTTTTCATATCCTTAGATAACACAGCCGATGCCAAAACATATCTGATTCTTTCCTTCTTTCCCTTTCTTTTTACTCAGAATTTCCCTGTCATTGTAATGACACTCTTTCGCCATTTGTTACTTATCGAAATATCCTTTTATCCATTGTCTCTTAGCTGTGTGTGTGTTCTTGCTTATCACTTACGATTCGGTTCTTAGCCGCTCCTTTTCTTCTTTTCTTTCTTTTCCCTTTCTGCCTCGTTAAATGGTGCCTCAATCCCCCCCTAACCGATTTGTTATTTACCCGTAAATGACACCTAAACCCAAATACACTATTTAACATGCATCATGCATTTGTCCCATGCAATTCTATACTACTTTCCTACATGCAACCTAATGTTCTCTTTCAAGTTCTTCTGTTCTACATGCAATGTAATGTTCTTTTTCATCTTCTTCTGTTCTACAATTCAATTTAATGTTCTTTTTCTTCTTCTGTTTTACATGCAAGTGTAATGTTCTTTTTCATCTTCTTCTGTTCTACATGCAGTGTAATGTTCTTTTTCTTCTTCCGTTTTACATGCAAGTGTAATGTTCTTTTTTCAAGTTCTTCTATTCTATATGTAATGTCATGTGTGCGTGTGCCTGTGGGTGCAGATGTGGTTACTATGGCTTGTTCTTCTTGATCAGTGTTTTCCTCTCCGCTGTGGGAGGTTTTTCCCGCCGCACGTGGCGGTCTCACGCCAGCCTCCTCCGCTGGTCTTCCTGCAATTTCTTCGCCGATTCTGTATGAGTAAGGAACACTGTTCGGCATCTCCCTCTCGAGTTGCTGCATGCGCATTGGATTGTCGTTCGTTAATCTCCTCTTACTCTTAATCTTCCATACTACTATACTCCCGATGGCTATAACTATGAATGTACCCATCACTATTGGCCAACTTATCGCGATCTGCTCATCGCCTTCCCAAGCCATACCTTCATTTCCCAACGCACTTAACTTGTCCGTCAATTGATCCATATCGATCTTTTCTATCGGCTTCATTAGTTCTGGCATTTTATTCAAGGTAACATTAGAGAATCCCTTCACTATTGGCTCCCATAATTCTGTACAATTGAATAGGCCTCTGCCAATCATTTCTATGATTGAATCTTTCTCTTCATATCTTTCTTCTTCCTGGTAATAGGGGGGTAAGGACATAGATATACCAAATGCCGAACATCCAATGGGTAACTTTAACAGGGATAATGGTGGCCTTACTCTTAATGTCCTTGTGGACTCTCCCCCACACACCCTAGACAAGCTGATAGGTTTCTGTGTGGCTACTGCCCACACCCCGTCTGAAACACTGATAGCTTGTGGTAATGCCGTGTTTGCTAATACCTCTACTTGGCAAGTTCTCTTAATTCCCTCTCTCTTCCCTTCAAACAATTCTAGTATGCACATCTTGTGGTTACCAGTTATATAGATAGGGCTTAACGAGGTACAAGTCCCTAGAGCATCATCCCTACACTTTCTAGCTTCTTCAGCTGTTAGCAACATGAATTTCGTTCTCCCTGAATTTAAAGCTATGTATTCTGTTTCCACCTTGTACCTTGCTATCATTCCCAAACCTTGATCTCTTCTGGGGTAGGGAATAGTTAAATTTATAACCTGGTATATCTCGAATATACTCTCTCTATCTAACAACGGAACAGATATCACAACCAATAGTCGTCTATTTTCCAACAAGGTCACACATCCCAGTGCATTATAATATTTCCACAATTCTTTGGTGGGGTCCACTGGCAGCCTTAAATGGTGGGGTAACTCGGCCTGTATTCCGAGTAGCACTTCCCTTAGGCGACCCGGGTTTACTATGCTTGGGGAGAGGTGTCCCAATGACAGCATGTCTAATTGCGCTCTCACGTGTTCCAGCAAGGTCGTCAACGACTGACTAGTTTGTCGTACCTTATTCGTAATTGTCATCAGTTGGAAATATTTTTGCATGAATCCGCTCATTTCTTGTAATTCGATCATTACAGTTTCTGTATCATTAATTACCTCTTGTCTCAACCCTGCCAGGTTATCTATTAACCAATTGATTCTGGCTCTGTTTTTGGCCACCTCTAACCTTGTCACATTTAATATTGTCACACTCTACCTTGCCACTTGAGCAAGCGTCCTCTGGTTTACTTCCACTTCTCCCAGTTTCTTTCTTATGAATTTAACGTCATCTTCAGTCACTGTTCCAAACAGGACATTTAACGCTTTTCCTACAATCGGAACTACTGATCTCTTTTCCCGCGTCTGCAGTAACTCTATTCCCTTCAGGTAATTTTGCATGTCCCTCCATTGAGCCTCTATCATAGTGGCCTCTGATTCTAGGGAGTGTAGTAAACTAAGATACCCTTTTTCCTTGGGATAATCTTGCCCTACCTTCAACCGGGCTGTATCCAGCTGCGTTAGCTCATTTCTTAATTTATTTAGTAGCAACTCGTATGGTTTCAAATCTATCACGAATGTGATCAACCATTTAGACCTGGTTATTATTACTTCTCTCGTCTTATTTAAAAATGTTGTTTCGGCTGTGCTTCCCAGCTTCCGCCATCGTCACCATCAGTGTGGCTATCATCATCATCATCATCAGCCCTTTCATCTTGATCATTCCTGTAAGGTAACAGCATTCTCTTGTTGTTATTCTTCACAACCATTCAGTCTTGCTCAATTCATCACTCAATTATTCCATAATTTCTCACTACGTTCATCTCTTCCCTCCTCTAACTAACTCCTAGCAGGCAGAATGGTCCGGACAGGTGTGCGTGGCGCTCTCTCCCAAAGGTCGTACTTCATGACACCACTGATAGCCAGTCAGCAATGCCAATAATCTTCTTCCGTCCTTCGTGAGATGCAGCTCGCGACTCCATCCCCTCCATCCACATCCACCACAGTCAGCCAGCAGGTTTTTTTGGATGAGCCAGTGTCGTTACCTGTCGACACCGAATGTTTCTATTCTGCACAGCCTTCTTTGTTCTACTGAGATTTGGGGTTCTTCAACCTTCTTGATCTCATCTTCCGAGGTGGTCCCTGCTCAACCTCTAACCTTCCCTCTGTGTTTAATTCCTGTCAAGGAGGTGTTTTGTCCTCTTCTTCCTCCCCTGATTCTTCCTTCTGTTTAGAGTCCTCGCCTTGGACGTCTTTAATACCTCCTGACTCTATGTCTAGATCTCTCCTGTTCCTTAGCTTTTCCTTGAGCTGGGAAAGGGGTATTTGATCCTCTTCCTCCCACTCGCTGGGCCCTTCGTCCTGTTCAGGGTGCCTCTTTTTAGAGCCCTTGGCTGCTTGATTGGATCTCCTCGTCTTTCTCTTCCTTTCCTTTGGGCATGGGGGTGCGATGGCGACCTCGCAGGGTCTTCTCTGCAACGATTCAGTCGACGACTGAACACCGCTGATATCCGCCGAGGGTTCCAACTCCGTCACTCGGATCGCTTCGTCTATCTGGCCAAGTCCATCTATCTCCTCATTTTCTTCGGAATCTTGCTCCGTCTCCACTTCTTCCGGCTTAACCAGAGTTACCCTCCTTGTCCTTGTCTTCTTAGGCCTCGCCTCGCTCATTTCCAGGTTAGTTATTTCAGCCTTCTTTAGATCATTGGCATGGGCCCTCCTTGCTCGTCCTGCCACTTGATCCCATATTACATATGATACTGGATCCGTCTGCTCTACTATCCGGTAGTACGGTTCCCATCTTTGGTCCAGCTTTCCTTCTCTCTGGTGGATTTTATAGTAGACAGGGTCTCCAACCTTCAATTCTACTACATTTCGTTCAGCATTCACTCTCATTTCTTTTCTTCCGTGCCCTCTTTATTCTTCTTCTGCCCTGAAGAAATATTTTATGTTGTTGTTCTAGCAACAGCTGATGATGATCTTCTCCCATATACTTTCTTCGGGGCTTCAATAGGTTATCAACAGGCAGGACAACGTCTCTGCCAAACAACATAAAGTAAGGAGAAAATCTGGAGGTTTCGTTTATCGTAAACCTCACGGCCGCCAGAGCCTGTGTCAAATACAAGTCCCAGTTTCCGGTGTTCTCTCTGACCAGCTTGGCCAATACATCTCCCAAGGTTCTATGAAACCTTTCCACTTTAGCATTTCCGTGGGGGTGATATGGAGATGTTTTTACATGCTCTATATTCATATCTGTCAGCACTTCTCTCATTATGCTGTTTATATTCTCCGTGCCATTATCTGTTACCAACTGCACAGGGGCGCCATACCTAGGGAAGATTTCACTTATTATCAAACCGGCCACAGTTCTAGCCTTCTTGTCTGGTACTGCAAATGCCTCAGGCCAATTTGTTAGCCAATCGACAAAACTCACTATGTAGTTGTTTCCCTGCGCAGTTTCCCCATATGGTCCTGATACATCCATACTCACTTTCTCGAAGGGGAAGTTCGGCACGTCCGTCTCCTCCAATGGTGCCGTCTCCTGCCTTCTGCTCTGCGACTGGCACACTACGCAGATCCGAACATAGTGACCTCTCCGTACAATTTGGGCCAATAGTACTTTCTTCCTATTAGATCACATGTCCTATCAATTCCCATGTGACCCAACCTCTCGTGGCACTGTTCCAATACCTCTGGTCTTAAACTTTTGGGCACATACAACTTGGGCTTGACTTCCTCATCCCTGCCTGAGAGATAATACAGCCTTTCCTCTATTATGGCATACTTGGTGGTCTCTCCTGCCTTCACCTTTTCTCTCAGGGCAGCTATTTCACTGTCTGCCTGCTCCTTCTCAATTCCTTCTGTCCAGTAGGGATCGGTTATTATCTGTGTGTCCCCTCCTTCGTCCGATTCTAACATAGGGCGATCTTTTAGCTTATTAGAGTTAATTACTCCTATTCTATAGGCTTTATCATCTACTCCCTGCTCTACTTTTACAGATGTTTCTTCCAGTTGTTTCGGTATTCTTGAGAGTAAATCTGCGCATGTGTTTTCCTTCCCTGCCAAATACTCTATCTTACAGTGGTAGCCACTTAACTTAAGTGCCCACTGTTGAATCTTATTATTATTTGTCCACTCTGCCTGCAATAGGTACTGCAGAGGTTTGTGGTCTGTTTTTATAGTAAAGACTGCACTATTCAAGTAGTAGTCCAGTTTTTGGAGAGCATACATGATAGCATATGCTTCTCTTTCTATTACTGGCCATCTCTGTTGTGTTTCTGAGAGCTTATGAGAGAGAAAGTATATCGGTACTTCCTCTGGTATGCCTGGCACTGGTCCTTCTTTATCGGGACACGGACTGGGTAAGAACTGCTCCTACACACTGCTCACTGGCATCAGTGTATAGTACCATGGGCTTGCTGAGGTCTGGGTACGTCAGCAGTGGGACGGCTGTCAACTGTTCTTTTAACGTATCAAATGCCTGTTGACAATCCTCTGTCCACTTGAACCTAGCGTATTTCTTCGTCAGGGCTACTGGTGGTATGGTAATTCTCGAAAATGCCGGGACGAAGCGTCGGTAGTAACCTATAGCTCCTATAAAACCTCTTACCTGTCTCACTGTCTTAGGTTCTGGCATTTCCCTTATGACTTTCACCTTATCCATGTCGCGTTTAATACCGTCTCCGTTTATAAAAAGCCCAAATATCTAGTCTCCTACTTCAGAAACTGACACTTCGACAATTTCAATTTTAAGCCGTGTTTTCTTAACCTTCCCAACACTTGTTTTAGATGGAAAAAGTGTTGTTCTACTGTCTCCGAAAATATTAAGATATCGTCCTAATATGCCATGGCAAACCTCTCGTATCCTCTTAACACTATTGACATCAGCTGTTGGAAGATTCCCGGGGCATTAGCTAAACCGAATGGGATCACCCTGAACTGGAACAGTCCTAGGTGACACGCAAATGCGGCTTTCTCCTTGCCAGCCTCATCAAGGGCTACCTGCCAATACCCGGACCTCAAGTCCAACGTAGAGAAGTACTTTGCCTTCCCTAATAATGCTAATATGTCATCTATTAGTGGCAATGGCACCGCAAACGGCTTCGATATAGAATTCAGTTTCCTAAAATCTACACAAAAACGGTGCCCGCCATCTTTCTTACCTACTATTACGATTGGGAAGCACCCAGAGGAGATCGATCTTTCGATCATCCCAGCTTCCAACATTTCTTCTACTGCCTCTTCTACAAGGGGTCTTTTATGAATAGGTGTCCGGTAGGGTTTTAATTTCACAGGGGGGGGTGATCTCCGGTGTCGATTTTCATTTTGACTGTGTGGGTCTGGCCCAATTCCTTGTCTGACTGGGCTACCACATCTCGATTATCCCTCAGCAGACCTCCCACCCTGGTTCTAAATTGATCCGGTGCTAATATATCTTCGTCCACTATTCCTTCTGTTTGCTCTACAAGTTTTCTTCGTTCCTCTTCGAATCTCACCCGATTCAGGGTCCGTAGGGTTAGCGCTTTCCATATCTCTTCCCCTCTCCTAACCTTTATAGTCTTTTGGGCCTGGTTCACCATCATAATGGGCACTAATTCAGCTGCCTCCACCACCGTCTCACACAGAGTTACCTCATTCTCTTCTAGGCCCTTCCCCTCCACAGGGACCAACTGCAGGGGTCCTTTTCCTATTTTCTTCCCTGACATTAACCTACCCTTTCCCGACACCGCCGTTCTAGGGGGTAGCTTTACATCTTCCTCCACCACTATTATTATATCTTCTTCCGGTCGGCATCCCAATGGCGTTCTCTCGCCATTCACTATCAGCACAGTGGGGTTGAACTCTATCTGGGACCTCTGGCTCCAGAGCCAATCTTCTCCCAAGATTGCCTCCGTACACAGGTCGGGGGTTACGTAAAAATTTTGGGTGCTTCTTAATTTTCCAATCCTCACAGGGAGCCTCACCATCCCTTTTATCTTCAGGGTGGGGGCTCCATCTGCTTGCGTGACCTCTATGTCCGCTTCCCGTAACCTACTCTTCCGTTTCACCCGCCTGTATGCTTCCTCTCTCAGCAATGACACAGATGCTCCTGTGTCTACCAGAGCTTTCATCGCCTTACCCCCTATCTCTACACTACAGGATAGATCCTTCTCTTGCGTCAGCGAAGAGAGCACTTGGGCTTTCCTCTTCCTGGGCCCCCACCCTTGGGTCATCCCAGCCATAGGCGCCAGCAGCAATAAATCACCTTCATTATTCTTACGGGGGGAAGTTCTGCGCTTTTCGCACCTGGGCGGGCCCGGCTGGACCTCTCCCAGTCTCCCGCGGCTGTTCCTAAGGATACAGCTTCTCTTCAAGTGCCCTGGTCTCCTACAAAACCAGCACCTTCTTGCCGGACAGTTCGCCGCAAAGTGGCCCACCTGACCACATGTCCAACATTTTGCTCTTTTTCTCTTCAACTGGGCTAACCTCTCGTTTACTCCCGGGGGGACCTGTCCTCTACCCAAGCGGCTCGCCAGACCACTGGTCCAAGCTTTTATTTCCCTTCTTTTCAACTGGGCCACCCTCCCTCTTAATTCCGGGGTGGCCCGCTGGCTTTTCCCTGGTCTTGTCTCTTGGGCTCGGCCTTATTTGTTAATATCGGTGGGGCGCCTTTTCTCAGCCCGCATCACTTGGCCAGGTGTCTTTTCTTTCCACACCTGGTGCACCTGTCCTGTTCGAAGTCTGGGGGCAAACCCCACTTCGTCGGACATTCCGCCGCTATGTGGTCCTCATGCCCACAGGTCCAGCAGACCAGCCCGTATCTACCCGGCGTGGGCTTATGAAATCCATGCCTGGTTGACCATGCCTTTCTATTGGGGTCTTCTTCCCACACCTCAGGCTGATCTACTTCTAGCTTGACCCTCCGATTCCACGCGGGGGGTCTTCCGCCTTTCCCCCTTTTTCCGACCTCTTGACTTAGTATCTGGTTCCTTCCACAACTTTTTACCTTTTCCCATACGCCCTGGCTCTCCTTGGCCAGCTCTGTTGCCGCCGATAGTCTCACCGGCCCCTCTTTCAGCACGTCGTGACGAACACGCTCGTCACTTAGGGCCTCCACATACAGGTCTGCTAACTGGGCCTGCATGACTGCATTGTCTCTAACCACTTCTGGGAAGGCCAATGATGACAGCTTCCCCACTCGGGCCCCCAATTACCCAGGGGTTTCGTCCCGCAGCTGTGTCAGCTTTAAGAGGGCCCTCATGGCCTCTATAGCCGTACCCTCGTCGGTGTATTCTTTGGTCAATAGTCCCTTTAATCTTTCCCGAGACAAGTGGGGTTGACTCTCCAAGAGCTCCTTCATAAACTCAGAGGCTTTCCCCTTTGTGGCATCATATGCCAGATACAGGGTCTCCTGATCTGTGAGTTCATATATAATTCGGCTCTTCTCCAGGATTGCAAGCCAGTTTTTGAAATCTTTCCCACTGCTGTCAAATGCTGGGAGCCTCGGTCCACCCAACAACTTTCTCGGGTCAGCTGACAACCCTTGTCTAACCCCCTCTTCATCCCCCACTGCTCTATCTGAATCATAGTCCGACATATTTAAAGAGAAAGACAATCTACGCAGCAACAATCGAGGTTGGGAAATCAAGCAAAGTGTCCTACCTTACAGACGATTCTGTTCTCGTTCTTCTCGGTCCCGGGTCGTTTTGAGTCCTATTCGAAATTTATCAGCAACTGCGGTCGATCCAGGATCCTGTCCTGCTGTCACGGTACTAATTGTGGCAGTGGCTGTTCCAGGGTCCTATCCTGTGGTCACGGCACCAGTTGTGACGTCGTCCCCTGGTCGCAGCGCCAACCGTGTCGTTCTATCCTAGTCTACCACGGCACCAATGTGACGTCCTCGCCGCGGCGCCAGCCGTTCGCTCCTCGCTGTTCCGTTCGGGTGTCGCTGCTCCAAATGTGACGTTCTAACCTTTTGGTGATTCGGGTGGGAATCTGGTTAGATTTGATATCAGCCTCGTCGTTCCCAACTCGCTTCCAACGCCTGGTTACCGAAGTAACTACTTTGATTCCCAGTCTGCCTAACCACGTTGTGAATTGATCTAGGCAGAGGAAATCAATCAGTCGTCGGGGCCATACTGCAAACCGAGTTCAACGGGGGTGATACCACACAAATAGGCATAAAAGACAATAAAATGAAAACTCAAAAGTTCAAAGTATCAAAGAAAAAGGTAACAAACTTTATGTCTAGTTGTTCAATACATAGAACTGCATCTATCTCCCGACCCGTTCTATGGATTGTGACGCGTCGTTTTCCGCTAGGCACGTTTTAACACTTCAAGTTGTCTGCTCTCTAAGAAATTGGTGTTTCGGTGGGTCTTTGGACAAAAGTCAAAAGAAAAACTTATTTCGGTGATCTGGATCTAAGTCGCTCTTCAAAATAATTGTTCTTGGTTTGAAGATGGGTCCGGAATGTGCGTGAATCCTGGTCAACTATCTGCGAGGCTTGCCTCAACCGGAGACTGACTCTGGGAACTGCTGGGACTCGACTCTGGGAACTGCTGGGACTCGACTCATTTCTGCTCGTTGTGGCTTCGTTTATATGGGCGCCGACCAAAACCGGGGTGAGTTTGTCGGCGCCGGGGGGTTCCTCGATAATTCTAAATACATATCCACCTCTCTGGTTAGGAATTTCCACCTTTTTCCATTTTGGGGAACCTTTCCTCACTCCCACCTTCTCATCATACCTCAGAGGGGCGTGAACTGCCCTCCCCACATCTTCGTCGCAACCTCTCTTACTCATCCTCCAGATGGGCGGCAACAGCCTCCCTCGTGCATCACGTGATCACCACTCGACCAATGATGTCTTAGTCGGGCGTGGACGAATCTGCGGCTTTGTTTCAGGAAGAAAAAAAATATCTTGCTTAAAAAAAAAAAATAATCTCTTCTCTTTCCCTTTTCTTCCCCTTAATGGTTTATCATTTTTCCAGCCGCGAACGGGACAATATGACAATGGCGGTCATAACTCTTGTTCTACACGTGGTTTACGTCAAGTATTTTATCGCTAATTATCAGAATGTGTGGTCTTCTTAACACGGGCTCAAAAAGAAACATCTCCAAAGTTCCAGTCAGTCAGTCGCCTCGAAGAAAGAAAAAAAAACACATTCATTTTCCTTCGGTACAAATTCCTGATAACAAAATTTTATTATCGCAGTCCAAGGATGTTCCGTCGGACGCTCGTGAGTGGTTTTTAATTTTTCATATCTGTCCAAGTCCTTTTAGTCGCCTGTTTTTCGTCACTTAACGAAATAAAATTTTCATTTGATTTTTTTTTTCTTTGGCCAGCCGGTCTGTAGTTGATAATAAAAGGTCTTCCCGTACCAATAGTTTGTTTTCATATCCTTAGATAACACAGCCGATGCCAAAACATATCTGATTCTTTCCTTCTTTCCCTTACTTTTTACTCAGAATTTCCCTGTCATTGTAATGACACTCTTTCGCCATTTGTTACTTATCAAAATATCCTTTTATCCATTGTCTCTTAGCTGTGTGTGTGTTCTTGCTTATCACTCACGATTCGGTTCTTAGCCTCCCCTTTTCTTCTTTTCTTTCTTTTCCCTTTCTGCCTCGTTAAATGGTGCCACTTTATTCAGTTTCTTTTTCAGCAGGCTGAAGGACAATGTAACGGGAGAGAGTTGTGGAAGAACGATCTATTCACTCATTAAATTTCCCCTATTATGGACATTATTATATCCGTGATTTAATAACAACTTTGTTCACGGACGGAACGGAATGTCTGAAAGGAGAAGGAATATAAAACATATTTGTTCTTAGAGAGACTATTATACCACTAAGAGTACACAAAACCATATATATATATGTGTCTCACGCAGAGAATAATATATCACATATGCGGCATAGCAGAGTGTAAGGAGAAACAAAAAGGAAGGCTCTTACATATAATTTGATACTAGGTTATATCATTCTTATATATTTGAAAGTATGAAATACACTTTTTTATAGACCTTAAATCCAAATTATATTATATATTTGGTTGTTTGGAAGTATGAAATATACGTTTTTATAGACCTTAAATCCAAATTATATTATATATTTGGTTGTTTGGAATTATGAAATATACATTTTTTATAGACCTTAAATCCTAATTATAATATATATACTTGGTTATTTGGAAGTATGAAATATACGTTTTTTATAGACCTTAAATCCAAATTATATTATATATTTGGTTGTTTGGAAGTATGAAATATACGTTTTTTATAGACCTTAAATCCAAATTATATTATATATTTGGTTGTTTGGAAGTATGAAATATACGTTTTTTATATACCTTAAATCCAAATTATATTATATATTTGGTTGTTTGGAAGTATGAAATAAACGTTTTTTATAGACCTTAAATCCTAATTATAATATATATACTTGGTTATTTGGAAGTATGGAATATACGTTTTTTATAGACCTTAAATCCAAATTATATTATAAACTTGGTTATTTGGAAGTATGAAATATACGTTTTTTATCGACCTTAAATCCAAATTATATTGTATATTTGGTTATTTGGAAGTATGAAATATATGTTTTTTATGAACCTTAAATCCAAACTGAATTCCAAGTAAGAATTTAGGGATTATTAACGAATTCATTGTCATTCTTATTATATATTTGGTTGTATGAAAATTATTTTTGTTTTTACAAAACTTTACTCAAAATTTGATTTTACGTACAAAATTAAAGTCTTAATTTGAGCTCACGATATTATTAATATTATAACGAGAGATAGCAATGGAATTCCCTGATTAATATTTCCCTCATTATGGGCAATATTATATCCGTGATATAATAAAACCGTATTTCACGAACGAAACGGAATTTCTGAAAAGAGAATGAATGACAAACTTTGTTCTCACATATACTTTTATACCACTAAGACTTACACAAAATCTACATATACATATATACATGTGGACCACGCAGAGAAAAATATAATATATATATATATATATATATATATATATATATATATATATATATATATATATCACAACTTTTCATTCTCCGACAGGAAATACTCGAACAGCACTACACTATCCACATACATATGGCAGCAAAAATAAGCTTGAAAATATTTTTAAAAAAAAGCACCTGCCTACAGTAAAGGTTACAAAAAAATGCCTACTTTGCCTACACGGTAAAGTAGAAATAATATCCCTCACCCCGCAAAAGAATTTCCTAAACAAAAGATCAGAGATAATCTCCAAATGTCGGCATAGGAATAAGTACCTATTATCCGAATTTATATCAAACGGATAAAAAAAAACAAAAAAAAAACACCAACAATCACTCTTTAATTCAAGCTACCATCATAATAATTACATTTATTGTTATTATCATTGCCCCACCATTAGTAATCATTTCTACCACTTTACAATAACTATTAACTACTAATATCACCAACACCCAACACCATTACTATCACATTACATCTACTATTAACATATAAATCCACAATAATTATTAACGTAAATTAATCCCCGCAGCATATTTAATACTACCAAATAGAAACCAATAAGATCAGAGATAATTTCCAAATGTAGGCATGAGAATAAATACCTATTACCAAGATTTATCCCAAAATAAATAAATAAATAAATATATGAAATAAAATAAAATAAAACACCAACAATCACTTTTTAGTTCAAGCTACTACCACAATATTTACATTTATTGTTTTTATAATTCTCCCACCACCATTTCTAATCACGTCTACGAATTTACAATAACTATTAGCTACTTATATTATCATTGCCATTAAATCTCCTTACAACATTACTATCACATCACATCTACTATTATCATATAGACCCGGTATAATTATTAACGTAAACTACCCCTTCGTCTAGCATATTTTAATACCATCATAAAAATAACCAGTCAGGATTACAAACTGCAATTTCTTCCAGTTACATATACACAGTCATCAAAAACAAGCAAATAACCAGCTTTAAAATAATAACAAATAAACATTTAAAAAATTAAAAATTAAAATAATAGCAATTTTTACCTCTCATAATTTTACACAGACCCCACCACACGTATATACGTGCATGCGAGGAAATATTATTCAGCGAAAAAATAGAAAAATGCTCTGATTGCTGATACATTCACGAGAAATTTTCGCTACATTTCCGATCTTTGAATTTCAACATACAAATGTGTATGTATAGAGACAACACCACCCATATACATACATATATCAAATCCCATACTGTCCACATATGTTTATATCTGTATGAGTCCCGGCGGACGAGCGAGTGTGTATGTGGGTCTGCGTACCTCATCGGGTGTACGGACATGCATCTATGTTGGCGTTAACATGAGTGACATCACGACGACGATCCCCCCACTTCCATAATAACACCAATACACGCAATCTACATAAACCCAAATTTAAAAAAAAAATTAATCAGTGTGTCTGACAATCGCAAAAGCGTGAAAACCCAGGGTCACAAACTCACATCAATGCAACCATATATATATATATATATATATATATATATAAACACAGAATATATTAATGAGTATAATATGGAGATTTTTCTGTGTTTTTGCAGACGACATGTTTAGGACCATTTTCATCTATTATATCCCAGTTGAGGACATATTCCGTGGACGGGAAAACGACGAGTGTTGTTTTTTTCCCCCAGTTGAGGACTGCAAGTCGGAGTTTCTTTATATATCTGTGGAAGATATATTCCTAAAAGGAAATGGAACTATGTGCTTGTAAGCTGCTGGAGGGGGGGTAGATTTAGCCTCAGCCCGATTTGGCTGCTGTAAACAAACAGAATGACTGACCACTGTCGTCAATGGACGATGTGACGTCACTAATCGATCGTCACGTGACCCATGTAACTTATTCCCGCCAAAGGAAGATAATGGCTTTCTGTACCCCTATAGCCGGTAATATATTTGGGAATTGAAGAGACTTTTAAAAATAGTGGTCCACCATCAGTAAACGCAAGACACCAATCGGCCATCTTGATATTTCTTCTTCTTGATGCTTTTTTTTGTTCTTAATGTTTTTTCTTCTTCCTCCTCCTTCTCCTCTTCCTCTTCTTCTTCTTGACTTTTCTTCTTGAAATTTCTTCTTGATTTTTCTGCTTCCTCTTCTTTACTTGATATTTCTTATCCATGACGTTTATTCTTTTCATGCGGTTTATTCTTTTTTTTTTCTGCTTAGTGCTTCCTCTTCTTGATGATTTGTGGTGGTGGTGGTGGTGGTTTTGGACTTCTCCTCCTCCTTCTCCTCCTCCTTCTTCTTCTTCTCCTCCTCCTCCTCCTTCTTCTTCTTCCAAGCCATGTTTAAATATCACTGTGTATCAGTTTTTCGATAATTATTGTATTATTAATCTTACCTTTTGCCAAATTTTATAATTTTTTGAATTTAATTCCCTATCATACAATGGTAACTTGAGCACACTGAAATTATCGATAATCTTCCAGTCTAAATGCTCACAAAGAGGAGTATCATCTTCCATCTATTAAGGCAGCCTATCAAACATCTCGTTCACCATTCTACAGAACTAAACATTAAACCACATTGGAAAAGGAACACTGAATATTATCTACATTCAATAAAGCAAATATGTGCGCGTAGCGTGCACAGAAACATATAATCATATTGAGTCAACAATTTTATTTATTACTTAATTGAATCTCAACGATATTTCGATTGCTTTCCTCTCGACTTAATGAGGAAATAATTCAGAATAGCGTTTTACTCCGTTTTCGTTCTTGAAGAGAGAGAGAAATTTACAATTTTCTGCGAATAAATTTCAATAAAAATCACCGGTTGCATGCTTTTTGTAAAACTCATTTGACAGACAGTTGCAAATATATACTAAATCAAATCTTTACTCATGCGTAACAAAATATATTCTCTTTTCTTTCGCAATGAAAGAAACATCTACAAAAATCGTTAGAATGAAAGAAAATAGTGTGGAATTGCTATGTGATAAGCAGTCTTTTATATGACAGTGAATACTGAAAAATTTCTCAAGGGATGTGGAGAAAAACGGAGGTAACAGACATGTGGTTCCACAGAAGCAGACTGAGAATGGATGGAACGAGAAAAGACTTAAAGAAAATGGCAGAAAAAAGAACACTTATTCTAGAAATCAGGAAAAGACAGCTGAAAATCCTTGGGCACAAAATCAAGAAAAACGAATTGGAAAACATAAGAGAAGAAGAAGAAGAAGAAGAAGAAGAAGAAGAAGAAGAAGAAGAAAGGGAATAGCAGAGGAGGAGAAGAAGAAGGGGAAAAGCATAGAAGAAGAAGAAGAAGAAGAAGAAGAAGAAGAAGAAGAAGAAGAAGAAGAAGAAGAAGAAGTGGTGGTAGTAGTGGGGGTGGTGTTCGCAGAAGATCGAGAAATTTCAAATCAGAAATCACCTGAAGAAGGTCGGAGCGTGCAACGGCCGAAACGTCGTGAATATAACGAGAACATTACTTCGAACAATGCCATTTGAATAAAAAGAAAAACCTTAGGCCGTCACACCTACCCTCCAAATGAAACGACCTTGACCTTTGGAAATGGTGTGGAGTAGTGTTTCTTCTGCATGTTTTGTCTCTTTGTCTCTGGATCAACGTGATGAAGCCAATACTCATTTTGGGTTATGAAGCTTTCAAGACAACCAGCTGGATTGGCCTCAAAAAATGATAGATTTTCCTGTAGTGCGATCAGATGACTGCGCTTTCCTGCGTCAATTTCATTGTGCAGAATATTCTCGACTCTCTCATGAGATACGATAATTGCATTGGCTATTTGATTTACAGTCAACAGTCGATTGCTCTTTGTTATATAGGAATAAAGTGTTGCTGCCGACACTTGAGTTTGAGTCGCCAGTGAGCAAACACAAGGGATCCCATTATTGAATTAAGTATACCACGTAACAACAGCGGAAACGAATATATGACCAACGATTTGCATTTCTAGTCTATCCTTACCAGGGGTTTTCAAACTGTGGTCCGCGGACCACAGTGGCCCCGCAAGGACAAGATAGGGGGTCCGTGGACAGTAAACACTTTTTTATGGGTGACGTGCAACTTATAAGCGCTTATAAGTAACTTATAGACCGATCATGAAATAAATTGATTCAATAAAATATTTAATAGATTTGATATACTAATATAATTTGTATCTTAAATTGATAAAGATAATGGATTCTATTCATGCAGAGAAGGAACCAAAGGATTTGAATTTGGGATCTATTTTGAGATTTCCGGCTTTCTCATTGGCTGTTAAGCGTTTGCATTAATGCAAATTTCTATGTTATATTTAGCAAATATTTATAAATAAATTTCATAAGCGTTTATAAGGGGGTCCCTAAGGTAAAGCCTGAAATATAAAGGGGTCTGCAAGTCAAAAAGTTTGAAAACCCCTTCTTTATACTATACGGATCACCATTTCTCTACTATCCTCTATTACAATACGAACCGCTATTATTCACTATACTATTTCTCTATTCGGTTAGCTATACTGTTCGAGCGTGTATTATCGAGTAAGTACTATTAGCGCAAGTGCTATTCGAATGCATATGGCAAAAGCATTGTTCAACGTCGTACTATAGATGTATCGGTGATTACAATGTTTCTACTACAACGATCATTATGAAAGTGACAATGGGTATTTGTTGACTTTATAAAAGTGTCGAATGAGAGATCGTTGATATCATAAAACAGTTTATGCCACTGAACACTTACATATTTATATTAGGTTGGTGCAAAAATAATGACGTAATAATGTCGTTTTTTGACGTTAAAAATACGCCAAAAAACGACATTGTTACGTCATTATTTTTGCACCAACCTAATAATACATACACCTTATCTTTGATAATGAGTACTTTTATGCATAAATATAGCATACCATAAAACTATATTTAAATCATGTTAGGAATATATATATATATATATATATATATATATATATATATATATATATATATATATATTATTCAGTGGGCATTCCTTGTTTTCGGAATGTCTTAGGAATTAAAACTGCGGATTTATCCTCAGGGTTTTCTCCCGCACTCCACTCCAGGCCTTATATTATAGAAAATATGTATATTATATTTCATATATGCAATTTAAATAATGATTGATTCGTTGTATTTTGCAATATCAATGACAAACAATCTAAAAGAGTGTAAAGCAATGTTTAAAATTGCCTTTAAAAGCTTTCAAAAATAAATAAAGTCCCAATCTTTACGACTGGTTTGTCATTGTTCTCATTTAAACGATAAAATCTATAATCAGCTGGCATATATATATATATATATATATATATATATATATATATATATATATATATATATATATTTACATTATTAGGACTATATATATATATATATATATATATATATATATTAGGTTGATGCAAAAATAATGGCGTAATAATGTCGTCTTCTGACGTTAAAAAATACATCAAAAAACGACATTATTACGTCATTATTTTTGCACCAACCTAATATATATATATATATATATATATATATATATATATATATATATATATATATATATAAATATAAATATATATATATATATTTATATACATATATATATTTATATATAAATACACAGCTGGGGAAAGAAATATACTCATACACATTTTTAATTTATTGTATTTCCAAATAATGAATAAAAAATTTGTCATATAATTAAATGTACACAAGTGCATAGTAAATAAATATGCGTAGAAAACAGAAAAAAAAATGATATAATAGAAATAAATCCCATGTATGCATTTTAATGGCTGAAAAATGTATTCGTACGAAGAAAAAAAGAATACATAATCTTCATTTAATACTTTGTAGATTAGCAATTATTCACTGTTACACCAACCACTTCTTGTAGTTCCCAATTAATGATTTACAAATTTTAGTTGGTATTTTGTTCCATTCTTCTTCGTATATGGTCTTCAGATCCGGAATGTTCTTGGAGCTCTCGATTGGATTTGAATTTTCAAATAACACCACAGATTCTCGATTGCGTTTAAATCTGCGGACTGATTTGGCCATTTCCGGATGTATACAATATTTTCAGCAAGTCATTTCTTCGTGGATTTTGCAGTGGGCTTAGGATCATTGTCTTGTTGTAAGATTCAGACAGGAGGAAGTTCATGTTTTTCAACAGAAATCATTAAATTTGCTTCCATAGTATTTTGAGATGCCATTACTGACATGCTGCCATTACCTTTTGTAGTAAAACATCCCTAAACCATTATGCTACACCACAAAATGTCACTGTTGTAACTGTGTTCTTTTTTTTTGAAGGCATTGTCATCTTTCCCCCACAAAAGATTTCTAGAATTACGTCCAAACAACTCAATTTTGGTTTCGTCTGTCCATAATACTCTTTCCCAATATGATTTTTCTTTATCTTTATGTTCACGGACGAAGTTCAACCCGAGTCTTTTAAATACCAGTGGAGTTTTCCGAGGGAGCTTGACTTTAGATTGTTCCATTTGAATTTCATTGCTTATTGTCCGTTTAGTGACACAGATTCCTAATGAAAGCAAATCATCCTGCAACTCTTGACTAGTAACCATTGGATTTTGTGTAATTTGACGCTTTTCCACAAAGATCTTGAAATCATCCGTAGAGAACCTGTTCTTTGGTTTACAACAGTTTAGATTTTTTTATACATTGCAATGAATGAACTCCTTTTCTTTTTATGTGCCGTGTCCTTTCAGAACGTAGGCGATCATGGCCCTCCACCTCGCCCTATCCCTTGCGGCTCTCAACAGGTTTTGTATTTCTGCCAACTCCTCCAGACCACGATCCCCGATCCACCTGCCTAAGCCCGCCCCGTATGTCATACGCTGCTTTCCCTTTCTTTTCCCCTCTATTCGTCCCGTGAGTATTAGATTCTCCAGGCCCTCCTTTCTCATCACGTGTTCCAGAAATTTTTATGATAAGCATAAGCTTCCTCTTTATTTGCATTCTCTCTTAGAGTTCATTGCTTCTCATATGCTTGGTATTTGATATCCTCAGCGTCCTTCTGTAGAACGATATCTCAGCCGCCTGAGAGTCTCTTCTTCATCCTTGATGATACCGTCCAACATTCGCTGCAGTATAAGAGGACAGATGTCACGTAGCAGCTGAGTACACTTTTCTTTGTCACTATAGAAATCTTCCAGGTTCGCAGTACTCTGCCCAACTTCTGGAATGCATACTTGGTCATCCCAATATATCTTCGGACCTCATCGTCACACCTACCGTCCTCCATCAGAACATTTCCGAGATACTTAAGTTTCCGCACCTTCTTGATTTTACTTTCACCAACCTGCATATCGCATTTTGGGCTCATCCTTTTTTTCTGGTGACCATGCATTCTGTCTTCTTGCAGTTTATGCTTAGTCCTTTCTTCTCGCTCTCCCTCGCTACCTTCTATAGGAGGTTTTGCAGTTTCTTTTCTGCGTCTGCTACCAGTACCGTGTCATCTGCGTATCTTATGTTGGTAAGGTTGTGGCCACCAATGATGAATCCTGGTAAGATCTCCAATTCCTTCAGAATTGCATCGCTGTATAGGTTGAATAAGTCCGGTGAGAAGACACATCCTTGCTTTACGCCTCTTTCTAATTTTTTTAAATATTCGCTGTGCTTATTCTCGATGCGAATGCATGCCGTTTGCAGCCAGTATAAGTCCTTGATTATTCCGATGTTTCCCGAATATATCAAGGTTGCCGAGCAGTTCTAGCATGCCTTTGCGTAGTCTATAAAACATAGATACACGTCCTTCTCCATTTCTATTGCTCTTTCCGATAACATTCTATGCATGAATATCACGTTACTTGTTCCAGTGTCTTTGACGAACCCGCACTGTTCTTGTCCTACCTCTGTTCTGATCCTGATACCAGCTCTATTCATCAGAATATGTATGATGAGATTTGTGACGTGGCTCATTAGGCTGATTGTTCAGTGGAGCTTACTTGTAGTAAATGGAATATTCAGGATGTTTGAAATTTTGCTGTAACATTTACCTTCTTTTCAGAGCTTAACAATCAGTTCTTTTTGCGAATTTTTCAATTCTTTATCTCTTGTCGTGGTGAAAACCTTCTTGCACGAATGTTCTGTTTGCATATTTTAGGCTAAAAAATAATTACTGATAACATTATTGAACATACTATTTAAGTTTTAAGATCTAAAATTTGCTTTGTACGAATACTTTCACGCCATTAAACAGGATAAATGGGATTTATTTCCATTAAATCATTTTTTCTATTTTCTATGCATATTTATTTATTATGTATATGTGTACACTTAATTACTTGAAAAGTATGTTTATTCATTAATTAGAAATACAATGAATTTGTATCTGTACGAATATTTCTATCCCCCACTTTATATCCAGGTAACTGAATATAATTTCTCTGTCCATAATATTTAAGTTAAAAGACGGCTCAATACAGAGTAAAGCTAAATATTATTTATTATCGGACATTAAAACAAAAACATAGATACACGTCCTTGTTAAAAAAAAAATATGTTAAAAATCGTTCATCACCAATAATTTACCACCACCCGAGGAGACACATTTGTAGTGTTGAAACACGACTGCTATTGTGTAGCGATTTTTAACATGTTTTTGTTTTAATATCCCATAATGAATTATCTATCTATCTATATTTTATAGTACAATTTCCTGAATCGTGCTCATTAAATATACCTGTTTCTTTGCTTATTTGTGTATATATATATATATATATATATATATATATATATATATACACACAATGTCATCCACAGATTTTGACTTTCAGGGAGCAGAGATGTGACTGTCTCTCCATAGCATGTACTGAAAGAAATGTGTTGGTGACTTCAAATTATCTCCAACAACAAAGATAGTCAGTGAATTTTCACTAACTATAAAGTCTTTTTACAACCACAGCTTTTTTCTGTGTATTAACTATTAAAAAGATAGGTTTTTTTTTTTTTTTTTTTTTACAACCACAGCTTTAACTACAAACCAACTTTTAAAACATGATACACAGATTTTTCTGTGTAACACCTACCCAAAGACTATAACTCAACTAAAGACTATTTTTATGCCTTTTCAACTCCTTTGAATTCATGTAGATATGTTTGTAAATACAAATGATTTATTTAACAGACATACTCATGTTTTCTTCATTTTTATTTTATTATTGTTTGGAATTCAGAGGTTTGGATTTTTAATATAAATGACTTGGATGATTGAATTTCCTATAATACAATTAACACTTTTGATTAATTTTGTAATAACAGAAAGGTCAGAAAATACAAAAAAAATTTCTTTGTAAACTGATAAAAGAAAAAAATATTGAATATAACAAACTTGAATGGAATTCAAAATCATCTCTCAGATTTCTCATTCCAAGCCATTACCCATTACACCAGGGGTTCTGAACCTTTTCTATGCCTTGTACCCCTAGAAAACTTATATGATCTTGTACCCCATATATATATATATATATATATATATAGAAAAAGTTTCAAATTAAAAAAAATAATAATGTGTTTTTATGAAAGTATTTATTTATTTTTATATATTTGATATTTCAGATTAACCTCGATCTTTCTTCAGAAATAACTGTTTTTAGAGGTTTGTTTACAAGTAGCGTCCATCGCGAGATGCAGACATCATGTGATATGGAACGCCACTGCGTTCAAATATTCTTAATGTAAATCTAACTGTAATAATATTTTAGTTGTTGTTAAAAAAAAAAAATAAAAATAAAAATAAAAAAATAAAATAAAAGAAGCATTAAATAAAACTATCCACATAAATCGTAACACACTTCTCACATACAAGAAAAGTAAAAACAACAATCGGATTCCCATGGTGTTTAATCACAATCAATATTCTGACACACTTATTCACAATTTAAAAAAGGATTACAAGAACCTCTAGTTAGATAAAAAGATCGAAGACATTTTTGATAAACCACCCATAAATGCAAAGAAACAATCATCTAACCTATCAGCTATCCTCTCCTCTACCAAATATCTAAACAATACAAACCAATCAGGAAATTACAAATGTAATAAACCTCGTTGCTTAGTTTGCAACCACTTAATAATAGATAATGTATTTTCTGTACCCAACACCAATATCAAGATACACCCACCTCACCTGTGATAGCCATAACATAATCTACTATTTATTCTGCACCATATGTCCTAATAGTGGATATATTGATGAATCTGGAAATAATTTTAGAACACTTCAGCAATCATAAACAAACCATACGTCAAAACAATCCTTATTCTCCCATAGCTGAACACTTTAATCAATCAGGACACTCATTAGAAAACTGTAAATGTTTATTGATAGATTCTGATTTCAGTTCCACATACACATGCAGAAAAAAAGAAAAATACTGGATTATAAAATTAAATACATATAAACTAGGGTTAAATAAAGACTTGGGTATTTTAAATCTTTATAATCTTTCAATAGTTAAACATTTTTTTTAGATATAATTAATTTTTTTTTTTAAACATCTAAAATATTATTAGTTAGATTTACGTTAAGAATATTCAAACACAGTGGCGTTCCAGATCACGTGACATCCGCATCTCGCGACGGACGCTACTTGTAAACAAACCTCTAAAAACAGTTATTTCTGAAGAAAGATCAAGGTCTATCTGAAATATCAAATATATATAAATAAATATTCATAAAACATATTTTTTTTAATTTGCAACTTTTTCTATACACACAGAAGTATATGTAGCTTCTCATTATGGTGTATATATATATATATATATATAATATCATCCACAGACAGACTGTTTCGCTGTATCACAGCTCATCAGTGCGGCTAGACATCCGGTTGCCTCTAGCTAGGATCGAAACCCGACTGAATTGGTATCAGGCGGATATTCTACCACTAAGCTGTCGGCGCACGGTTGGGATGAAGGTGGATTTTTGGCGTATTTATTTTAGGAAACACGCCCAGTGACCGACAGTGACTCAATTCGGCTTGCGAAGAGTCTCACTATATAGCTATAATAGTCACTGTTTACAAACCCATACCGAGAGTGCTCAACTGGAATTAATTCAGGAGCTAATATAATGTCATCCACAGACAGACTGTTTCGCTGTATCACAGCTATATATATATATGTATATATAGCTGTGGGTTTCGGTACTCTGGTAACTTTTTTTATCGGATTATTACTGAAATAAGTACCTGACTCTCCTGTTGTATTTCATCTTTACAGGAACCAAGATAGGACAAAAATGGAGTATTGCTGACATACCTTGGCTCGCGCTACGCAGTCCTAGCATGTTTAGCTTGATAACGTTCAAAACCATCTACATGAACGTATGAGTGATGGATTGATTTCCATCTTACTCAACGTGAGACAATTGGTGCGCTATCCCTATTTCCATGGTATGTGTTCTGACTAGTAATATTCCTTGGTCCCACCAGCCATGACGTCTGCAAATGCCACGTACACAAGTGTAAATCATTCTCATAGCCGTCTTATTCCATAGAACTGCTGCTTTTTGGAACAGATTTACGCAATCACTACAAGCCCGACCTCTTCAACTCTAGGGTTAATTCTTATTTTGCCTGCATAACATCATGAACTCAGATTCTTGCTTTTCCCTATTCTCATACAACACCACAAATAACCCTCTATCTTGAGTGGATCTTGAACCTTATATTGGGTTAACGTTACTATAAAATATTAGTATAAAATTTACCGATACGTAAGAACATAGTAATATTAGTCAAGACATGTTAGTCGATGAAGAAGTCCACATAGCTTTTCGTTTTTCGGACATAGAATATAAATCTTTTCACTCTTAAGTTAAACCTTTTCAAACCTAATCGCTTGTAATTTAAAACATGGCTGTCATCTGAGAACAGACCGGCAGTGGGTTAGTATTTAGCCAATGTGTTTGACATTAGTCTAAAATATTAGTAAAAAAATATAGTAATATATCGGTGCATAATAATATCAATCAAAAAAGGAGAACCGATGGAGAAGTTCACTTAACTGTTCATTTTGGGACATAGAATATAAATCTTTTCACTCTAAATTTAAACCTTTTCAGACCTAATCCCTTGTAATTAAAACATGGCTGTCATCTGAAAACTGACTTGTAAATAGGCTTTACCCATTGCCCTGTTCGAGAAAATGAAACTAAGAATTTCCCATTAATAGGACAGTTGCTCTAAACCATGAAAATATTGTCGTTCATTTTCTCAGATTTTTGGAAGGATGCACATCGTATACATAATAAAAACGTATAGCATTTATTCATGAGTGACCGTGATATTTCTTGCTTAAATAACTGGGTAGATATAGGCGATTGATGTGGGTGAGGTCTGTCCTCAAATTCGCTTCTATATTAATTACAGTGGGAAAACGGTTCCAGATCTAGTAATTAAACAACAGCAAAACCTTTTTGCTTTTTTTCTTTTACTATTATTATTATTACGATTATAATTAGCAGTAATAATTTTTATAAACATGGCTGTGTAGTAGGCAGAATGATGGACGGGGAAGCATGCAAAAATTGGGTTTTAATACAGAAACAATTTTGCAACACTTCTGCATATGGCGATAATTTGACTAACCAATGACTAAATCCTCAGCTAACTAAAAAAACATACCAGAACCAAACAAAAACACTCATAGATAGATAGATAGATAGATAGATAGATAGATAGATAGATACTGAAATAAATAAAGACATACGAAAGAAATGAGATTAGCATGAATACACTGAGATAAATTGAGATAGATAGATAGATAGATAGATAGATAGATAGATAGATAGATAGATATGAAAAGACTTAGATATCAATTGACTCTGAGAGAAAGAAAGAAAGAAAGAAAGAAAGAAAGAAGGAAAAGAAAGAAAGACGGAAGGAAATAGATTGGTAAATAAGATAGGAAGTTTTACTGATAATTAGAGACAAACTGAATCAGATATTGTATGCACGATCGATTGTGGTTGCAAGCTATTTTCGCACTCAGTATTAACTGTTCATTTTGTATTCTATGTTTATACTTTGTTAACCTCTAAATCAATATTTCTTTGGCGTTCTGTTGAAAATTGGTTCGTAATATATAACCGAGTTTTTCCCAAGAAACCTATTACGTCTAACTCGATAATTCCATTTCAGTCACAACTTCTTCGAGACATTAGTTCCATATACGTACGTCTCAGAAATGTTCAGACATCACTGATGGTTAATCGCAATGCCAATCAATATGCGACTTTATTTAAAATCGTAACAAGGTTATTTGGCGTTTTCCGGTTGAAAACAAGCCACGGCAAATTTCGAATAGTTATGAAATTGCGAAAGAATTCATTGAAAAATAATATAAAAATGTCATGTGGATATCTACTATATATATATATATATATATATATATATATATATATATATATATATATATATACTCATACAAAGACACACACACACACATATATATATGTGTGTGTGTGTGTGTGTGAACCGTCGTTAGATCTGACGTGCTATAGAACAACCCACCCACGGAGAATCTCGCTGATTGTACCGAAATATTGTTCTCCTATTCTTCTTATTGGATATAAGTTTGATTCTGAATTCTAGAAACAATACGAATAATTCTAATGCTGAAGTCCCGCCTAATTTGCACGTATACACAAATAATTATATTCGGCTTACATATAAAGTTTCACGTGAGAAGTCCAGACGAGATGAAAAATAAAGCCTGACCTCGCCGTTCCCGTGACGAGGCAAAACAAAACGGTGTCCATTCCTTTATTTCTCATGATGAGAGGTATCAGCTTCATACAACTATCACCCGTGAAACGCCTTGATATTCATATATTTCTTTCATTTTAAGTGCCACGTCATTTCACGGCGTAGGTGAACATGGCTCTCCATCTCCCTCTATCCTTTGCAACTCTCAACAAGTTCCTTCACTCTGTGTTATACCGAAACATACCTATTCTACTGTTAATAGACTCTCCCACAGATAATAAGTAGTAGTAGTAGTAGTAGTAGAAGTCGCAGGAGCTCAGTGAGTTGGTAGGGCACCTCAAGGCGGTGTAATAGTTAGCAAGCTTGGCTCGCTACAACAATTACAACCGAGTAGTGAGTTCGATACTCGCTGGGTGCCCCCTAATTTCGGCCTTGTGTCACATCTAAGCTACGCTTGGAAAATCACAGGATTTGATAATGGCTCTCTGGTTAGCTAGTTTAAATGTCCGGGGCCTGAGGTCCGAGTCTCGCAGGGCGCGGCTCTCTCGTAACCTTCAGCGCCTCGGGGTGAATGTATGTTGTATACAAAAGACCCGTTTTTCTTCTCATGATCGTGAGGACATTCTGTCTAAGGGGTCCGCCCTTTATTCAGCCTGTTTTGATGGTCGTTTGAGGGGTGTCTCTTGGCTAGTGAGCAAGTCTTTGGAGGCTGCTTGTACCCTTGTCTTCGCGGATCCGGCGGTCAGACTTTGCGTGCTGGATGTTACCATAAAGGATAAGGTTCTACGTCTCATTGGGGTTTATGCGCCCAATACCCATTCCGAGCGGCCTGCTTTGTTTCGGCAGAACGCGCCGTTCTTGACGACGTCTCGTCGGGTAGTGTTAGCGGGGGATTGGAATGCCGTCCTTGCCCCCGATATAGATCGTATAGGGCAAAAACAAGGTACTAACAACCCGGATGTGAAACCGTTTCGGGACTTTATCGATGAGCTTGATCTTGTCGATAAGTTCCGGAATGAACACCCTCGGGATGTAGCATGGACTTGGACAACTAGTGGCAACTCGGCTCCTGGGACGCTTGCGAGCTACCTGGACCTAGTCTTAGTTAGGAGAGTCGATGTAGGGCTCTTAGGGTGTCCAAGTTTCCTTTACATAGTTTATACGGATCATAGGCTTGTCCGGGTCCGTGTAACCTTAGATAAGCCTAAGGTTAGATTGGCTGGTTACTGGAAATTGAACTGTTCACCTTTTGGTGATCAGGGTTTCCGGGACCAGCTGTTACTAACGATACAAAGGGAATTGACGGGAGCGGTTGTGGGAAATGTCTGGTGGGGCAATTTAAAATCTAAAATTCGAACGTTTGCTGCCGATTTTAGTCGTCGACTCAATCTAGATAGATGCTTTAGAAAATAAAAGTCGATCGGGCTGTGAAATCACGTGTTAGTGGGGATATAGCTTTAGCTAAGGCAGAGTTGTCCTCCTTGCTTATCAAGAAGGATCAAGTTCTGGTAGTTAGGGCTAGGTTAAAAAGAATGTCTTCTGAGGCAACGAATATGGCCGCTGAACTGCGTGAAGAGGAAAATCGAAACGCGTCTAGGCGTCATATAGCGTGCGTCACATTGCCGGATAAGCGAACCGTGACTACAAACGCGGGCATATGTGAGGTTTTTCGGGATTACTTTCAGGATCTTTTCACCAGGGAGCCCGGTCTGAGCTCTGCTCAGTTCGACGCCTATTTAGCTGACTTTCCCTGCCTCTCGGCAGCTGAAGCGGCTAGGTGCGAGGGTCCCATTACAGAGTCGGAGATCTGGGAAGCGCTGAAGCAGGTTGGCCTGGATAAGTCTCCGGGACTAGATGGTCTTCCCTATGAAGTTTACTTGAGGTTGTCGCACGTTTTTTTCATTGCTGGAGCGGATTTTCAACCACTGGATGAAGCAGGGGTCTTTACCTCAACGGTTCACCAGGGGTGTGATCAAGTTGCTGCGTAAGGACAAGAACGGTGGGAATGGGTTAGGGAACTTTCGCCCTTTAACGATGTTAAATACGGACTTAAAGATTTTGGCGAAGATCTTAGCAAACCGTTTGCAGCTTGTCCTGTCTAGTCTGATTGGCCCTGAACAGACTTGTGCTGTGAAGGGTAGTACTATTCTTGATAACCTTCATATGGTACGCTTGATCTTAGAACAAGTCGACAGGGAAGCCGCGCTGATTAATTTAGATCAATCCAAGGCCTTCGATAGGGTTGACCATCGATTTCTGGAGGCTGTCCTTTCGGCGGCCGGTTTCGGAGCCGACTTTCGCTCCTGGATCCGACTTTTGTATGCGACCCCCGGTGCGCTGGTGGAAGTGAATGGGGTAAGATCGAAGCCTTTCGTATTGTCTCCCTCCATTCGTCAAGGTTGTCCGCTCTCGCCTCTGCTGTACGTTCTTGCGTTGGATCCATTCCTTCGCAAGTTAAAGGCGAATCCGGTCCTGCGCGGAATTTC
Organism: Acanthosepion lycidas; assembly: GCA_963932145.1. NCBI lineage: Eukaryota > Metazoa > Mollusca > Cephalopoda > Sepiida > Sepiidae > Acanthosepion > Acanthosepion lycidas. The sequence continues at coordinate 48,941,682 of OZ010609.1, read as the reverse complement.
CCTGCCTGGGGCTTCCACCTCAGCCAGGTATTCTGCCTATGCTGACGACGTTTCGGTTCTTGTGTCGAGCAGAGCCGAGATTGACAAAGTCAGCAAAGGGATCAGTGGGTATGAGATGGTGACAGGGGCCAAGATCAACCGCGATAAGTGTCGGCTTGCGGTTGGGTGCGTGGAAGGGAGTTTCTCTTCCCGGACCTTTCCTCTGGACGGATGGGCCGATCAAGATACTCGGCGTCTGGTTCGGTCCTGATCTCCAGTTGGAAATGAATTGGTCGGAGGTAAAAGGGAAGGCCGAGATCGCGGTTAATCTGTGGTTTCGGAGGAGACTTTCCCTGAAGGGAAGGGCGGAGGTATGTGTTTCGCACATATATCCGATCCTCCTTTACCGACTCTCTGTGCTTCCACTCCCGTATGCCAGACTAATGTCATTAGTCCGGACTTTGTTCTCTTTCTTGTGGAGAGACAAGGCCCCTTTGGTATCTCGCGAGATCTGTTGCCTTCATCCCGCTGAGGGCGGTCTGGGTATGCCTAGCATTGAGGTTCGTCAATATATGCTTCGCATTACATTTCTAGACCGAATGTGTCGCGGATTGAATGAGGTGGGCACCTTTTGGAAAGAAGATGTCCGAAAACATTTCCCATCCCTGAGAAGTGTGCACTCGTGCCAGGAGGAGGCCGACCGTAGACCTCGTGCTCCTTCTACCGCGAATGTTGTCGTGCTTTGAAGGTCCTCTTACGGACGACGGATGGCCTCTCCGACGACCAGGCGTTGTCTCGTAAAGGCATTGTATCAATTGTTAGTTAGGGGGTCCTTTCAAGAAGATCTGATCGACGAGCTCGGTCTTACGAAGCAGGAGGATCGCTCGATATGGCCTTGGGCGCCTGGGTTGAAATGTCTCAATAATGATGAGGCATCACTCACCTGGCTGATGATTCGTGGGGCCCTCTGGGTCGGCAAGAGACTTTGTTCAGCAGGCTTGGAGAAATATCCAAACTGTCGTCGCTGTACTGGGGAAGTCGAGACCAATGGTCACGTCTTTTTCAGTGCAAGACGGTAGTGCCGTTGTGCAGGTTTGTTGAAGGCCTCATGGTTCGCTTGCTGCAGGGAAGCCAGTTCTGTTTGTAGCAATGTGGTGCCGCAATTGACGAAGGCTGAACACTATGTGTTCTGTTGCTTACTAGGGATTATGAGAGTCGTGATTTGGACGACACGTCAGAAGGGATTCCATGAGGGCGAGAACTTCACCTCTTCCCAACTGATCTTGTACTTTAAGCATCAGCTTAAAGTCAAGATTAGGACGGAAAGGCGGCGGCTCACCTCATCGGAATTTGGCAAAAGGTGGGTGAATCTTGCGCGAATGTGTAGAGTGAAAGGGGCTGACCTAGAGTGGCACTTGGATGTCGGTTAGGTACAGGATTTTGTCCTAACAGGGTTGAACAGAGGGGACCCACCCAGATATTAGGTTAGACTAGGCTTTCTATTTTGATTCTTTAGTTTTTCCGTTTTCTGGTTAACTTAGCTAGGGTATGCATGCGCATTGGTCCCTTTTATTTCTGTCCATATTTTTCTTTTGTTTAATTCCCTATCCCCTCCCTCGTTAGGTGGTCAGTGATATCAGTTCTCTGGTGGATGAGGGGCGCCTTTCGTTTCGTGTGTGTCATTTTTCGTATTTGTTGTTGTGTATGAATGTGTGTGTGTCTGTGTGAATGCTTGGAGGAATTAATGTTTTTTTCTTATTTTTCTTAGTCCCGCATTTATTTCGTCTAGTTAACTGATGTTGCAGCCACATTTATGGTTTGTAGGGGATTTTATTACTAACACAGTTTTGTTTAGTTTTATTGTAAATATTTGAAGTCATATTGTATATATCCATTAGGGGATCTTTTTAAAAATTGTTATTTTATGACCCTCCCCCCACGAACAATATTTGTACATAAGGGGACTAGTTAGGTTTTCATAGAGAATTTGAGGTATTATGGTGGACGCAGTAAGAAAGGTTGGAGTGAATGTGTTGTTTTGGTGATTGGATTATTGTTGGTATGTTTGGGTCCGTGTCTGAGACTAGCTAAGTTTAGATGTAAGACAGAAGAAGACCGTCCTTCCCCAACCCCCTTTTAGGCCTTGTGCCACATTTTATAATTTTTTGTATAAATAAATATTGCTCAGTGAGTTGGTCTGATTTCATTCTGAAGTTGGACCACCGGCTGACCAGTTGAACTCTCTGCCTTCTGGCAGGAGGAACCCGAAGGAGGTTACGCCGAAGGGCGGATTCTCTTTCGGGGAGATAAACCGGCCCAGAACCCGTGTATACTGGTTCAATGGTCATATTTTTGGCCGAACCCACGGGCTCGGAGATCCCACGGGCTCGGAGATCCCACGTTAAACCGGCCTTGTGCCACATGATGCCCTCGTGGGGGTGACTAAATACCGCTCAGTGAGTTGGTCTGATTTCATTCTGAAGTTGGATCACCGGCTGACCGGTTGAACTCTCTGCCTTTGGGCAGGAGGAACCCGAAGGAGGCTACGCCGAAGGGCGGACTCTCTTTCGGGGAGGTAAACCGGCCCTGAACGCGTGTATACGGGTTCAATGGGCATATTTTTGGCCGAGCCCACGGGCTCGGAGATCCCACGGGCTCGGAGATCCCACGTTAAACCGGCCTTGTGCCACATGATGCCCTCGTGGGGGGGGTGACTAAATACCGCTCAGTGAAGTTGGTGTATCAGTCGATGTCGGACATTAAAGTATCATCACCACAACGAGATTAACTATTATTTCAAGTTCCTAACGTTTTGTACGTCGAACCTAATTTAGGACCGACTTAGTGAAATACAAGCCTCCACTGTGAAATCAACTCTACAACACTCTGCTTCCTCTCCCAGATCACGGTCTATCATCCAGTTGCTTAAGCCCGCCAGGTATGTCACTCGTTGTCTTTCCCTCAATTCGAACCGTGAGTATCAGATTCTCCAGGCTCTCCTTCCTCATTATGTGTCCCACAAACCACAGCTGCTTCCTCCTGATGTTAAGTATAAGCCTCTTCCTTGTTTGCATCCTCTGTAAGGCCTCATTGTTGCTCACACGCTCGCTCCATGATATATTTAACATCCTTCTGTAGAACCACACCCCCGTCGCCTCGAGTCTCTTCTTCATGTTTGAGGAAATCGTCCAACATTCGCTGCCGTAAAGAAGGTCTGATATCACGTAACAGTTATTCACACTTCTTATTTTTATTATCTGATAACATAGCAACATTGGAAATTCAACTAATAATATGACTATCAAATAACTGCTGAAGAAACTACCTAAGCACATCATCTGGATTCGTATAAGCAGAATCCATAGCAGAAATCGATCAAATAAGAAAAGAAGAGTGTGGCTTCTTTAACGACAATACAACAAAAAATGTGATATGCATGATAAAAAAAAACCGCTATCGCAGCGAGTAATACAGATGCAGAAGAACGCATAAGAATGTTACATAGACTACGCAAAAGCATTCGATAATTACAACATGATGACCTACTTGAACTGCGAAGAAAACTTGATTTATATTTTAAAGATATTGGAATAATTCAGATGGTTTGGCGTGTTTTGTTTTACGGCATATCAACCACAATGGCGACAAGTTTTTATTGCTGGTAATATTTTTTTTTTTTCAAAAATTTATCTCTGGTAATATTTCTTTTTCAAAAATGTATTGCTGGTAATAATTCTCCCAAAAAAGTATTGCTGGTATTAAAACCTACTTTTATACTTTCATAGTGTTTTGACCACACTTTTGGTGTTAACTGTTTAACCATAGCTGGGTTAGTGTGGACCTGTGAACACCAGCAATTAAGAGGTGTTTCCACGCTCAAGAAAACCTCATGATCAGAGGCGTTGTTATTGGACGTAGTTTATCTTCTTACCCAAGCCGCGGATGTATTAGGTTGGTGCAAAAATAATGACGTAATAATGTCGTTTTTTGACGTTAAAAATACGTCAAAAAACGACATTATTACGTCATTATTTTTGCACCAACCTAATAGTTTATCGTCATACCCAGGAAGGGAAAAATTTAGAATATTTAATTGAAATTAACAGCTTGAATACGGATAGAAAAATAATTGGGCGAGCTGAGAAAAATAGAACTGGTCGTAATAAACGTATACACCTTCATATGGAAATTAACCAAATCATAAAGAAAAATAAACTTGATAGGTTTCCGGGATGTATTACTGGTGAAAACAATTTTAACAAGATAACTTATTCAGAAGTCACTATATTGTTGGCAGACGCTTGAAGAGAACGACAGGAAAACTTAGACAGTATAGCAAAGGAACTCGAGCAGAGAAGATAAAGATTCTCCATCAGTTGTAAGAAAACAAAATGCATGGTCGTTATCAACCAAGATGAGACCTACAAAGCTGAAACTTCAAACAAGTACATACATTTAAGTATCTGGGTATTAGAGTACGGAAAATATTTAATTTTATAAGCAGTATATTTATTTTCGTCTACCGGCCTGAATATTCGAGAAATCCGCCTTCCGTTAGGATTCGAACCATCGCCAACTTTGCAGGAGAAAGCGTCGTTGTATCGGACGTACTTCAGACCGACCCGACCCGACCCGACCCCGTTTAAGATGTCCTACATATTTAAGATCTTCGTACTTGCTCGATTTCAGTTTGTGGTGACCAATAACAACCTGGACGGGTATCTATTTCTCTCAGAATCGACTCACTCAGTAGGTTGAATAAGTCCGGTTAGAAGACACACACAAACGCACACGCGCGTGAACACACACACACACACACATATATATATATATATATATATATATATATATATATATATATATATATACAGTGTAACTCGGATATAAGAGACCCTGATATAAGATAAACCCGGATAGAAGAGAGATTTTCTCTGGTCCAAAATTAGAGCCTTTGTTAATGTATGTAAAATACACCAAACCCTGATATAAGAGAAACCCGGATATAAGAGACTTCTTCTCCGGTCTCACATCAATCCTACCTAATATGTTAACTCTATCACTGTTACTAAGCGCTTTACAATAAGTACCGTGCATATATAATATATAAGTAATATAAAATAACACACACACACACACACAAAATTTCAAAATAAACTAATTATACCCAAAATTAGGTTCTTTACCACCACCATCAAGACACTTCGAGGCATAATTAAGTAGAAAAAATAGATCCATATTACTTCAGATGTATCAAATAAAGTAGGTGAAATGTAGATACACTTATATTGGTGAAACATCTCGAAGTCTGAAAGCTGTTATCTATAAATACAAGAGAGATCTATGTGGGAACAACAGTTTATATTAGGTTGGTGCAAAAATAATGACGTAATAATGTCGTTTTTTGACGTTAAAAAATACGTCAAAAAACGACATTATCACGTCATTATTTTTGCACCAACCTAATACTATCTCCTAATACACAGGATCAAAACTGGTCATATTTTTACAAATACCAGCCTGACAAATTGAACGCAAGATGGACAGAGGAAAACAACGAACAGTCAGTCTACAGAGATTGAGTAATTGGATGGGGGAAATATGTTTAGGAGAGACAACAAAAAGCCTAATAATAGGAAATGTTCTCTTTCTTTTATAATCGTCTTAGAAAAGACTAGAAACAATATTTTACAAATCATGAAGAACTATAAACAGGGTATTTGAATATCGTTACGAGAACAAGTTCCAGTTATTTCGTGCAATCAATAGGTGAGTTATATTTTTCAAGATGCGACAAATTTCCTGCTCAGGAGTTACACCAGCAACAGCTGCATTTTAAAGTCCTTCTAATGACAAAACATTATGGAGAGCTCAGTTTCCAAATTCGTGAAGAAGACTGAAGCTTCTGATTAAAAGACGATTGTAATGACGATAGATTTCGGATTCATTCAATCAGATAATTTTACCTACATTACTCACGTAAAATGAATTGGTATGTGAAATTGACTTATTTTGAAAGAAGACATAATAGACAATGAAAGTGTCATTATTTGTGGCATCTATATTGAAGATGACGTTAATTCAAGTATTATAGGCTTTCTAAAATCATCATCAATAATTATCAAAATTCACCGAATCCAACAGGCTGAAAAGAATGTTTACAGGAACGAAAATCTGAAAAACACAAGACATTTGAAGATATCAATTATCTATGTATTCAGAAGTGTTTACACACACACACGCAAAACGCATACAACACACACACGCACGTACACACACACACACACATACATATATATATATATATATATATATATATATATATATATATATATATACAAGTATAGGATTGGTGTATACGGAATAAATTCCAATAACCAACAAATACTATTCTTAAAAAAGTGCTCAATAAGAAGTAGAGCAAATATAATCATTTATTCGAAAATTATACACCATCACTTGATAACAGACCAAAAGTGTTGAAACAAAATGGCTATTTTTGTAGTGATTTTATAACATTTTTATGTTATAATTTTCGAATAAATTAGATAGATAGATAGATAAATAGATAGATGTATTCCGAAGTTCATGATTAACCAAAAAGAAAGCAAAAACGTAAACGGACGCTAATATATTAATTATGCATGCATAAAGAAAAAACGTCCGAGTGCTTAAAAGGTTCATTTTCTGGAAATAAGACACGGGTTCGAATCTCACTATGATTGATTTGTCAGCAAGGATACTTTCTGATGTAATCCGTCCAAGCGTGCGGCACCTTTTGAAAGTGCAAAACAGGAGTTGTGAGTGAAATTGGGTAGACGAAACATTTGCTAGCACAAAGCCACAAGTCATCGTGGCCGAGGGTTTATGTGTGCTGGTGTTATTCAGATTATTGATCATTCTAGATAACACACTCTCCAAGAAACTGTAACTAAGGTCTGCTCAGCATAGTTGCAGTATAAACCACAGGTTGCCTCTGTGAATGTTGAGCAAACACAAATGTGCCTGACCGAGAGTCTGCAGTAGGGAGTGGCTAACCGCCCTAGTAGACGCTTTTCCTTGAATATGTGTGGCCACCTATTATATATATATATATATATATATATATATATATATGTATGTATGTATGTATTATGTCGCCTGTAGCAGGACTGTAACACATGCACTATATGAGCGATATGTCCTAATTTTATTGCCCTCCTTCTCCCTCAATACTAAGTATGATTGAGAGAGATATTAAACTAAACCCTCCTTAAACTCTACCATGTCTCTCTAACTACCCCTATTACACTCTCTGTTAAATTACAAAAACTTACACTACCCATCAATTTTCGTTTCATTTTTGGAAGTGCTATCTGATGACTAGGAGTCGTTTAAAAGGGCTCCGGTGAATTAAATTATTATAATGGAACCTTAAAGTGGTCTGTTTTCTTTAAAATATTAGCTATGAATTTACATTGAGCTCTCAGGAATTCATTCTCCTTGGGATTACCCATACGGATTACCAAGTTTTTTATAACTTAACTATATATATATATATATATATATATATATATATATACTCACAGGATATATCAAAAATGTTTTTACAAAAGTTGGGGTCGAGTTCCTGACACCAAAACAAGGAAAAATATTCGTATAAACACATCTCCAAAAGTCCGTCGTTGTACCTCATCGCGGCAACTCATAATAAATGTTCAAAATGTCCTCCGCTTGCTTCTACATACGCATGCATCTGTCGGATCGTTGACTGGCGGACCCTTTCAAATACTTCCACACGGTGTAGAATGGTTTGCATGCCCTCATGACACGTTGATGAAGCGTATCTGCATTATTAATACCTGCTTCATAAACCAATTGTTTTCGTTGTTGCAGCAGATAAAACTCCAAAGGATTCAGGTCAGGGGAACGTAAAAACCTTGGAACCTGTCCTCCCATACTTATCCATCTTTCATGGTAGATGTCAGCCAGTGCATCGCGAACAATGAGATTAAATGTGCTGGAACTCCGTCATACATGAACCGCATTAGTCTTGGTATTAGCAGATGTACATCCTCTAGCAACTCTGGAATTGTGTTCGAAATAACGTCCTTGTAGACAGCTCCTGTAAGATTAAGATGTGCTGGGGGAACATATCAGTCAACTACAATTCCAGTCCACACATTAATCGAAAACTGATGGTAGTGTCTTACCTGTATTTTACCACGGGGATCCTGATCCGCCCGCAAATATTGGTTGTGAAAATCTGTTATTCAATTTCTTCCAAATTTTGCCTCATCCATAAACAAGATTGCCGAGACCAACATCGGACCGGTATTTTGTGCAATAAATCATCGGAAAAAGTTCTCACTTGGTGAGTGATCAGACAGCGTTGCAAAAGATACGGATACAGGAGCTGCATTTGAAGTACCCTACATGTGGTACTATGAGATGTAAGACATATGCTGATACCTGGTTCGTCTCCTACAGCCTATAGAATGTATTCATCGTGGTCAGCCGTACGAGCGGGTCTCATTCTTTCTGAATCCATAGATTATGGTGCCAAGGATTCTGTTTCGGCAAAGCGACGATAAACAGCAGCAAAATTTGGCTGAATTCGTTGTGGAATTTTTTCATTGGGCCGCGCGTCCATTATCATTCGCAAGGCCGAATATAAAATCATATTTGTCTGTTCCAGATATGAATATACTGCCGTTGTTCAACAGAACACTTCTCAGTTAACTCGCTACTACACACCTTAAAGTTTGAAGACACACTAGCCACAAATGTACATGAATGAAAAATTGTAATCTCGTCTACATCGCAACACACTGAGTGTTTAAACTTAACTCAAAAACGAAGGATTTGCGGATATATGTTTATATGAACTACTGTCCTTGTTTTGGTGTGAGGAACCCACGTCTAATGTTTGTGAAAGTATTTTTGATACATCCTGTACATTGGTAAGCAATCTTGACAATGTCTGCCCTGAATAAAATAGATCAGCAGCTACATTTCCCTTCTGTGAAACAATATGAACCTTATACCCCAAAATATGGAGGTTTTCTCTGATTATTATACATAACATGAAAATTTATTTTTTTTAAATTTATTACATACAAGTCACAAGCTGCCTACCATATATATTGCTAAAATTGAAAATCTACAAAAACTTGCTGTATAAAAAAAATATGAAGATTTGAAAAAAAATACCTAATATTTTTTATGTATCTATATGTAATATTTATAATACATGTATGTTTAAGACAATTATTAAAACTGTTTTACTTATATATATGGCTTTTCAGAAAAAATCGACTTAATTTAGCCGGTTTCGCTTTTCGCTTTGCAAAAAATTTGCAAATGTTTATTAAATTACCAGTGCTGGCGAATACAATAAAAATCAGGTAATAAAAAATATTATATAAACTATTCTGAGAGATGTGCCTTTAGTTTATGTAGTGTATCGTGTTTTGGTTTAAATTTGCTGAGAAAAATGATTTCCTATATATATATATATATATATATATATATATATATATATAATTATTTATTTAAAAAAAATTTATAACATAAATATGTTATAAAATCACTACAAAAATAGCCATTTTGTTTCAACACCCTCGGTGTCTTATCAAGTGATCACTTGATAAGACACCGAGGGTGTTGAAACAAAATGGCTATTTTTGTAGTGATTTTATAACATATTTATGTTATAATTTTTTTTTTAAATAAATAATTATATCGGCTCTACTTTGTATTGAGCACTCTTTTAAGAATAGTAATTGTTGGTTATTGGAATTTATTCCATATACACCAATCATATACTTGTATATATATATATATATATATATATATATATATATATATATACATATATATATATATATATATATATATATATGTGTGTGTGTGTGTGTGTGTGTGTACAGGGTGTATCAAGAAAACTTTGGATTCTTCACACCAAAACAAGAACAAAATTCCATATAAACATATGTCAACAAATCCTTCGTTTTCAGTTATTAAGTTTCAAATTTGCGGTAGACGTTGTTAAATGGACAATTGAAATGAAATACAAAGATACTTATTAACTTAATTTGCGGTGCCACGGATACTGTTTCATCAACGCGACGATAATCAGAAGAAAAGTTTGGATAACTCGGCTGACTTCGGTCTGGAAACACAATCTGATACAACCGTGCAGCCGTTACCATTCGTCCGGTCGTATGTAAAGATCATATCTGTCTGCTCACGATATGAATATCCTGCTATTGTTATGCGGAACACTCCTCAGTGAACTCACTAGACCACACGTTAAACTTTGAAGACAGACTAGCCGCAAATGTAAACAAATAAAAAAATTGGATTAGTCTACATGGCCACACAGCGCCATCTACCGTAAACTTTCTTTAAACTTAATAACACAAAAACGAAGGATTTGTGGATATATCTTTTGGTGTGATGATTCCGTCCCCAAAATTTGTAAAAGTATTTGTGAGACACTTTATAATTTTCCAAGCCCTCTTTACTCATTAAAAATTTCAATAACCTGTTTCTGATGTTAAGTATAAGTGTCCTTTTTGTATCCATCTTCTATAAAGTTTCGTAGTGGCTTATGCATTCTTCAAGTCCCGTATTTATCTGTGAGCATATTGTTCAGTATTCATATTTCCTATATGTGGATCGATCCGTAACTGTTCAATACTCTTTTCTTTGTTCCAACGATTTTTTTTCTGTTTCTTAATACTTTGCTTTGATTTTGGAAGGCGTCTTTTGCAATCACAATATGCCTTCGGATTTCTGTGTCATTCTTTTCGTCCTTAAAAAAACAAAAAAAAATCCAAACCGATAAGAAATGAAATTTTACAGCTGAAATGTTTAGATGCAACTGTAACTTCTGTGGTAATAATTTTTCCCACACTAATCATTCATGGAACTCACTTCCGGATTTTTACTTCACAGTCAGCATTGATCTTTAAAAAATTAAATACAATGTCAATCGTCTGCCAACAAAATAGGTTGTTTTTTCTCACATAAACCACAAAACGACATTAAACCCTTAAAATGAATGCAAGTCCTTAAAAAAAGATCCAAGCCCCTAAGAAATTAAATTTTACAGTTGAAATGGCTAGATGTAACCGTAAGTTCTATGCTAAGAGCAACTTCTATCGCAGTGTTCACTATAGAACTCTCTTCCTGCTTCTTGCTTCCCATTAAAATTTGATCTTCAGAAATTTAAATGCAATCTCAATCGTTAACTTCTAACTTCTTAATTCTTGTTCAATTATTGTTCTCTCTCTTTAATGTGTTTTTTCTCGTCTTCTCTGACCTTTGTTAACTCCTTGCGGCTTAGTGACTTTATTGCCTTTTCGGGTATAGGCATTATTTTTTTAAAATACGTGATAACAATTTTGAATTTAGTCCTGCTCGATCCAGAGCTGATCTCTTAACGGTCTTTTCTCAAAGAATCAGCGAGGCACTCATATTTTCTAACACTAAGTAACTAATTCCGCCTTAGTGACTTTATCACCTTGCTTGAAATGAAATGATTAAAACAAAATATAAGCGTAAAATTCTGTAATAAATCTTGGATAGATATCCCTGTATCTTGATCATCAAGGGAAAAATGGATGGCACCTCAATGAGGCTATTGGGTTTCAGGAGGAGAAAGAAAGAAAGAAAGAAAGAAAGAAAGAAAGAAAGAAAGAAAGAAAGAAAGAAAAGCGTGTTTAAAGTTTCTTTCAGTGAAAGGAAAAACTTGCTGTTATTATTATTATTATTTATATTTTCTTTGATATCTGGCGTTTACACATTTCTTTCTGGGTCCCGCCCAGATACCTAAGGTTAGAAAAGGCACCATGACACTTAACACTGACAAAAAAAAAAAAAAAAAAATTACATAGATAAAGTCCTTCGCAAAGTGTGGGCTTTACTTGTCAGAACAATTCTTTGTATCTTTTTGAGGCATGGACTTCCAGGAATCCCTTCAATTAGTCTACTGCAATCTTTTCCAACCAATCCTAGGGCTCCAACTACAACAGGGATTGTCGATGTTCCCATATGCCACATTTTTGAGATTATTATTATTATTATTATTATTAAATTTCAATTTTACAGACCTTTATTCCAAACTTCATGGGTACGATTAATGAATGAGTGGGGTTTTATAACAGAATAACATTTCTAGCTAAGGTAAAAATCGAATAAAATACTATTTAAGTAGATACTGATTAAACATCATACTATTAACGTTTATTAAATTTTATATTTTCCTTAACACCCAAATATTATCCTAAATATTAGGTTGGTGCAAAAATAATGACGTAATAATGTCGTTTTTTGAGGTTAAAAAATACGTCAAAAAACGACATTATTACGTCATTATTTTTGCACCAACCTAATAGAAAAGAGGCGTTATGGTGAAGAAAGAAGAAGAAGGAAAAGAAGGAGAAGGGTGACCAGAATAAAAGAAAAGAAGAGGAAAGCAAGTGCATCGTAAATGTAGACAAAAAAAAAAGAAGAAAAGCAAATGTTATGTAAATGGGGAGGGAAAGCAAACATATTGTAAATATTAAGTTGGTGCAAAAATAATGACGTAATAATGTCGTTTTTTGACGTTAAAAAATACGTCAAAAAACGACATTATTACGTCATTATTTTTGCACCAACCTAATATTATTCCTAATTGTAAATAGGCTACCTATTTTTTTCGCTTAATTTTTCTCACCAAAATCCACGTTTATTAACTTTTATTTCCCCACATTTAATCACCACATTTAAATTTCATTTTATCATCTTTCTTATAGCTTAAAACAATTTGTCACAGATGTCAGAATTTATAACGCTTACGTTCAATCTGATCGCAGATTTCTCGCGACAAAACTTACAACACCAGCCAACAAAATAACCCGCTTCCACACACATAAACCATGAACGTCACCTAGGTGTAATATCCAAGCGCTAAAAATGGAAATATAAAATTAGAATTCTGTAATAAAGTAGAATCCAAACTAGTGTCCTTAAATCTCGACCATAACAATATAGATGAGTCAAATCATGTTATGTTATCTTCTATTGGCTGAAGCATGTGAGATACATCAGTGAAACATCTAGACTGAAAAATAATCCTCCCGTGGGACGATAATCCTAATTTGAAAAAATCGATGCTAGTAAAAATTTCTATTAAAGGCACGATGTGTGTGTGTGTGTGTGTGTGTGTGTGTGTGTGTAACGAATGCGCGTCCGCAATTTTCGACAGATTTGCACCAAAATTTACATGCACATGCTCCAAGTTAGTGGGAAGGCCAAGACCGACTTTGCATTTCCCAACTCCCATCGATAGTGGAAATATTCGATTATTTCATGCTTCTACGGCACTTTTCATGTAGTTTGCAGCCATTTTCTTCTGGCCAGAGTGAGAGCCAACAGCTGGCTGCCACGAATAGGCAGGAAGATTCTATTGACCAGCGGGAGAGCCAACAGCTGACTGACACTAATGTTAACTAGTATGCTAGCATACAAAAAATAATCTATAGCTGCATTCGTCACAAGTAGAAAAAATTTAAATCTTCATGGCACTTTACTCCAATTGGCTCATTCGCTTGCTTAAACTCAACGTTGATTCTGATTCCGCAGAACTGGTTTGGGTGTGAAAAAGTATTTGTTTTTAACATTCTTTTTTTCATTCGGTTTTTCCAGTTACGAGTGCTTTTTTTAAAGCTGATCGTTTTGTGTTCATTTTGTTTAGTTCTTTTTTCGTAACAGATTTAATGTTTAGTATAGAGCTTAGAAAAATTCGCAGTGTGAGATAGGCAAGAAGTAAGGCATGTGGCAACATCAGCACGGAAAAGGGCACTCGTTTAAAGTCAAGGAAGGGCGAAAATATTTTAAGTCAAGTGATAGAGATTGCTGTATGAGTCGTACGATTTTTGAATCAAGCACGGGAGCAATAATATATTAATAAGGAAACCAGTAGATAACGATTGACATTTCATTTTAATTTTTTAAGATCAAAATTGACCAGAAAGCACCGAGCTGGAAGAGAATCCCACAAGAGAGAAGTGCGAAAAAAGAAGCTGTTGTCACAGGACTTACGGTTACATGTAACCAGTTCACCTGGGGCTTGATGTAACCTTGTTGCCAATCTAGTATTACTGTTAAATTTATAAAGTATAGTTACCATAGCGAAGACATTATCTGTATAATTGACATGAAAGCATTGATAGAAAAGGCACAGGAAAGCAACTTTACACCGGTCGAAAATGAGTGAAGCCGAGATCACAGATCAGGACCAGGAATATAACATATTCATTTTGGGATTTTCTCAAGAATCTTTTAATATATAGCAGAAGCACTGGCCCATATGTGGCAGCAATATTCTAAACATGGGCAAATGATAGACTTATAGATAGACTTTCTTGAGAGAAAAATCTCTAGCACGACACTGAGCTTAGCAGCTGATCTATCAATGTATTCAATGCAGTCTTTCCATTTCATGTGAGCCTAAAATGTTGACCATGCTGCTAGTCAAAGATAAAAGGAATAAAAATACACAGGCGAATACTAAATAAGTAATGAAGAAGATAAACAAGTTAACAGCTAATATCTCCTAACAAATTGGAAACTAATATAAGTAAAGCAAATAGCAAAGATATTTTATTGAAATGTGGAGAAAAGTCTAACAATTACGATAGTCTGGTGATTGTGTTACCAATATTTAACTTTGGCTAGGAAAGGTGGGATTAAGGACAATGCGTGGACCCAATGCATTTTATATTTGACGTAAATAACACATAGTATAAAATACAAAACTGAACGGAATGATTTCAAAACATAACAATTGAATTTATTAATATTTGATACACATGCATGCGAACTAAAAAGGTAGGACAGAGTCGTGTCCTTTTGATTAGGTAATAGTTGTACCTGAGTTCAAATTAAAAGGAAGTAATATTAAACTCTAATTTAGAAGAATAAAGTTTGGAATTGTGTATTGTACAAGTTGGTAAAAGTTCAGAAGAGATTTCAGAGTTCGTACTTACGTGAATATTGATAATGGTCTTTAACATCTGGCCGCAATGGCTAAGACGGGAGTTCTTGAAGATTACATCTTGGTACTTGGTAGCAACGAATGAGACGCGCGAGAGAGAGATGAATGAAAAGAAACTACTCAGGGAGGTTAAACGTGTTCTGTTTATATAATGGTCGTGTATCACGTGGGAGGCTCCCGGCATTTTGAGCGGGAAAACAGATTGGTTGCGTGCAGACACTGACCAATCAGCAAGCTAGATTCAAGGTGATTGACCAATGAATACTTGTTATATATTTGTAAGATTGTGATGGTGAAAATTATAACAGGAATAGTGCATTTTCTATCAGGGGTTAACTAGCTTGTTGTGGAAGAGTCAACAATAGCATCACAAAATCAAACCAAAACAGAACAAATGTTGTGGTCTTTAAAAAACCACACTTCAAGTAACACTTCAACCCTGACAGTATAAGTTGAAGATAACCACAAAATAGAACCTACACCAGTATACATCCGAGCATTGCAATTTATATCTTAGAACATAAAACAATAAAGATCCTAATGACGAGGAAGTAAAGAAAGTAAAAAATAAAATAAAGAATAGTAAAGCATCTCTTGATATTGAGGGTGAACTTTTGAAAATAGTGTAACCTCGAAATAAATTTCAAAACAATTTTCTAAAATTCAAGAAGGAATGAATAGAATTCCCAATATAGCGCCTCCCCCGAAAGTGTGTTCTATCTTGGATGAATTCTCTATGGGAAAATTTACTTCTCCAGACCCCCACACACACAAGTCTCTCAATTGGACACATAACGGCAAAAGTACGAATGTATATTATATTTCTAGATTCTCACCGTTGTATAAAAGTCAACTCACAGCCTACTACTGCGCTTAAATTTGAGGTAGCAAAGAGAAAATAATATCAGAACAATTGTCGCTGCATATTTCTAAAAAAAAAAAAAAAAAAACCTTAAGTGAAGTTACCTTATTACGATTACGAAAGGGACTAAAGCTGAGATACCAGCTCAGGATAAATGATATAGCAGATTCTTGGATTTTATCAAGACTCTGCTAGTTATTGCTATGCACAGATAAATTCCATATTCGTTATGTGTTTCAAATGCATTCAGCTATCTTTTGATATTATTCGTTTCGTAATTTTGCATTTAGGGTCACGTGTTTCCTGCGATTTGATCTGATATTTGGCATTTGAATCCGAATGATTCCTTTACAAAGGCTTTTTTTATGCAGGCGTGTATGAAAGAGACATTGAAATGGAATTTCTTTCAGTTTCAATAGAATAAATATGGCCGGAAGTTGCCGTTTCCTAAACCATATTTCTTCGTTTTGTATAATATTAACCCAATTCTCTGAATTTCTACTTTTCTTGTCGACGCTTGTGTTATTCCCCTTTTTGTCCTCAGAACGTTAATATTCAGTTATTTCCTTTTCTTTACGCTATTTTTCCAAAATTGATAAAGTCTCCTATTATTCGTATCCTTATGAGAATTTAATCTCTGTTTGTCGAAGTGTTTGATCATATAATTAAATTATCCATCAACTGCGGACTACTTAGAGAAGCGATAGTGAACCCCGGGTACTGTAAGCAGTTTCCTACAATTCTAAATATATTTCGGCTAATTTGGGGTTATTTTAACCTACAGATAATTAACAAGCTTAAAAAAAATCAGTCGATCAAAAACATCGGCAAAAATCTCCTAAAATGAATCAAAGTTTTCAAAATATTTGCCACACTGTGAAATCTAATTATAGATGCACTGAAAATATGTTACACTTAGAATTATCTATCTTTTGGCGACTGCACAGCAAAGTTGAAAAGCCCACTAAAAGATAACTGCCAGTAAATCAACGTAATATACAAAGCTAATATAGATTCAGAGGAAACCGAAAAAATGCCACTATATATATATATATATATATATAGTGCATTCTAAACTGAACTTTTTATTTAATCTCCGAGGCTAGAGTATTCTCATTCCACTGCCAAATCTAGAGATATCTCGTCTAGTTTCCACTGAGTCCAAGTACACACTACCCGGCCCAAGGATTGAACTTCCAATCACTATGTCACCAAAGCCACGAACCAAAGCTTTAATCCACTAGGCTAATAACCCTTAGCGAGTATCGAGGTTATTTAGGAACGTGACTAGAGTTTACAGGTTGATCTTTTAGTTTCGTGGCAATTTGCTGTCTTGGGCGAGACTACTTTTGGTGCATTCAATTCTATGTTCAGTTTCCTCTCCTGCTATAATGAATGTGTTATAAATGATCAATACGCCGAGTTATCTGAAGTGTTTAGAGTTAACTAATTCCGCATGCTTAATATTTATGATGAAGTCAGTGTAGGTGCAGTAATTGATTTAATTCAAATTCTATGTTGTAGATTCTATAATGGAATGTGTTAAGGCCACGGTGTCTTCATGTAATCTAATGACAAAATCTTTATGGGTATTTTGCCAACCAACTTTGTAATACAATCTAAAGCAAATTATCTTTAGAAATTTTAAGTCAGTATCATATATAGATCAAATATGAATAGGAATCCCATAGAATAATACGCTAAACAACAAATAGTAAACGTTTATCAATCTAATATATATGAAAGCTTCTCATGGAAAAAGAAGAAATAAATTCTTGTATCTTTTACTTTTGTTTTGTTTGATTTTCATTGGTAAATTATGTTTCACGTATATTAAACTTGTTAAACCAACGTTAGTTTAAGTTGTGGCGTTCCAAATTCAAGGGGCGACAACGCGTCTATCCGAAATTTCAAGAAATCAACGAATTCCTAGACAAACTGAAAAACGGTAAACATTATGTATGTAAGTATATAATGATTCTTCTTTGTCTATGTGGAATTCAGATGATAATGTATATTCGTAAATGTGTGCGTGCTTGTGTTTTTATGTCTGGTAGATATTTGTTGATTTTTCGCATGACGACTTGGAAATGTTTTAACATACAGTTTATTTTAGATAAATATACGTCATCTTCTTTAAGAATGGATTCAATAAATGTTGATGATGTAATATTAGGTTAGTGCAAAAATAATGACGTAACAATGTCGTTTTTTGACGTTAAAAATACGTCAAAAAACGACATTATTACGTCATTATTTTTGCACCAACCTAATATAATGTTTTTGATGTCTGTTCATCGTTGGTAATATTATTATTGGTAGACACTCGAAATACTTTTTTTGTTAACATGTGCTACTAATTTTCTGTAACATCTAAAACATTATGTACTTTTTGGCAAAAGTAATCAAAATAATCATATATAATTAAATTTTGATAAACATAATGCAGATAAAATCGATATTTTATAATGAAGTTATTTTTTAAGCATTTCACCCCAAGCAAGGTTGAGTGCCACTAGCAGGCAAGGTGTTACAGAGGGTAGAGAACACGAGTAAAGAGGCGTGTTTGGGGGAGAGGATAAAGAGTAGGACGGAGAACAAGATCACGATATCAGAAGATGTCGATTGAAGATTTGAAGATTATAGTTATCAGGGAAGCAAGCAAGGGGAAGAGAATTCCACAGACAGAATGCGCGAGATTTAACCATTTCGACAGTGAAAGTGACCGCGAACTAGACGTAGCGTAGGTATTTACCTGGGAACTCGGAAAATGTTTTCTTATATTGAAAGCTATCATTCTCTGTTTGTTGTGAGCCCTAAAACACATGGCACAAATACGTAAGGAATAATAAGATGTCTGAAGGAGATGGGAAAAAATGCCGTAAACAAACTGATAAAATTCCACGAGACGAAAATCCAAATTAGAATCCGAGATTACGACCGATTCGTGGGATTTCTTCACGGTCTGTTTATTTGGATAACAGTTTGTGTAAACCAAGATATCACGTGCCAGATTCCTAAAATAAATATAAGCGAACATTGACCTATTTTCTGATTCCATATATAGGGACAAAGCAGATCCCAAAGACAGGAGAATAATAAAACAATAATCTCAAATGTTTTTACTAGGCACATTACTTAGCATGTGTCAAAAACGTTTCCAGCCCGTCTTCCTGTCTTCTCCACGTTAGAAATTTTTAGCACGAATTTTTTAAAAATTTATTTTAGGTTTACAAGTCAATAGTTTCACTTTGTTACAGCCAAAGGTGTGAGACTAATAGACTGATTCGTTTTTTTTAATGCTTATCACACTTTCGAAGGTTAGTTTTAGATTATAAAAATTCTTTTTGGGAGTTAATAATGATTTACCGATAAAAATTCTACTAATTAGGCTAATAAAAGGGTATTTGCGCTTAAGTGAATATAACCCGATTGGAATTGAAATTTGACTCTCTAACTTCCAACTCAGTGCCGTTATATACTGCACCAACCTCACATCCAAGTTTACAGCTCTTGACATTCCAAACTGGTCACCCATCTAGGTACTAACCAGGTTTGATTAGCTTAACTTCAGTAATCGTTGAAGAACCGGTTGCTAAATGTGTGAGCTTAGAATTGAATTAAGTAAGCATGCTTGTGTAACTATCTGTCTTGCGTGGAACAAATATGTAAGACATTCGAATAGTTTTCGCTTGAATTTATTAGGTTGGTGCAAAAATAATGTCGTTTTTTTGACGTTAAAAAATACGTCAAAAACGACATTATTTTTGCACCAACCTAATATTAAATCAGTTTACCCAAAGAAGGGCTATAATGCCACTGAGATGCAAGGGAGTGAAAGAGGATGAAAAGTCTTTGGAAGGAACCAGAAACGCAGTTCTCAACAGGAAACAAGAGATAAGACTCTACTCCCACTCTAAAGATCGGGGAGTAGTGTGAACCGGGATATAGGCGAACATATCTACTCATATTGAGAAAAAAATGTAAATAATATTTCAGATATTAGGCGAAGACGTGAAAATTTGAAGTAGATTTTACACGGAACCGGAAACACAGTCCTAAACAGGAAATAAAGGATAAACTTCTACTCCTGTTCAAAAGACCGCTGAGGATTATGAACCTATCTAGTCCTATTGAGAAAATAATAAATGAAAAACTAGTATATAAAATTTCAGCACTTGGCTGTAAAAGTATAGAGTTGAATAGATTTTATACGGAACCGGAAACCCAGTCCTAAACAGGAAATAAAGGATAATCCTCTACACCTGTTCAAAGACCAGGGAGAATTGTAAAAATATATATTCCTATTGAGAAAAAATAATTAAAACTAGTAAATGAAATTTCGGCGTTTAGGTAGATACGTTAAAAATATAGTGTTGAAGTAGATTTTAGACGGAACCGGAAACTCAGTCCTAAAAAGGAAACAGGGCAAACCTCTACTACTGTTCAAAAGACCGAGGAAGATTGTGAACCTATCTACTTCTATTGAGAAAAAATAAATTCAAACTAATAAATGGAATTTCAGCCTTTATGTGTTAGAAGTATAGAGATAAAGTAGGAGAATTAAATAATTGTTATTTTTTTCAAAATAAATCAACTCTGGAAATGCAACATAAACATTTATTATATCTGCGAAATATTCATTGTGTTTGTTGCTGTCTCAAAATTATAAATATTATTCGAAAAACTTTTATCTCTTTATTATCGGCATTCGGCATAACTTTATTTTATTCATCAGAAAATTTGATATCTATCCAGGTTTGATTAGCTCTTCGTTATCTCTTATTTCTTAGTTATTTTAATTATTTACATCTTTATTGCCATATTCACGACGTTTCGGCAGTTTTGCTCTCCGGCCTTCTTCAGGAGATATTTCTTAGAATTTTGCGTCGAACTCTTTATTTATCTTCATTAATTAATGAAACGTTAATTTGAACCCATCCAGAATAATCTATTTCTGTTTGTTGATTTTTTATACTAATGTTCACCCTATACAGGAACCTAAAGTAGAATCAAGCATGAGAAAAAAAAAGAAGAAAATAAACGAACAGAGTGAAATAAAAAGAAAAGAATGAAAAGTTAAATTTAAAAAGACTATTAAAAAAGAATATTTCTACTCGAGAGACACTTGAGGAAGAGGGTTACTTTAGGAAGCAGTTTGTACGGATAAGAGGAGAAGATAACGGTTGACCCCAGGATTGAACAGATTAAGATTGTAGTGACGGGGAAACATCCTCTTACGAGTCCGTTTACACAGAGCAGTGATTCGTGAGAAGAAGCTGTTTGAGTGGAACTTACTTCTCACCGGTGGAATACGGAGAGAATGTGGGTGGCTTGCTACAATTTAAGTATCATGGCGGTTCCTAGCAGTGAAAGTTAGACCTGGTGGAATCAAGGAATGTAATTCGTCGGAACACTTTCCATGAAAGTAGCGACAAAGCAGCGAGAGACTCGCCACATCCCGTCTGTGAGAGAGAGAGAGAGTTTGGATGATGGAAAATAATTATTCTATTCTCCAACAAGGACTCGGAGACCCTTTTGGATTCTATAGAAGTAGAAGAGTACTGTCTTGCCATCTTCCGATCATAATATAACAAGAGTACTCTATTTTTGGCCTCTTTTGGCTCTTATAGATAGAGGGTAGCAGGTGCAGCCACGTACTTACTGGAGCAGTGCAGAGAGCGTACCATTTTACTTCCATCTCTATCGATGGCTTGTATGTGCGAGTTCTACTTGAGGTCAGGTGTGAGTTTAAGACCAAGTAGTCTTTCAAGGTACAGTGCCTCTCTTCGAGGTGGGGGGCATCCGTCACTGGCGTATATGAAAAGAAGAAACATTGATACCCGACAAGCTTATCATGATGATGATTAGACTAATGTTACTGACAATTATAATGATGTTTTTTCATACTAATCTTCATTCAGTACAAGGCCCAAGAGTTAATCATGTTAGAGTTTTAATGTGTGGTGATGCATGAGCATAAAAAACGGCAAGTGAAGTTTATGGTGTTATGCAAGATGAATAATGATTAACCCTAGACTTGAAGAAGCCAGAATGTTAGTGATTGAGAAAACATCCATAAGAAAAACTTTCCAAATGGGATTTGCTCCTTACTAATGGAATACGACGGGAGTGTGGATGATTTACTTTTGGATATATGGCATGAAGTGTCCCGGATGTAAAGATCAGGAATATAGGAACTATCAAATACCTGCCATGGACATAGCGGTAGGTCTTTGAGAGGCCGCGTGAAGCTTCACCTTAAGAAAAGGGCTTAATGGATGAAAATAATTTATCACCCACACGTTTTCGAAATCTATCAAGAGAGGTAAGTGAGAGCTTGTCAGCTCCAGTCCAGATGTAGCAACAATAATGCATTTTTAGTCTGATCTGTCTCTTGTAAAGCTTGGGTATAGACGGAAGAGTTACTGGAGCGGTATAATGAACCGACCATTTTCCCAGTATTTTTAGCAAATGGAATTGAAACACTTGAGGTTCCGGCAGAACCTGAGTCCCAATGAACTGACTCATCCATCATTATAGTGGGGGGGAGAGTTCATTGAGCAACCTGGAATACGTCAGAAGAGACTCACGGTTTAAAGAAAATACTTATTGACCAGTAAGTGGAATACGCGGACCGAGTTCAAATGTGACCTTAGCCTGTTGTGTTTACTTTTTCCTCAAAGTTTGCTCTGGTTTAAATAGAATGGGATACTGCGATCAATAGCCTTGCATGCTCATCAGGGAAAAACAACTCTGAATTGAATTCGTACAAAAGGTAAGGAAAATTCTGTGAAATAAGTATTTGTGGGTAGAATAAAAACTACCGGGGTGGGGGGAAACTGAAATCTGCGAGATGTGTTCTAATTCCGCCCTATTCCGATATGTTCCCTTCGCACTAATGTCCTTGGAAAAGTCATAAATAGATTTCTTCACCATTGTTCCAGTTATGGTTAAACAGAAGGGTAGACTTGTTTATCTAAACCAGGTATGGGCAACAATTTTCGAACAGAGGGCCGCATGAAGTTCAGTACATGATAAGGCAGATCACACTACTGAAAGAATAAGGGTATTTGTTTTTATAAAATACTAGCAGTAGAGCCCGGCGTTGCCCGGGGATGTAACAGTAAGAGATAGATCAAGTATCGACCATCATAAAGACTGAAAAATAAAATTGACAAAGATTATTGTTTAAGGTTGACGGACACGCATGTCTTAATTAGTTTGTTTTTGTGTGTGTGTGTGTGTTTTACGAATTGGTCAAACCAAACTCAAACAAAAACATTGTTTTCAATCGTTATGAGTCTATCGATTGAATAGAATTTTATTATAAACAATTGTCTTGTAAATGGAATTTTTACAGCATTCAGAATGTAAAAATAAAGAAAAAAGTGTGCAAGACAATAAGAAACACTACCTGCCCCCCAAAAAGTGAAGTTTTGTTGAAATCGGTTGAAAAATGTAGGAAATCCGATCCCATATATAAACGAACACACACACACACAAACAACCTGGGTTTTATAATAAGTATAACTCGATACGAGTTTTTCCCCATTCATTCTCGCGACAGTGATACCTCTTAATCGTGTTTTCGAATTGATTTCGTGCAAAAACAACTGTGTTTTCCAATTTTTGGCGCTGTCAGAACCACTGCAAGGTAATTTTACGTAGTCCTAGTCCTGTGAAGTTTTGTTGAAATCGGTTGAAAAATGTAGGAAATCCGATCCAATATATAAACGTACAGACACACACACACAACCTGCGTTTTATAATAAGTAAGATACAACAGCTATTTTCGCAGCAAAAACATCTACATTATAAATGGGGATTTTTTTTTTTTTTTTTTTGAGAAAGCATTCCTTGTATAGCTACAAAAGAATTGTAATATTAGACTAATATTATCACTGACGACAGCGTGATTAACACACGTTGCTGGATGTGATTTGTTTCTAAATTATTATTATTTGAGTAGTCAAAAATACTTTTTAAATGAAGAATTATCATTGATATTTCCAGTTTCTGTAGCAAAAGATGTTTACATGTATGATCTTCCTTACTGAAAATCGCCAATGGTTTCAAATGCTGACACCGTTACCTTCAACGAAATATTACAAAATGCAAGAAACTTTGTACTTAATCATTTTTATGTCTGTGGTTATCCATGAGAGTATGTGAGTGAACAGTTGAGAACGAAAGGAACCAAACAACATTTTAATAAACGTTATTTTCCAAATGAAATTAGGCGGGCCATTCAAAACGCTAAATAGGTCGCAGTAGCCCGCGGACGGCAGTTTGCTTATTACTTGTCTAGACTTTTATGACAGCCAATCTAAATGAAGGGAAAATCTGAATTTACAGAACAGTGGATATAAAAACGGGAAAGAATTGAAACTATATTTACCAATATTCAACTGCGTGATAAATTCGGGAGATTTCTTTTTTTCTTTTTTTTTTCTTTTTTCGATGTCAACATCGAAAAAATAAAAAAGAAGAAATCTCCCGAATTTATCACGACCTGAAGTTGCATAGCATTAAAAATCTATATACAGTAGTTTTAATTCTCTCCATTATTTAATCATCATGCAGAACCATTTTCCTTCCATTATTATGGCTGATGATAACCACCAGCAGAACAACTCATTACGCCTTCTTGGCGTCACGTTTTCTACTGACATTAAGTGAATCGATTATATTGATTCAATTACTTGGTCTATTGATACGAGTCCACTCTGCTTTGTTAGACTTTTGTTCTCGTCAGAATTTATTTTGTCTATATTTCTAAGATAATTTATTATAATTATTTAGACTTTCGTCCTCATATTCGTTGCCATATTCACGACGTTTCGGCTGTTTCGGGCTTCTTTGGGTGATTAGAAATTCGAACTGAACCCTTTATTTTGTCCACTGGTGTACATTGTTCTACTTCTACGTGCCATGCTTCTTCCGGCTGTCTCAGTAAAGGGAGATAACTGATACCGAGACATGGCACATGGATCTAGAACAATCTACCCCGGTGGACGAAAAAACGGTTTCAATTCAAAATTCCAATCACCTAAAGAAGGCTGGAGCGTACAACGGCCGAAACGTTGTGAATATCAAAGAAGATGAGGAAAACAACCCAAAGAATGTAAATATTCGATTGCCTTGTCTTGTCAATCATACGCGGCTATTTAAAACCAAGAAATTTGTTTTTTAGATTCAAAGAATACTGTTCTTTTTTGTGGTGGGGAAGATAATAGTGATTTAATAATACAAACCTTACTAATTAACCCATAGCTAGGGGAAAAAATGCGTATTCATAACTTTCTAAATTTGAGATTGTATTACTTCATTGATAACTGCCTAATATGTCGAAATGGCAAAAAGAACAACACTATTAGAACACATTTATCGATGACGTAAATACAATTTCAAATTTGAAATTTTTAAAGAAAAATGCAATCATGACCGATGTCAGATTATTGATTATTCGATTGATTACTTGATGAGTTTCTATGGTTTATCAACCGATTGCGGTTTATTTAAAGGAAGAACACATTTTTAAATTGAAGGAACTTTCTGGAGATAATAATGATTTATTGTTACAAGTCTTGCTAATCAATACATAGCTGAGAGAGGAGAGGTGGATTCATACCTTGCAAGTAAGTGAATATAACGAAACCAACTGGAATTAGAACTCAGCTCTCCAATTAACACTTCCGAGCTATTATCCATTACACCAGGCGCACACCCAACCTTACATCACACTGTATTCCCATTACACGTTTATAACCTACCATTCGAACATGTATTGAGCATTTCGGCTATAGATGGTTTTATATTCTGTCTATATTTCTGAGATGTACAAAGAGTGTGAGTTCAATACCCGGTTAAGGCAGTGGAGAACTTTCAGAGGGAAAATTAGCAGGAGATAACTGATAACTGACATCCATCAAACATGGCACGTGGAACTAGAACAGTCTACCCCAGTGATCGAAATAAAGGGTTCAGTTCGAAATTCCAACCACCTGAAGAAGGCCGGAGCGTACAAAGGCCGAAACGTTGTGATAAATATGGCGACAAAGATGAGGACAATAGTCGACATAATGTAAATACTGTATGGTTTTATATATCTCGAAATTCTTGACAAGATCTAAAGAAGGGTCTGTAATGTGGCGTCTCGACATTGGTCATTTTACCGCAACCAGAACGTGGCTTCCCTCTGTTTTTCTATTAATATTTTCTTGGCAATGAGGCCTCTTTCTTGGTATCGCGACCGTTTGACGGCGGAGTAATGGATAGCGATTCGGATTGAGGAATCGGAGAGCCGAGTTCGAATTCCAGTCGGATCCATTACATCCACTTACATACTAATATCCTTGGGAAAGCTATGAATCTTCTTCTTCTCTTCCCCTTCTGGGTAAATAGAATAGCAGGACAGACCGAGTTATATAGACTTGGATTGCAACCGGTTTATCGCAGAAAGAAATGGCAACATACTGCGGGAAAAATTCTGCCTCGTCAGTCATGTATTGAAAGACACCTAATCGCCTAAGTGTGTATCACGAATGACACATAACTGAAACTTACTAGATTAGCCCTCATCGTTTTACTGTTCAAATAATTAGATGCAACAGTAAGTTCTATTTTAATTGATTCTTTTCAAGCAGTTTGTCGTGAGGAACTCTCTTCAGGTTTATTATTTTCCTGCAATCTACGGCCTTCCAAATTTTTAATTCAGCATCAATCGTCATTTACTGTCTTTCAGAATTCTGTTCTTTTATTGTCCTTTCTGTTCACTAAAGTCTTATCATTTTCTTTCACTCCCAGTAAAAACTAGTTGCGCCTTAGTTGCATTTTTGCTCAAGGAAGGGGAGAATGCCTCTAAATAGTAAAATGAATAAAATAATCTATGTAGAGATATAAATGAAGATAAAGCTTCGGATTATAAATGGCCGTTTAGAGTTATTACATTAATTGGTCAGCTGATAAGAAAAATTATTTTCGTAGATTGCCAGGAGGCATGGTGGAGTAATGGATAGCGGCTAGGATTGAGGAATTGGAGAGCCGGGTTCGAATTCCAATTCCAATTACATTTACTTACGTGCTAGGACATGAATCATCTTCTTCCTCCTCCCCCCATCTACGGGTAAATAGCAGGACAGACCTAGATGCCCACTGGTCTACTGCAGAAAGAAATGACAACCTACTGCTATGTATCGAAAGACACACGATCCCTTAAGTGTGTATCACGCATGGCGCATAGCTAAGATTGGAATTCGTTAGAATTTCCTCTGGCAAAGTCTTTTATCAGAATTAAAGTGTATTGATGTCTTATCATTTTAGAAATTGGGTAAGTGATAATATATTTAGAATGTCAAATCGAGGCCTAACTGCTGTGATATGTACAGGTTTTCATTTAAAAAATATCAAGTATGAAGTCGTATCTTTCTGTCACTGAATAATTATCTTTTTCACATCTTGTCATACAACGTAGTTATCAATGACGTAATTACAATCTCAAACTTGACATTTTAAAATAAACACAAAGGGCAGATAAATCTTTAAGAAGAAAAGTATCTTATTTTTTAATAATGTCACCCCAGGCAAACCAATAAAGCCACTAAAACGCAAAGAGTTACTGACTGTTAGAGAATATCCGAAGAAAAAACTATTCCAGAGAGAGAAATATAAAAGAACAAAACTTAAGTTGAAATTGCATTTAGATTTTTGATGATTAAAGGTGACATGAATGAGAGTGGCTTATAGCTACATCACGTTTAAACAGTGGTTCCAGTACGATCACCAAAGTTAAGCCACGCCGACCATGGCAAGAACCTAGATGTTTGACCGTTTGTGAATACCAGGTGCTATAAACTTGGATGTGCGACTGGTGTAATGGCGAATAGCTCAGAATTGCTAACCAGAGAGCCGAGTTCCAATTCCGGTTGGGTTCGTTATATTCACTTAGGCACAAATAATATTGTGAAAGGTTGTGAATCCACCACTTTCCCCACAGCTATGGGTTAATTAGTAAGAATTCTATTACTAAAACAATTATTATCTCCATAGAAAAATAGAACTGCGTACAAAGTATTTACATTTCGGTTTTAAACAAATCATAGAGATGTTCATATACCGTTAAACAAAACCAATCAACTTGATGAAAGTTCCACAAGCGAGAAGTGCGAGAGAAGAAACTGTTAGCAAATAATTTATAGATTCATTGCAGATACCTCTTTGGATTTTATTACAGACTTCTAAATACAGTGCTGTTCTATAAAAGTGACTCATCTGATTTTTTTTTTTTTTTTACTAAATGTTCTCTTCTTCGATGAAACGAAAGTTGAGCTAATTTCAAAGGATAAGCGATCTAAAATCCGAAGAAGATTTGAAAGCTCTTTGAATTTAGCAGTAAATACTGTCAAGCACCCGTTCAGTATAATGTTCCAATAGGAAACTTATGGAGCATTATAAAGTACAGGCTCTCGAGAAAGCAGTTGTGCAACATGCTCCAAAAGTTTTTTATGGGGTTGAGGTCAGGAGATTAGAGCGGACATGTCATAGCACTCACCTGCTTCTCTTCAAAATATTCCTTCATCAATTTTGATTTGTGACAGGGAGCATTATTCTGCATAAAAATAAGCTTGGTGGGGTCGATTTGCACCCTTTCAGCAGAAGGGAGCAGTTGACTCTAAAATTCTCTTATACAGCTCGCTCCTGAGGGTCTTTTCAATAGGTTTTAAGAAACCAGTTCCATGAAAAGAAAAGCATCACCAGAACATTATACTGAACGGATTCGTGACAGTACTTACTGCTAAATTCAAAGAGCTTTCAAAGCTTCTTCTTCGGATTTTAGATCGCTTATCCTTTGAAATTAGCTCAACTTTCGTTTCATCGGAGAAGAGAACATTTAGTAAAAAAAATCAGGTGAGTCACTTTTATCGAACAGCACTGTATAGTGCAAGAGCATCAGACCATATGTAGCAGGAATATTCTTAGCATGGAAAATGGTAAACTTATAAATGCATAAGATAGATACGGGCGAGAAAGAGTGTCTAGTACGGCACAATGGACCAAATTTCCTAGCAGCAGTCCAACCAGTTGAACCAATATACAGGGTGTTTCAAAAAGAATACGCCAAAATCATTACTCTGTTTTTTCAGGTTTGTAGCATTGTAGCGGACTGAATTAGTGGTTATTTGATAGAGTAGTTATCAAAGTTTGATTGGGTCTCAGTTTCACCACTGTCGTTAGTATAACTTCCGCTACAGCTGAATTGTGGGAAGATCAATCAAAATGGCGACTCCTCAGCAGAAGGCGTTTTGCTTGCTTGAGTTCGCGAAAACAAATGCTATTGTAACTGTGCAGCGTGCTTTCAGAACAGAATTCGGCATTGATTCGCCCCATCATGACAGCATTCGACGGTGGGTTAGACAGTTTAAAGAGAGTGGGTGCCTGTGCAAAGGAAAGAGTCCTAGAAGACCATTTGTTACAGAGGAGCAAGTGGAGAGGATTCATGATGCATTTGAGAGCAGCCTACGTAAGTCCGTATGTCGAGCAAGTCTTCAGCTTGCCATCCCACATACCACTGTCTGGCGTGTGTTAAAGAGACGATTACACATGAAACCATACAAACTAAGCCTCGTCCAAGCACTTACTAATGATGACAAGGTGATGCGGAGGACATTCTGTGAGTCAATGCTGAACATGGGGGAAGGTGATGAAACTCTTTTCACGTTTAGTTTTTGGTGACGAAGCGAATTTCAATTTGAGAGGCACAATCAATCGTCACAATGTGCGTATTTAGTGAACAGAGCACCCACATGAAACTGTTGAGCATGAAAGAGATTCCCCTAAAGTGAACGTCTTCTGTGCCGTGTCTCAAGACAAGGTCTATGGTCCCTTTTTCTTTGAAGGAAACACCGTTACAGGACAAACCTATCTCGAAATGCTCCAAAATTTTCTATTCACTTTACTGCAAGCAGATTCGAATGACTTTATTTTTCAGAAAGATGGAGCACCACCCCATTGGCATCTCGGGGTTAGAGCTTATATGAATGAAAACCTGTCTCAGCGATGGATTGGGAGGAGAGGTGCTAAAGACCTTGCTCTCTGTGCTTGGCCTGCCAGATCCCCGGACCTCACTGTGTGTGACTTTTTCAAGTGGGGGTATGTTAAAGACCAAGTTTATGTTCCAGCACTTCCAGTAAGTATCGATGACTTGAAAGATCGAATAACAGCTGTAATCAACATGGTGGACCTGACATGCTGAGGCACGTTTGGGAGGAATTCTCATATCGGCTTGATGTTGTCCGCGCTGCCGGTGGTGGCCACATTGAGCGCTTATAAAACATGAAATGAAACTTGAATGTATATACAACACATGTGTTCATGCTAGAGGTTTGTAATTTTTTTCGTTTTTGACACATCACGTGATGATTTTGGCGTATTCTTTTTGAAACACCCTGTATTTTCACTTCATGTTTTGACAGATTTTTTTTTTATTTTATGATCAAATACAATCATTTTCTAAAATCTAAAAAACAAATTAATATTTTTTCAGTTGATAAATATGGCTATAGAAAGGTCTAATGAACACAAATACGAAAAATAAAAAAATAAAAACTTTTTTTTATTTGAGTGCATCAGATGATTTAAGTAGTGCCGACAATTTTTTTAACTAGTTTAACAAAACGAAAGAAGTATAGAATAAAATTGACTGTAGAGAGTTCAAAATATAGGAAGGCGTTAAAAAAATGAAAAATAAAAGAAAGAAATCTGCTATTAATTATAAAAGATCCCTGAAAATATATCATGTTGCGAAGAATGATTACGCCCGATGGGATGTGAAGCTGAACGAAAAGACTAAAGACAGAACCAAAATGCTTGGCACACTTAGATACGAGCGGGGAACTGTGGCCGGTTTCCTATCTTCGCACTTTACTAAGGTTAACGAAACAAAGTCATTTTAGACGTTTCCACCGTGCCCAATAAGATAAATCAGTTCTCGCGATAGGGGATATTATTTTACCCATCCTTGGCATCGACTTCCAAAAGTGCTTGGCGCTAGATAAACGTTCTCTCTTTTTACATTCCGTGAATAGAAACAGTGAATTTCTTCTTTTTTGATATTTTTTGGTTGTTTTCCAAAGCAGATTTGAATTTCCCAATTTATATTCAGAGCCGAATAGTCACAGAAAATAATATTAATTCTGACTCTTGTCTTTTTGAATATCTAGACGTCTTGATTCAGAAGAGTCACAAATCCCCAAAAAGATAGCCTGAAGAAGTACACCCCTCTTAATAGAAGCACGTTGGAGTAATGTGTATAGCATTGACGACTCGTTGAGGAATCGTTGAGGAATCGTTGAGGAATCGGAGAGCCGAGTTCGAACTGCAGTCGAATTCATTACAATCACTTCGTGCTAATATCCTTGGGAAAGGTATGGGTCCTCTTCTTCTCCATCAGCTATGGATAAATAGCAGGACAGACTGGATTCTATAGCCTTGGCTGGCAACCGGTCTAGGAGAAAGTAACTTTGAATTCAAAGCAATATGTAGCCCTAGCGTAGCACATATGATACAGCTAAAGAAAGGATCGTTCCCATTGGTTCGATGATCACGACTACGGTTGAAATATGATGATGATGATTCCTCATCTGGTTTTGAATTTAAGGTTTCCTTCTACAAGTCTTGTTGTCACCTCCAAGCATGAAAATCCAGTCGGCTCTGCTATTTAGCTTATAAGGTATTGACGAGAGTCGGGATCATCGAGTCAATACGGGCGTTTTTTGAGTAGAATGTGCATCGCCGGGGTTATATTTATAGTTTCTGTTCTCCTAAAGCGGTTGCCACCCAAGGATATCGAACCTAGTCTTACTATTTATCACTTAGTTGGAGAAGAGTTGGATTCATAAATTTCTCAAGGGTTCAGAATTGCTAATCAGAGAGCAGAGTTCGAATTCCGGTCGGGTTCGTTATATTCACTTAGGCACAAATAATATTGTGAAAGGTTGTGAATCCACCACTTTTCCCACAGCAAGGGGTTATGCGCGTACCTGAAAGTAATGAACCTGACTGGAATTCGAACGGATCTCCGATTTCGCTATCCGAGCGGCAATCCATTACTCTATCATGTGTCGTCTTTAGCCTATACATGAAGTGAAAATGGATACACATTTTTTTTTGAAGATTATTATTGCGAAAGTAAAGAAACTCGGTCGGAATTCGAACTCGTTTCGCTGATTCCTCTCTCCGTGTCGCTAACCGTTATACTGCACGTATGTAAGCTAGTAAAGAATGAACACTGCTTAATGGTAGATATTTTGTCATAATTTACTGGAATGTAGAAAAAATGGGGACTAATTCACTGTAAACTGTACATACAAAGATGGTAAGCTTGCTAAATACTGTTAGTCAAAGAAGCCCAACCTGATTTGCATTTTGCTATTTAAATGTATTTAACTATCTATTGTAAAGAAAATTTGAACCTCTTCCTTTATTTGGACAAAATAATTTTTCCAGTTTCAGAAGCAGTTTTTATTCATCCTTTCATACCAAGCAAGGCAGTAAAGACAAAATGTTAGTGAGTTTGAAAGGATAAGAAAAACATAAAAAATTATTAAAGAGCGAGAACAATAAAAGAACGGCCAGAAGACAAAATATAACAAGTGACCTTTAAATTTTTTATGAAAGTTGACAGAAAAGTTTGAGTCCGAAAGGGAATTCCACAATTGATAAGTGGTGCGTCAGAAGAATGTAGCATAGAATGTTCGGTTACATCCAACCATGCCATCTGTAAAAGGATTAAGACCTAACCGCCTATCTAGTACTGCGCAAAATTCATGCAGTCGAGATAACAAAGAGGAAAGTTCATCAGAAAATTACCATGAAAATTGTTATTTAAAAAGGCATAGGGAAGCAAGGTTACGGCAGTGGGATAGAGACTGAAGCTGAAATATTAGGTCAAGGCCGATATTATTGCAGATACTGCTACGGGTTTATCAAGAATCTCCAAATACATAGGAGAAAAACCAGACGTGATATGACTGCATATATGGTCATGGGAACGAAAACAAAACTATAACCGTAGATTAAGTAAAGGGTTTAGTATGAAATCCTCCGAAGGCTACCGGACAGACACATGAAAAATGTATGAGGACACAAAAACGATATGATGATAAGCATTAGTCCGATATTAAAAATAATATCCGTAATGAATGACTGTGTAACAGGGGAGAGATACGAAAGATTTATTCTGCCATTTGTATTTTCCCCGTTATTTTCGTTATTATATTTTTGATATAATAACACTAATTCACGGACAGAACGGAATCGCTGACAGGAAAAGGAATTAAAAACATGTTTGGCTCTAAGAGAGACTATTATATACTAAGATATACACAAAACTATACACATGTCCCATAAGGAGAATAATATATCATATATATCTATAAAGAAATGCAGCATGTAAGGAGAAAAAGAAAAAGTCTTACATATAATATAGAGTTACTTCTATATCTAGAGAAGCCATAGTCAGTGCCCCAGATTCAAATAGGTCTGATTCATCTATGACTCAGGCGAGGACATATTGCACTAATGGGAAACAGTGAGTCTTGGGTTTTCTCCAGTTGAGAACTGCGTGGTAGTGTTTCATTCTAGATCTTGGAAAGATATATATCCAAACTGAAACGACATCATGGATGCTGGGTAGGCACATTTATCCTCTTCGCGGACCACAGTGGAGTGGGAGGCCAAAGGAAGAAACCGCTCTGTTTGCTGCGGTAAACTAAACTGAAATTGACTGCCACTATGGTCACTGTATGTGATGACGTCACTATACATTCAGGCAAGTAATCCACGTGACTTGTCTACACCAAAGGGAGATAAGCGCTTGCTGTATCCATGCACGTGTACAATATTTATATGAAACATGAACGTGCAAGAAAGATTGAAAATAATAAAGCTATCCGGGAGAAAGAAAGAAAGTATTT
>OZ010609.1:48842841-48902841 GCA_963932145.1 Acanthosepion lycidas | reverse complement strand
TTCGCAATTCTTATTTTAGTCTACACAACAGGTTTTTGTACAGAATCTTTCTAACAATTTCATTTTTTATCTATCTATCTATCTATCTATCTATCTATATATATATATATATATATATATATATATATATATATATGACATTCATTTCTGTAGTTCACTGCTACCAGCAAGCAGAGATACATCTTCTCCCGATGATGGCCATGTTGGCCGAAACTATTCGAGGAATCTAAATGAAATAATAATAATAAAAACGAAAGAATATTAATCTACAACACACTGTGTCTGAAGATTTTAATTTTTTAATATTTTTTATTGTTCAATATATATATATATATATATATATATATATATATATATATATATAAGGCTCAAACACTAATTTTCCATGGTTATGATCTATTACATTGGAATCGTAATCACGATCCATTTCATCAGATCTACAAATTCAAAAAGATACATATATATATATATATATATATATATATATATATATATATATATAATATTATTATATTTTTATTATAAGACATCATAATAAAAACATTTTAAATCGCTACACGAAAGTTTTCTTGTTTCAGTATTCTGACAGTCCTTCGTCAAGCGATGGATAGTAAATGGTGATAAAAAGTTAAATTTAAAAACAAATCGTTACCTCTTTTCCCAAAGTTCTTATGCCCCCACCCGCTTTAACATTCAGAAAAGAGGTAACGATTTGATTTTAAATTCCCTTAACAATGTTTTATTTGCTGAAAAGCAACTTGTCAGCAGTTAATATACCACATAACACCCTTGAGCGCTTAGCTTTGGAGCTGGTAGAAAGGAGATCAACATGTTTTAGTGGACTCATCAATTTTCAATCTGCTTGTCTGAATCATCTTCAAGAAGCAAGAGCAAGATCTAAACGATCAGTCAATCTAACAGTGATCTCATCTGACAATTCTCACACCTGCCACATATGTGGCTTCCTTTGTAAATCACTAGCGGGTCTTAAATGCCACTTAAGAATATCGCATAATCTTTCATAACTGAATCAATAAGCTGTCAGATCATCATACGTCGAATACGACGGGAGAGTCCATTATTATATATATATATATATATATATATATATATATATATATATATATATATATATATATAATGCATATATTCTTTTCTATTGTATATAAGAGATCTCTACTTCAAATAATATATAAGAAAGAATATTTTAATTATTTACCCATTTAAAACTGTGTCACGCAATGCGATTTTTTAAAATGCACGTTTGATTTTTTTAATTCCATTTTTTATTAATCCATTCACATTTTTGTTTTTCACTTTCTCCCCCATAAATGTGATTTGCAAATTTCTGTTAGAACGGCTCCAAGATGTCAAAAGAAAGGGAGCAACTTGACAGTCGCCAATCTTGCCTCAAACAAGGCAAATCTGCATCCAAAGACCCTAGAAATAATTATTTAGATCGACGACACACTGGCGTCTCAAGAACGCTTAAATGTCAGTTTAATGCGCTGATCGTTCCGCTCGACCAATTACCAGAAAAATAAAGAAGAAACGCGAAATAAACAATTTGGGAACACATCAACGACAACTGTCGACCAATAATCCATCAGTTTAGTGGAAGTAATTATGGTCCCAGCCAGGAGATTTCTCAAAGAAAATGCGACGTTCATTCCAAATCTCATTCAAATCGTTCAACAGCGTGTAGGAAGGATACGAGTGATGTTCGGAAATGTGTTAAATTACTTTGTGATTCATCCTGTTTATTAATATTCAGACACTTCTCGCTTAAAGAATTACATGTTTACCGATCCCCGGACTTACGACTGAATATAAAATCTCATGAAAGGAAAAATAAAAATAAAGGACATCCTGCTATTCTTCAAGTATTCATTTTATATTATATCACTAACAAAATCCTTCCTTAAAGAATATAAGATTCGTCTAAAAGTATTAGGTTGGTGCAAAAATAATGACGTAATAATGTCGTTTTTTGACGTATTTTTTAACATCAAAAAACGACATTATTAGGTCATTATTTTTGCACCAACCTAATAATTACGTGTCAATTTAACAAGGATCTGACCATCACCGAAACAGTTTTTTTTCTAATTTGGTGCCCTTGTAGAGCTTCATGATAGGAACTGAATGGTACCTATTTTACATCTCTAGGTTCTCGAGATATGACCCTTTGACTAATGGTAAAATTATGAATTATGGAAAATAGTCCCAAAGTTTAAATATCAATATCTCACCTTTTTTTTTTATCTACAAAACTGAATTATATACCATTTTAAAGTGCATGGATAGATCTTCATACACAAATTATATGCTTGCTCTTGTATATAAACATATGCAATAAAATAAATTGTTCTATTTTCCTTGATAATTTCGCTCAGAAGACGAAACGTATAGGCTAAGAATAGTTTTTCCCCTTGTTCATATATATATATATATATATATATATATAATATAATAATATTTTTTGTTTAAAAATATGATTCCTTCGCTACATAAGAGTTCTCATGTTTCAAAAACGTGAGCCGAAATCATCCTAATAATTAATAAAATTAAGTTGGATTGAGTTCAACTTAATCCAACTTAATTTTATTAATTATTAGGATGATTTCGGCTCACGTTTTTGAAACATGAGAACTCTTATGTAGCGAAGGAATCATATTTTTAAACAAAAAATATTATTATAATATAAGCTCTACTTCTGTATGGAGCACTGTTTTTTAAAAATAAAAACAAAAATACTAAGGAACCCCGGATTATGCACCCAACGTGTTCTTTTCTATTTTCTGCATACCTGCACAAGGATATATATATATATATATATATTTAAACACACCGGGGTAAACAAATATTCATACACATACAAATTTTTATTTTATTTATTTTTTATTGTAATTCCAAATAATGAATAAACATACTTTTCATATAATTAACTGTACACAAGTGCATAATAACTGTTAGGTTGGTGCAAAAATAATGACGTAACAATGTCGTTTTTTGACGTATTTTTAACGTCCAAAAAACGACATTATTACGTCATTATTTTTGCACCAACCTAATAAATATGCGTAGAAAACAGTAAAAAAAAAAAATGATATAATAGAAATAAATTCCATTTATCCATTTTGGACAGTAAGTTCAAAACCAACGGTCGACAGTCTGTTTCATGCTTCAGCGCAATCTTCATGGTGATATCAGTATTCACTTTTATATTTACATACGTCCTATTTCTCGTATTGAGCACATTTACCAATAAATATGACTGTCATAGGGGAAGATAATGAGTAACTACCGACACCGAAGTTCGAGCCTGACATTCTGGACTTTTGAATATATATTTTCCTCCAGTTGTATAAAAATCGGTGTCAGGCTACTGACTAACGGGACTATTGAGTGATTATTTAGTGGAACTATCTAGTGGAAATTGTTTGAATTATTGTATTTCGATGATTTGCGTTTTGATTAACGATTACCGAACATTGCCCGAGCCGCGCTACTAACAAGGTAGTCACTGAAATGGTTAATTATCTTTGATTTTTATTTCTTTGTTTTGTTAAATATTTATTTATGGTAGTATTCATTGGTTGGTGAATAATTATCAGGCGTTTTTTGTAGGCGACTTATTTATTAATAAAATTGCTGATTTGTTTACTTTTTTAAATAAAATATTTCATTTTCAGGTTATAAAAATGTGGGTCGATAATCATACGCTCCGGAATAATCATTTAAAAATGTTATTGCTCAATTGTTATGCTTCTTTTTTCATAATAAATATTGTTTAAAAACGACTGTTGCATCAACCCAATAATTACTGTTTTATCTAACGTTGAATTCTTGAGTTATACATAATTATTAACGGCCACCGTACGTCACAAAATAACCTATCGTAATGCTATATATTTAACACATATATAATACCGTTCAAAAGTTTGAAGCCACCTCCAGAAGAATGGTAAAGAGTCACTGAAAAAGGAATGAAATCAATTATCAAACTTATAACTTGTAAACCTTTTGCAACGAATGCCAAAAATTTGTGCTGCGGTAATCAAGACTAAAGGAGAATATTTTGACGGGATAAAAATTTAATAATGATTTTTTTTCTTTGTGACATAATAACGATTCTAATAAAAAATGACTCACTTTTGTTGACCATGTATAATAATTTTCTCTTATTTAAAGTACAAACTACTACATTAGATTAAAAATTTAACAGGGAAGGCATCAAAACTTTGAACTGTAGTGTATATATATATATATATATATATATATATATATATATATATATATATATATATATATATATGGGTGGTGGACTCTTCCGTCGTATTCAACGTATGAGATCCTAGGAAACAACACCGGACACCAGCACATAAGATTTTATTATAGCGATGAGGTCTTTGTGCAGAACCAACCACCTTTTTTGAAGGGCCGAATACAGAGACCTGATACCACAAGGTTTTTGAATTCAGAGTTGTCCTTCTCCTAGTCTGTCCTGCTATTTTACCCATAGCTGGAGGGAGAAGATGTGGATTAATACCTTTACCAAGTATATTAGCACGTATGTTAATGTAATGGATTCGACTGGTATTCAAACTCGGCTCTCTCTCTCTATATATATATATATATATATATATATATATATATATATATATATATGTATTTATATGAAACCCATTTCAATAACTGCTTAAATTAAACCCCCTCCCATAAGCAATTCATGAAGATTTCCTCATTGATAAATCTCTGCTTTATACTATCAGCAAAACCCTCTTTTTCTCGCTTCCGGTTCTGTCTTGTGTTTTCCGACAGCATTTGCCGCCCATTTTACAGAAATCAACGAACCTTTTCCTCCATTGTTATCATTTCTTCTTGCATTCTATCTCTACACCATTTTTTTTTCTCTAAATCATTTCTGTCATATCTTTGATCTTGATATGTTGTTCTCTGATCCATGCCGGACTTTTTCTTCTGTCTCTCACAGATGTCTCTAGCCTCTCTCTTCCCATTGATCTTCACGCATCTGTCAGTTTCGTTTCAAATAATGTTATTAATTTTCAGGTTTCAGATTGGGACTTCCTGGCACGTAATATATAATTGATGTCTACGTCATAATTGTAAGGTGATTTTATAGTTCCTATTTTGCTCACTCGTTTTTATGTTGTTGGGTAAAAAGTGAAAAGAAAAAACACACTTCTTTCATTTTCAAAGAGTTTTAATGTTAGACATGCTTTTTATTATACGAAGGTCATTCAATAAATATGGTGAATTTTTCGGTATAACGACTTCTAATACAGATAGAAGCTTACTTTTTTTATTATTTTTCAACGTAGTCTCCCAGCACTGTCACACACTTTTCCTATCTGTCCCCAAGATTCCGTCGTCCCTCAGCGTAAAAATCTTTGGACTGATGTCTCAGCCAGTCGCTCACAACACTTTTGACTTCATCGGCACTTTTAAACTTCGTGCTTCTCGTGGACGCTTTCAAGGCACCAAACGGGTGAAAGTCTGAAGGAGAAGGTCTTGGCTGTAAGGGGGATGAGGGAGCAGTTCCCAGCCCAGCTCTTTGATGGTCTGCACCGTTTGGGCTGCTGTGTGAGGCCTTGCGTTGCCATGATGCAAGATGACTCCTTCTGACTGATGACTCCTGCGTTTGTTCTTTATCTAAGCTCAAAGTCCTTGCAATGTCATCCACTGTCACCCTTCTGTTAGACTGAATGAGATCATTGACTGATCGAGGAGACCCCACTTCTGTAGGCCTACAGGCCTGTCTTCATCCTCAACACTGCTCCGTTCTTCTTTAAACAATTTAGCCCACTTGTAGACATTTGTTTTGGTTGAAACATGTGGCACCACACACAGCTGACATTCTTCTATGAATTTCAACTGGTTTGCACTCTTCAGCAACCAAAAACTTGATAACTGAACGCTGTTCAATCCTGGAGCATGCTCTTTTGTTCGGCCATATTTATTAATCGCCAATACTCTCAAAGTTTTTTTTTTAATCTGGAAAAGAAATTAAATGCATGTGAAAAAGAAGTAAAACAAAAAAAATTAAATAAAAAAAATAAACTTCTATCTGTATAAGAAGTTCTTATACTGAAAAATTCACCTTATTTATTGAATGACCCTCGTACTAACGATTATTATTATTATTATTATTATTATTATTATTATTATTATTATTATTATTATTATTATTATTATTATTATTTCCTTTGCTTTCTGCTGTATACTCACTTCTTTCCGAGTCCAGGTCAGAGACCTAAAGTCAGAAATGGCATGTCATTTTTCCCTGAACAAATTTTGAAATAAAATATCACACTTATCTTACAAAGATAAAGCCCTTCGTAAGGTGTAGCTGTTTTTGTGGGTACAATTTTTTGTATTGCTTTATGGCATAGGCTACCAGGAATTCCGACTATTGGATTCTTTTACAATCAAATCGAGGGCTCCAAGTACAACTGGAATTGTTAATATTCCCATGCACCACATTTTCCTAATTCAAGGTCCTTGTATACTGATAGATTTTTAAAGATCTTCAAAAATATATTACAGTCTGCAGCGACTGCTATCTCAACAAAGAGTCACTTTTTGTCTTTGTAGTATCTAAGGGCGATTACCTTTGATTGTTCTGTCTGTGTGTATTGTAAAATCCCATAAAATCTCTGTAGCTGGGGCTGGGTGGTGTGCATAACAATTTCTTGCAGTTTCCTTTCCGTTAGTGATGCAGATTTTCTGGTGGAGATATTGGTCCGCTCTATGCTAAATTTTAAATTCAGTGGGTACCAATACCGTGCAACCTGATAGAATTATTTCTAGATATTTATCACATAATCTGCATTTTGGACTAACACAATTTTTCAGTATGTGTTGCTATTATTATTATTATTATTATTATTATCATTATTATTATTATTGAATAAAAGTGTAACACGCCGACAAAATTATGCTCGGGAACGCATATCCAGAATCCAATATACGCGTCATGACACCCCCGTCTTTAGTGCAGGGATATGCATCACTGCTAAATGTAGTAATTTTCTAAGCGATGCTTAGATGTTGCATAAGGCCGGAAGTATGGAGCACTCAGTGAGAATTGAACTCACTACTCAGTAGTAATATGTTCTAGCGAGACAAGCTTGCTAACCATTACACCACACCGAGGTGCCGTCACTGCCAAATGTATATGGCGACATGTTTTGATAGCAACTGCATAACCTTGCAGTTAGAAATAGCATCATGTCAGTTACCCTATGGTATCTACATATTCTTAAGTATGTAGATATTCTTCCCAAGACATCTTGCTTACCCCTTCCTTCAAAATTAAATTAAAAAAAGTTCTATCGACACCCGGCCATAACGCTTCGCCCACTGCTTCCACTGATGGCCAGAAAAGCGTCGAGATATGTCACACTCGTTATGATCTTCTTCTTCTTCTTCATCTTCATGTGCTGCGACCCTCAGAATGTAGGTGATCATGGACCTCTCCTATTTCCTGTCTTCTGTAGCTCTTAATAAATTTTCTCGTTTTGACATCGCTCCAAAATCATGTTCCGACATTCATTTACTCAAGCTCGATTCTCTTCTTCTACGTGCCATGTTCCTTCAGGACGTTGGCGATCATGGTTCTCCAAAATTGCCTGTACTTTATGGCAGTGTATTCTTCTTCTTCTTCTTCTTCTTCTTCTTCTTCTTCTTCTTCTTCTTCTTCTTCTTCTTCCCGTTTCCGTTCATTTACTTAAGCTCAATTTTCTTCTTCTTCTACGTGCGGTGTCCCTTCAGGACGTTGGTGATCATGGCTCTCCATAATTTCCTCTGTCTCAATTGCCTTCAATCTGTGCTGTAAGTATCAGATTTCCAAAGCAGTGTTACTCATTATACGCTTTAGAAATTTCGGCTGTCTCTTCCAACGTCCTGGGTATGACGGTAAACTAAATCCGCGTCCTGGGTACGGCGATAAACTGCATCCAACAGCAAGGTCTCAGATAATGTTTTCAGAAAAATAATGATGCCAGCTCTAAGTTTTTGAAACAATAATGTTGACAGCTCTAAGTTTTTTTTTGTAAAAGAAGTAATGTTGCCAGCTATGCGTTTTTTTTTTGTAAAAGAAATGTTGCCAGCTATACGTTTTTTTGTAGAAAGAAGTAATGTTCCCAGCTATACGTTTTTTTGTAAAGGAATAATGTTGCCAGCTATACGTTTATTTTTGAAACAATAATGTTGCCAGCTATACATTTTTTATTCCATACAAAATAGGCATTTAAAATTCATATAAACTGGATTTGGCATTAAATAACCCACAGTGGTTGATATGCCATAAAACCCAAACAAACAAACAAAACAAACAAACTGTCTCTTCCAAAGCATTTGTTAAGTATTTACGGTAGTATTCATTTCCTTTTTGTTTCCATTTTCTATAGAACGTCGGTATATAATATCCTCACTATCCTCCTGTAGAACCACGTTTCTGTTGTTTCAAGACTCTTTCTCATCTTTGAGGAGTTTACCTGGCATTCTCCTATCATATAGGAGAACAGATATCACATGACAATTCACTACTCATTTCTTTGTTTCTAACGAAGTTTTCGTCGTGATCATGAAACCAAAAGTCAGATCAGTGATACTGAAACAGTTATTTACCGTAGCCCATCTAAATTTATCGAGGCAAAACTTATAAATGATAAAAATTCCAGTCTATTTTCAATGGGTTTGATGAAATTTCTACTTTATTATTAGGTTGGTGCAAAAATAATGACGTAATAATGTCGTTTTTTGACGTATTTTTAACGTCCAAAAAACGACATTATTACGTCATTATTTTTGCACCAACCTAATAATTGCTTGCCGATCCGCATAACATTCAGAGTATTTCGAATTGAACTCATCTTACGAATCTGTCTATATTTCTGAGATGAGGCATTATGTACACTTTATATTATTCGGACTATTGTCCTCATTTTTGTCGCAATATTTATTACAACGTTTCGGCTCTTGTACGCTCCGGCCTTCTTCTCGTGAGCCGACTAAGCATAAAAATAAATACAATATGGGAACCAGTAATAAGGAGTGCCAGAGAAAAGCGATAACAACAACAAAAATTGCAATATGAGCTCTAGTAAAAACATGAAATGATAACATCAAAAATTGCAATATGAGCACTGGTAAAAATAGGTTGCTGAAGACAGTAGGTTTATAATACACAAAAAATCCATACACACTCCTCAAGGGCATAGTGGATAAAGGCTTTAGTTAGATCCAGTGACAGGACCCAAAGAGTGTGAGTTCAATACCTGGTTAAGACAGTAAAGAACTTGGAGAGGGGACTTAACAAGAGATAACTGACATCCATTAAACATGGCACGTGGAACTAGAACAGTCCACCCCAATGAGCGAAATAAAGGGTTCAGTTCGACATTCCAACCACCTGAAGAAGACCGGAGCGTACAACGGCCGGAACGTTGTAATAAATATGGCGACAAAGGTGAGGATAATAGCGTGAATAATGTAAATAGTTTTCATTTTTATAAATATTACGTTCTTATTTAGCACTGCTCAGTTTTTGCTCACTCTGTTTCAATTGAATTCAAGTATGCACTGCACAATTTATATACAACGATATTCAAGGGCGAGGGCCTTAATCTATGATGCTATTGTCATCTGACTGGAGAAGCTTTTTAAACCATACCTTTCTGCTAAAGACTCGGCTGCCAGATGAGATCTTCCTAGATATGGTCAGCGGAAGGGTGAACAATCCTCTACCATAAATGAATTAATATTCCTTAAATGTTACCTGAAAGCTGGCGAATACAACTGCGTGATAATAATAACAATGATGATGGTCGT
Organism: Acanthosepion lycidas; assembly: GCA_963932145.1. Lineage (NCBI taxonomy): Eukaryota > Metazoa > Mollusca > Cephalopoda > Sepiida > Sepiidae > Acanthosepion > Acanthosepion lycidas. The sequence goes on along the minus strand of OZ010609.1, from coordinate 48,892,983 downwards.
CATATAAATTGAATATCGATAAAACTAAATCCTGCCACTATACGAATGCCGGACTAGAAAATAGGAAAGCAACTGATTTATCTATTCTAATTTTCTCTTTAAATACAATTAACTCTGAGACAGTAACGTAACATTTTTCTTTTATTATTTGGATACTATATTGTTTTTTTTTTAAATCTTTCTTGCAAAATATTCGTGCGTTAAACACATTTAAAAACACGGGAAACTAAATTTTATATTTCTTTGAACTTTTATGACATTTTAACAAGAAAGTCTCCGCTATAAATTTTATAATCTATCAGAAAATCTGTTTTATTTTGTTTAAACGAATACTTAATTTTATTTTCGATATTAACTTTATAAAAAAAAAAAAAAAAAAATAAGAAAACTGTTTTATTTTTAATACAATAAAATGTGCCTGTTGATTTAAATAGGTTTGCTGCTTGAATATTTTTAATTTTGTGTTGACCAATATTATAAAGCTCTGACTAAAATGATACTAACATAAAAGTCGATATGAAAGATTAAGAAACCCAAGGTAAACTAATAGAATCAACTTTTATAGCTAAACTAGCAACATGACCCGGCGTTGCCCGTGCTTGATTCAAAAATCGTACGACTCATATAGCAATCGCTATCACTTGACTTAAAATATTTTTGCCCTTCTTTGCCATTAAAGGAGTGCCCTTTGCCGTGCTGATGTTGCTACATGCCTTACTTCTTGCCTATCTTACACTGCGAATTTTCTAAGCTCTATACTAAACATTAAATCTGTGACGAAAAAAGAACTAAACAAAATGAACACAAAACGAGCAGCTTTAAAAAAGGACTCGTAACTGGAAAAGCCGAATGAAAAAAAGAATGTTAAAAACAAATACTTTTTCACACCCAACCCAGTTCTGCGGAATCAGAATCAACGTTAACTTTAAGCATGCGAATGAGCCAATTGGAGTAAAGTGCCATGCAGATTTAAATTTTTCCCACTTGAGACGAATGCAGTTATCGATTATTTTTGCATACTAGCATGCTAGTTGATATTCGTGTCAGTCAGCTGTTGGCTCTCACGCTAGCCAATAGAATCTTCTTGCCTATTCGTGGCAGCAAGCTATAGGCTCTCACTCTGACCAGTAGAAAATGGCCGCAAACAACATGAAAACTGCCGTAGAAGCATGAAAAAATTGATTATTTCCACTATCGATATGAGTTGGGAAATTCAATGTCGGTCTTGGCATTTCCCCTAACTTGAAGCATGTGCATGTAAATTTTGGTGCAAATCCGTCGAAAATTGCGGCCGTGCATTCGTTAAACACACACACACACACACATCCTGACTTTTATCAATAGAGATAACAAAAGTGGCATTATACAAGAAAACCTTAGCAGTTCAATCTTCGTAGCGTTGCCAAAGAAGCCAGGTGAATAGAGTGTTTAACAGAATTAAACCGGAAATAGGATAATAGAGCTGCTTACAGCAGTGGTACTTAAGTGGTGTGACGCAAATCATAGGTACGGCGGAAGAAGATAGCAGGTGAGGCGGAAGGATTGAAAGACAAGCATTTTCAAATATTCCTATGCCAAAAATAAATATGATTTCAAAATTTAAAATATTATTATGGGTTAATTTTAACTGCATACATGTGTCCCAGTATAAATAGTTATAAATGATTATTGGCCGATTTTATCATAGTATTTTTGCATTATGTCAAATATTAAGGATATATTATCTGAAGTATTGAGGGATAATTACGAGGAAACACACATGTTATATTTAACGAAACAAGATAAGGAATTTATCTAAATTTTCCACATTTGAAGTTGTCATTAAAAGGAAAAGGAAACAAAAAATTAAAGTTCGTAGTTTTGATGAATTGTCAAGAAGAGAAAATGTTTTTTATGGGACCTTACCCATAATAACATTATGGACTATTCCATACGTAATAAATATTGCGCCTCAAGAGGAAGCAGGGAGTTCCGTCTGAACTCTAGAGTTCAGTCTGAAGTCTGGAGTGAAATTCCCTGGAGTGAAGTCCGTCAGAAATATGTCAGTGAGTCAGAGCGAGCGAGTCAGTCAGTCGAGTCAGAAGCAATCCGAAACAGAGTCGCGTTCAGACAATTACTACTGAACCTGATTTTTCGTACTAACACTTTCTACCTCTCTGTATATATTCCTGTTTGTAATATATCTGTGTTATTCCATATCCGTATTCGAGTTCTTCTTTATTGGTTCTACCTTGGACTATCACCGTGGTACAAGGAACCGGACCATAACATGTTCATATTCAATCGTCAGACACAAAGTACAATTCCAAAATGTTTAAAACAAATTGAAAGATTTCGTTTTTCACATCAAATTTATACGGTTGTATTCAACATGAATGAAAAAAAATATTTTAAGGAACTTAACTTTGGAGTTCGTTGAAATTGTCCTGCTCTCATTAAATGCTGATAATGTATCAACGTGTAATTTGACACCGGCGTTATTCAGACGCGTAGAGCTCTAGCTTCCTGCTTCTTTCTGCTTTTTTCCTCTCTCTTTGCCTTGATTCAACTTTCTCTCCCTATTTATATATATAAAAAAAACGATTTGACATCTGATCGTTACTTTTTTCTCAGTTTATAAGCAGCTCCCTTTTACATTGATCAAAATAAATGTTCACATAGGCTCGTTAAACTTTGCCTTGAGACCGGAGCCAATCCCTTTTTCTATTGATCAAAATAAATTTTCGCATAGGCTTACAAATTTGAAAACAGTGGAGGAAAGTCAGTTATTTTTTCGTATTCTCAAAATCACTCGTGTCAGCAAATTCAATGATAATGTTCTGACTTTGAATCTGCGCTTACCACCCTTTAAAACTATATCTGTTTTTTTTTTGTTTTGTTTTTTTAAATATACTTTATATCACATAAAATTTTGTGTGGCAAGATCAGATTTTCATAACGAAAATGCAAAAAAGAGGGGACACTGCCTTAGAAAGATGATGATCGGCACTGAACAAGATGAACAGGTGCATAGCAGTGGAACCAGATGACATTGTAATAAAAATGCTTTTAGCCTTAAAAATTTCGACAACGAAACGATTATTGATGTAATAAACGAAATATACGACAGTGGTGAAATACTGGAATAACATAGTAGATACCAGGTGTAAATAAACTTAATGAATCATATAGCAGTGTTCTTCTGGTTTATGATTAATAGAAAACCTACTAGAATGAAACTGAAATATGACAAGCATAGTCTGATTTCATTAAAATGTATCATCGCCCTTTATTTCTCTATCCCTTTCATATAAATATACAGGCCTATTAAAAAAGAAATGGAAATTTTCCTAAAATTTAATAAAAGCAAATGCTAAGAAACTGAAACATATTCAACACGTTACTAGATGGGACAAATTTCAACATTATTAAAATAAATTAACATTTTTTTTCAATCTTGTTTAAATGCTTCGTTTTGTCAGATTTTGTATAAAATTAAATTGATATGTATTGTGTCAACCCTTAATGGATGTTAGTTATCATTTATCGCCTGTTAATTCGCCTCTCTAAGTTCTACACTGCCTTAATCGGGTATTGAACTCACACTCTTTGGGTCTTTCACTGGATCTAACCAACGTCTTTATCCACTGTGCCATGTGTCCTTGAGGACATTAAAAATGGTACGTGGAACTAGAACAGTCTACCGCGGTGAGCGAAATAAAAGGTTCTGTTCGACATTCCAACTACCTGAAGAATGCCGGAGTAATTATTACGGTGTAATAAATATGTCGACAAAGATGAGGACAATAGTCCGAATAATGTAAATAGTGAGCATAATAACTCATCTCAGAAATATAGACAGATTTTTAGAGACATTAGCATTTTTTGGGCAAGTCATATCAATTAGCAGGTTTCTTTTTTGAAATCCTTTATCTATTTTATTCGCATCAATTTTTGTTCAGTCTGCCATTATTTCCTCAGTATTATCATTTCATCCCCCTTTTTAACATCATTCGGGTGATTATTTTATTTCTTTTGATTCCTGCTGTACACTCATTTCTTTTCAAGTTCCACCCAGAGATCTAAGGACAGAAATACATCATGCCATTTTCCTCTAAGAATTTTGGCCCCCACCAAAAGAAACCTAACATCACGCAATTTTTGCTTACGCCTTTCGTAAGGTGTCAGCTGTATTTATGCTTACAATGTTTTGTATTTCTTTAAGTCTTAGGCTACCAGGAATCCATTCAATTAGTCTATCGAACATCTTCCTATGAAATCGAGGGCTCCAACTACAACTGGGATGTTTGATGTCCTCACGTACCACATTTTTGAGATCTCGATTTTAAGATTTTTGTACTTAGATAGTTTTTGAAGATCTTTAAAAAATACATTACAGTGTGCAAGGACTGCCATGTCAATAAGAAAACACTTTTCTGCTTTTGTGGTCACTGGGCGATTAGCTCTGTTTGTTCTGTCTGTGTGTATTTTAAAATCCCATAAAATTGCTACAGGTCCTATATCTGTAACCAGGTTTGGGTGATGTTCATACCAATTTCTTGCAGTTTTCTTTTCGTAAAAGTTGCAAATTTTCCAATGCAGATATTGACCCAATCTGTCATACCGGGTTTTATATTCAGTTGGGGGCTGAAACCTGATACAAGATTGCCAGTTGTTTCTTCATATTTATCACAGAATCTGCATTTTGAACTAACACAATTATGCTCGGTAATTTATTATTATTATGATTATTATTATTATTATTATTAATACTAATAATACTGCTACTAATGTTGTCACTACTACTACAGTTGTTGTTGTTATTATTATTATTATTATTATTATTATTATTATTATTATTATTATTATTATTGCTTCAATGTCTTACCCACGTAAAGATTACACTATTTTCTTATTTTTTAATAACAGGTGTTAAATGTTTTGTTTTGTAGTTACATATTTTATTTCAGCATTTTAAATATTTTGTCATCATTAAATTTTCGAATTTTCTCTTTTCATATTTTATTTTTTCCTACTTTTTTGTCCAATATTTCTGATAATTTTTCTCCTTCATGTCTTATTTTATCAGATTTTTTTCGTTTTCTTCTTTCTCTTTTTCTTTTACCTTCTTTTTCTTTTTCTTCCTTTTTCTTTTTATCTCATTTGTATTCCTTTCTCTTACTCGTTTTTATATTTTTCTTCTCTTTCTTTAGTTTTTTTTTTTCTTGTTCAGCATTTTAAGCACGATTTTTTTTTCACTCTTTATTTCTCTCTTTTTAGTTTTTATTTTGAAATTGAGGTTGTGTCCAAACTATCGACTCACTTGCCTTATTTTCAGTGGAGTGAAAACGGAAATTAGAGAAAAGAAAATCAAATATATTTTAATTCTTCTCGATGTTCCTTCTCTTTCTCTTTTTCCTTGCTTCTTCTTCCTCCGCCTCCTCCTTTTTAACTCTTCGCCTAATTCTTCTTGATGTTTCTTCTTCAACTTTCCTCCGACTCCCACTCCACCGCCATCTCCCACTCCTCCTCATCATCATTCTTCTTCTTCTTCTTCGTCCAGCAAATCTTTCCTTTTTCTTTCCTCACTCAATTCTATTTGTGGGCACCTCCCAATTGTTTCTATGGATGAAAGCCAAAATGCCTTCGCGTATCGGGTCACAACCCCCGGAATTCCTTAAGGGCGAACGGAAACGGGAATTTTCCCCTTCGCTTGACAGGCGAACGCTGTGCCTTTCCGATATTAATAATTTTACAGGACATTAAACTCAACGAGATGGACTTGTCTTAAGTAGCAAGACAGTGAAACCAACAAGACACCGAGAAGGTCACGCCGTGATGGAAATAATATGTCGAATTGGCAGTAATGTTCTGTGAATCCTAGAGAATGGCGTTTTGACTTTGGGGAAAGGACACCAGATGAATGTATTGGCAAGTGAAGCTTGAGACAATCATCTTGGATACAGGCGTAGTTGCTGGTGTCAGGCTTCGTGTGTGAATAGCAGTTCGTACGCTTAAATGTAAATGTTCGTCTTCTGTTATCTATCAATCTTAGTATATATGCAGAAGTTAGCTACTCTCATATACGACGAACATTGGAGTGATTGCTTGTTATGTATGTGGCAGTGAAGTTCTATAAAAGCATCTCTATAATTCTATGTATTTTTCTGACAAGTATAAATGATAATAGTAATATTAGCATTTTCCTTGTAAGAAAACATTCGGCATTTATTGATTAACCAAGTAGCTAGTGCTTTTCGAATAACGCTTTTTCTTCATTCTTGGTCATCGGACAGGATCAAAGTGTAGTATCTGTTCCCTCAATAAGTGATAGAAATATTCGACATTTAAGAGTCAGTACTATTTTTTTTTAATTATTTCATCAAGGCAATAAATACACGCAAGGAGTTACTCTGCTTGAAAGTATATGAGAAAAAATTAGTATTAAGGAAAGAAAACAATAAACGAACAGGAGTTGGGTTGACAGAAGATAATGATCGGTATTGCATTTACATTTTGAAAGACCAAAGTTGATTGGAAGACAGAAAGCCGAAAAAGAGTTCCACATGTGTTGTGGCCTTGTTAGGACCAGAAATAAAACACAAAGAGGAATGAATTAAACAAATATATTAGGTTGTTGCAAAAATAATGTCGTTTTCTCACATAGTAACATATGTGAGAAAACGACATTATTTTTGCACCAACCTTATGTTAATAGTAATACAAAGATACGAACGAGAGTGTTACAGCCAGAAAGATCGGTTCGACTGTCAGCGCTGACTGCTGGAAACTTCACCCTGGAAAACTTGACTTGTCACTGTCTTTATATCTTTTGTACAAATCTGAACTCTTTCTACCTTTATTACACTAATGTATACAACACTGTATCCATCTTTTTGACATTATTTTTATTCTAATGCAAACCGTACCAATGTCTAACGTTTTGATTCTAGCGTAAACTTAACCTCTATCTACCTTTCTGGGTATTTTTTGTAACTTTTTTTGTTCTATAAGCCTAATATCCGACATTAAATAACTTAACGTGTCTTCATACATCGTTAACTTGATGTTGTAGCTTTGTTAGGGCCAGAAATAAAGACACAAAGAGAGGAATTGAGTCAAACAAATATATTAAAAGAAACGTTAATACAAACATATACAAATGAGAGTAAGAATGTTCGGTCTGACTGACAGAGCTGACTGCTGGAAGCTTCCCCATATTTGTTTGTACAATGCTACAAAATGGGGCAGAAGGCCAATTGGGGAATGGGGAAAAGAATGGTCTTCATCTGTCTTAACTTTAAACTTAGCTAACCACAAAACACTGTCCCAAACATGCAAACAATATTTAAGTAAGGATGCTAAGGATAACATGGACCAAATATGTGAGTAAAGATGGGGTTTTGGAGAGGATGCAAATAAAAAAGAAACTCATATATATTACCAGGAAGAGGTAGCTGAAACTTCTGAGACACGTCATAAGAAAGGAGGGTTTGAAAAATCTGATACTTCCAAGGAGCTTAATAGGTTAAAATGGTTAAAAGGGGCAAAGAAAAAAAAATCGCACGGCATATTTTATGGCTAGCAGAACAGGTTCTAAAAGAAAAAAACAAAAAGTCGAAGCTTATTGAGAGCTACAAGGGACAGTATGTATGCGTTGTAGCTGTTCTGCCAGCCATAAAGTATATATATATATATATATATATATATATATATATATATATATATATGTGTGTGTGTGTGTGTGTGTGTGTGTGTGTGTATTGACCACTAATATTATATATATATATATATATGCATGTATGTGTGTGTGTGTGTGTATGTAGCTTCAGTGTGCGTGTGTGTGTGATGACAATATAGATTTTAGGTACGTTATTTTTATGGGCAAAAGTGCACAATATCAGAGATAGAGCTTATGTGAATATAAAATCTAAAATACTAATATAAATGAAAGAAAGAAATACAACACAAAATCCAATTCCATCACAAACGCAAACCACTATACCTAATATCTAATCCATACGAATTACAAAAACAATTCATCCAGAAAATAGTAACCAAAATACAAAAAAAAAATAATAACCAACAAAATATTACCCAGCCATACAAAACACACGCAAACCCAACAAGCACGAATCGTCACAACTACACCAATACATTACATATTTGTATGTATATATACACGCATATGCAGGCAGACGCATATACAGGCACACGCATAAACATACGACCGCATAAAAAACATACACACTCTTTACAGCAGACAATAACATCAAAATAATAGCCCTTGGTCATTCCTGGTCATTCCTGGTCATTCCTGAATTTGTCATTTTTACAGTGTTATTGCTCCCTGAAAAGGTGATGTGTCTCTGTTAAGTTTGCGTTTATTTGGTTCTTAAGGAGAGAGTAAGTATGATGCATATAAGCGTGTATATTACTATGGGTGTGTGTTATCATTTGGCTCATTAGGGAGTGAGTGACTATGATATGTGGAAGTGTGTATATTTATGTGAATGTGTGCATAAGTTCGAGGCCTCAACACCGACGTAAGCATGTATATCTTGTGTGGGTGAGGAATGTGGGTGTTTATATATTAATACTATCTATCTATCAATCTATCTATCTATCTATCTATCTATCTATCTATATATATATATATATATATATATATATATATATATATATATATATATATGTATGTATGTATGAATTGGGACAAATCCATATATATATATATATATATATATATATATATATATAGATATATATATATGAATTGGGACAAATCCACATTAAATAGGGATCGCAATCCGACAGAATAGTAGGATAAACTACAAATATCAAATGCTTATAAGCCTAGCATGTTACTTTTTTTTATTAAAGCTTCATCAGAGAATTAGAACTTTTACCATGTCATTTTCTGAGGAAATATTAGATTTATAAACGCTTCCTATATGTTATATATACTATCATATTTATATATATATATATATATATATATATATATATATATATATATAGTGGGTTAAGGTGAGATAACGAAAGAAAAAAGTAGATGTGATTGATGTCCCCAGGTTTATTGTTTTAATTTCATATAATTTGTAGCTTGGAGTCTGGGCTTTCATTATTTGCCACATTTTTCAGCTGATATGCGATAAAAGACATTTTTATATTTCCTCTTCCTCGTTGATGTATCTACCTCCCTTTTCCTCCTAGTTGATTTATTGGGAGCAACTGTGCGTGTGTCTAATGGAGAAAATTCCTCTAATCCTTATTTAACCTCTAAGTTAATTACTGCCATCAATGTCGTTCCTATTTTATCTTCGATCATTAAAGGAGTCTGCGATTCGATATTACCGATTTTCTGATGAAGGGACGCACTAAAATAGTCTCCACGCCCTTGTCTGATATCGATGATCATTGATCTTCTGGTTAATGTCTAATCCAGAGAATACGGGGATGCCATTACAATAAGATGAAGATAGGTTCTCTTTGAGATTTTTGGAAATAATATCCCTTCCAAAGCTTTGTTCCTCCGTTGTAAGGAGAGAGTCTGTTATCAGAAAAGTGGATTTAGATAAAATGACTATAATATTTTATTGATTGTAAAGAGAGACCAAAGAAAACTGTTTACAATTTTAATAACATTATCATTTAATATAACAGTGCGGATATCTTAACGGCTATCATCCTGGAGAGTGGAGGCGGCTAACCGAGTTCAAGTTTCGGCTTAGATTGTAACATTATCTTTCGCATCAGTCCCCTTGGTTGATATCTCTATCTATTTTTACTCTACGATCCAAATTATAGTTTAAAAAGCAAGGTAGAATTTGGTAACATCCAGTCTAAATTAAACAAATAACTGAATTCAGAATCTTGGAAATAAAAATGGAGACTCTAGTCTGTCACAAGACGTCATAGCTAAAAAGAAAAACAACAACAGCAACAAATAAATTATATATGCAACATTGTTTATAGTATTTATAGAATTTAAATTGTTCTGACTGTTGTCCTCCTCTTTGTTGTCATATGCACGACGTTCTGGTCATTGTACGCTCCGGGCATCTTCAGGTGACTGCAATTTCGAATCGAATCATTTATTTCGTCTACCGGGTTAGATTATTCTAGATCTGCTTGCCATGACTTTTCTGGATATCTCAGTTCCACTTATTTTTTTCCTGTAGAATCTCAACTAGTGTCCCAGTGGATAAAAGTATCAGGTCATCCAAGTGCTGTTCAAATTTTGAATAAAGAAAACAAGTGACCAAACGTGACATTTAATTACAGATTCAATCAACAATGTATTTTCCCTGATTAGCTATGACTTCCTTCCATCTATTAGCAAGCTAACTAATTCATTACTGTAAAATTCTTTTGGCTTTGATTCGAAGAACTCACAAATCTCAGTTTTAAACTCTTCCTGTGTTACAAAAGCTGTTTCTTCCAAATGATTCTGTAAGCTATGAAACAAATGGTAGTCTGAAGGAGAAAGATTGGGAGAATAAGGCTGATGAGGAATTTTCTCCCAACCAAGTTCCTCGATCTTTTGTGACGTGATTTTTGCTGTGTGGGGTCACGCATTGTCCTCATGAAGCGTCATCCCTTTTCGATTCACTAGAGCAGGTCTTTTTTTCTCCTCAAAGCTTGGTTCATACACTCTAATTGCTGACAGTATATTTGAGCATTAATTGTTGCATTAGGTGGTAAGAATTCAATGTGGATCCCACCAGATTGAAAGAAGAATCTTTTGCCCATGAAGTTCCCTTCTCGGTTGTGGCTGGGGTCCTTCCCCTTTACCAAGCCACTGTCTACAACGCTTAACATTTCGATAAAAGATCCATTTTTCGTTGCCAATCACAAGTCTATCCAAAAAAGATGAAAAAGTTGGCGAGAATGGAGAGAAGAGCAGAGGTCACCTCGGGATTTGAGGTTGTTTTCAGACGATTCATGAGGCACCCATTTTCCAAGTTTAGGAACATTTCCAAGTTGTTGAAGATGACGATGAACAGTTGTATGGTTTGAACTGAGAACCACTACCAACTCCTCAACTGATAAAGCAGGATTTTCTTCAAGGGTTGCTTCAAGAAGCTTTTCATCAGACTCAACTGGACGTCCGATGCGATCTTCATCTTCAAGGGTGAAATCTTCACCTCTGAATTTTGCAAACCATCTTCTGCAAGTTCTTTCATTCACACATTCCTCTCCATAAACTGAGTGAATGTTTCTAGCCGCTTCGGCTGCTGAGTTTCCTTTCTTGAACTCATAAAGCATTATGTGCCTCAAATGATTCTTGGGTACTTCCATGTTAGCAGGGTTTTAATCAAACAAAATTCAATTTTATTGTTCTCTGAGATAGAATTTGGTCAGTTTAAATGCATCTAAACATAAAAATAATTTTCAGCTCCATTAGACATTATAAAATATTCTTTAAATTTCGTTCATTTTAACAAAAAGTTAAAATTCGGACAGAACTTATGGGATGACCTGATATGTATTGACGATTATTATAAACAATGCGGCATATATAATTTCTGCACCATGTGTTCCCAAGGACAAATGTCCGAGTCGATAAAAGCATGAGTTGAAGTAATGCCGAGACTTGATCCAAAGTGTTTTGAACAACAGCTGAGGTGAACAAAAACTTCGAGAGATAAGAAATATATTTTTATAGTCTTTACCGCCGGGTAACATGACTGAACTCCCAGTCAGAAAAATCTAGCAAGGATCATATTTATCCATATCTCTGAATCAAATATAGATATTAGTTTTGGATCCAATCAAGTTAGATTTGGTTTTGCCTGAAAATTTTTTGAAACCACATTTTTCGCAGACAAGACAAGCAGTATTGCTTCCGTTTTTAGGTCAACTGCTGATATATTACTCCAGAACAAATGTCTATCAAGCTTTAGATAAGAATGATGAAGGTCGTTTTGTTGCTACTTATGGTCCAGTGCTCCAGCTATATATATATATATATATATATATATATATATATATATATATATATATATATACATACATATATATATATATATATATAATAAAAAGGCTCAAACACTAATATTCCATGGTCATAATTTATTCCATTGGAATCGTAAATACGATCCAATTCATCAGACTTACAAATTCAAAAAGAAAACAGAAAAAACAACCCCGGAAATAAAAAAAATAGAATTTAGAGAGAGTGTAAGTATGAGAGTGTGGGACGAATGTTAGAGCTATAGAGCGGGGTAACAGACAAGAGAAGGTGGGAGATTAAAATTTAACAGAGAGAAGTTTTAGAGAGGGGAGTCAAAGACGGTTTAAGTGAGAAAAATATAAATGTTGTCGGATGTCTATTACATTAAAGATACATTTTGTGGTGACATACACACACAATAAACGGTATAATCTTAAAGATCGGAAGAAGAGGGAGGGAGAGGAAAAGAAAAGAAAAAGGGGTGGGGGAGAGAGAGGAGGCGGGGGAAACTAAAACTGAAGAGCATTTAATGAAACGGCCGCTGTGTAATTAAGAAAATTTGACAAAATTAATATCGACTACAGGTTACAAATCAAATATATACATATAAAAAAATAAATATAATGATTGTCTAATCTAGCAAGGACATATATTTCTATGTTAAAAAACATGCGTATACTATTAAGAAAAAAAAAAAAAAAAAAAAAAATATATATATATATATATATATATATATATATATATATATATATAAAGTGTAACCCGGATATAAGAGACCAGGATATAAGAGAAACCCGGATATAAGAGAGATTTTATCTGGTCCCAAATTAGAGCCATACTTACCTAAACAAGATAGACCAAACCCGGAATAAGAGAAACACGGATATAAGAGACTTCTTCTCCGGTCCCGACAACTCTCTTATATCCGGGTTACATTGTATATATATGCAGATCCTTGATAAAATCAAAATCAGAAATATTATTGGTCCTGAGTATGTGTCTCAGCTTCAGTCATTTTCACCTGCTGTAAATTTGCCTACCTGTGTCTTTTCTAAAACACTTTCATGGTAATTGTTTGGAAGATCTCTTCGATATGGTACGTAGGTATTAGGTTGGTGCAAAAATAATGTCTTATTTTTTACGTCAAAAAACGACATTATTTTTGCACCAACCTAATATTTTGTATTTTAGTGCAGTACAAGACTGACAATGAGATCCCATTATTTACAGTTGACCAAGCTATATATAACCTTAAATTTTATTCTATAAGGTTATTTTCTCGAATTTCTTGCAGATGGAACCCTCGCCCGGCTCCATGCTTTCCAGTCAATCTTATCTTCAACAGTTTAATTGCAATGGCAGTCGTTATCTACTGTCTTCTTGATTACTCTTCTACTGTTCTCATTCCTTGAAATATTTCTGATTTATAATTCTTCCACACCCAGTGGTTTTAGTGGCTTTATTACCTTGCTTTGGTGAATTTGATTAAAAAAAAATATATCAAAGCCAGATGTTATTTGGAAAACACAAACCAGTATTAGCAGATTTTTTTTTAACAGCAATTGTCCTTGGAGTCGAGCAATCCACAGTCATGTACGGAGAGACTCTACAAATATTTTGACATCAGAAGACTTTACTTAGAGATGAATGATGCGTTTGGTGAATGGGGAATATTGGCTGAAATCTGACACTCACAATATTAGCTTATTTCGTTTTGAATACATTTTGAATGATTACCTCTCTTTTGACATAGGTTGATGTATTTCATGTGCTCGCCAATGCTGGTCCATGTAGCTACAACTACTTCTAGAATAATAGAAAAAAATTAATGCAAAACGAAATAATAATGAGGTAAAACTTGACGGAGAAATATGTAATAATTGCTACAAGAAATATTTAGGTGAAACCTCAAAGAATTTAAATAGAAGTTTATATGTGCACAAAAGATATTTTTATAAAAAAAAAAAAAAATAAATAAAACAGTGAATTCACAAATAGATCACCGTAGCGCATCTGATCATACTTTTGATTTAAAAAAAATAATTTGATTAAAAGAGAAGGCAATTTAAAATACGAAAGTTTATAGAACGGGCTTTATTCGCTAGAACCTCCGCAGTAAATATACGTCCAGGTTTTCATATTCTATCTTTCTTGGCAGTGTTCTATTATCACAATGTAGGATATGTTCATTCCAAGCAAGGCGGTAAATCTACTAAGACATAAGAAAGAATAAGAAAAAAGAGAAACATTATTAAGGAACGAAAACAAATGAAAGAAAACAGTATATAACGATTGGTATCACATCATTTAAATTTCTTGAAGATCCAATTTTTGAAGATCAGATCTGCTGGATAATGAAGCTTGAAGAGAGTTCTATAAGCGTGAAGTGCATTTAATAGAACTGTTCGCATAGAACTTCCGATTACATCTAACAAATTCAACTAAACTGGAGCTTCCCAATCCCCACATTCCGTCGTCCAACTGACTTTACATGGCCTTACGCAAATTTATACGCTTACTGCGACTATATGGATATTGAAATAACATTGCAGATACTTCTTTGGATGTGAACAATATATATGTCTATATTTCTGTGATGAGGTATTTTGTGCACTATTTACATTATTCGGACTATTGTCCTTATTTTTGTTGCCATATTTATCGCGACGTTTCGGCCTATGTACGGTCCGGCCTTCTTCAGTTGGTTTGAATGTCGAACTGAACCCTTTATTTCACACGCCGGGGTAGGCAGTACTAGTTCCACAAGGACACATGGCACAGTGGATAAAGGCGTTGGTTAGATCCAGTGACAGGACCCAAAGAGTTGTGAGTTCAATACCTGGTTAAGGCAGTGGAGAACTTGAAGAGAGGAATTAACAGGAGATAACTGATAACTAACATCCATTAAACATGGCACGTGGAAATAAACAGTCTGCCCCAGCGAGCGAAATAAAGGGTTCAGTTCGACATTCCAACCAACTAAAGAACGCCGGTGCGTACAAAGGCCAAAACGATGTAATAAATATGGCAACAAAGATGCAGACAATAGTCCGAATAATGTAAATAGAATATCTAAATACATAGCCGGAACACCAGACCGGGTATGTCAGAAATATTCAATAATTAACGAATGGTAGACTTATATATCGTTGACATAAGAACTGATACTGCAACAAGGTATTTAAAGTTCTGTAACATTTCACTAATCTCTGTATTGGGCAGTTTGATATCAATGCATTGTTTTTAAGCCGTAACACATTGTTTTTGAGAGGTAAGATTTTTCGTCTTAGCGATTTGGCATGGTTTCTGATTTAGAATCGAACTGAGCAATATTATCCACATTATTTAAATTTGGTATATGCGTTGTAAGATATGATCAGAACGAAATTTGCCGTTAAAATTTACCTTAAATTTGCAACCCAGAGGATTCAATCAGACCGTTGGATAGAGTAATCTCAACTGGAAATTTGCGACGATATTGTACGACCACTACGACGCACAATCTAGGAAGCGATCATCTATCGAACATTTTCACATACATTTAATAGTAACTTCTGGGATTTTGAAAGATTTCGTTGCTTTCACTTTCATTTTCGCTTTCTGACACATTGTCTTGGGAAAGTTATAAATCCATCGCTTCTCCCCCCAGCAATGAGTTTTACGGAAGTGCTCAAATGGATCTCTTGCGATTCAAGTCGGCGTGAGGTCTAAATTACGGCAGATATAACCACGGCTTTCCCCTGCCCAGTGGAACGTATGTTATGGACAAGTTGGGGAGCTCACATATTTTTAACAACATTCCTCGAATAATCAAGCCGGTAGACAAAAATATATATACAATTTAGTAAATTGATCATCTACCCAAATACAGGTATCCCCTAAAAATAACGTTTAAGTGGTAAAATACATCAGCTTAATAAACAAAAATGAATCACTTCAATGTCTGTATTTGTTACAAACTCATATATATATATATATATATAAAGACATTAATTAATTATATATAATTTTTTTTAATAATCATATACTTGTATTTTGATTGTTCATTGAAGCTTACGTAAAAATAATTGCTCTATTCAGTGGAGTTTGTTTGGTTTGAACTTTTTAAAACTCTTTATTCTACAATCAACACCATCACTTGACAAGACACCAGAAGTGTTGAAACAAAATGACTATGTTTGTATTGATATTAGATATGGCAGCATGCGTATGCTATAATTTTTGAAGACATACTATTCTCTCTACTCTGTACTGAGTACAATTTTTTAAGAATAGTTCTTTTGGTTATTGGAATTTTATTCCGCCTGTACTAATCCTACATACATACATATATATATATATATATATATATATATATATATATATATATATATATATATATATATATATATATATATATATAAAATAAAAAAGGCTTAAACACTTATATTCCATGGTCATAATTTATTACATTGGAATCGTAATTACGATCCAATTCATCTGACCTACAAATTCAAAAACAAATCAGAAAAAATAACTCCGGGAATCTTTTGAAGGGTAAGGAATATTTTTTTAAGTAATAATCCGGAGTAAATTTTTACATCTACATCCGAATAGGTTGGAATAAGAGTAGTTCAACTGGAAGTATACGAAAGTATATATATATATATATATATATATATGTGTGTGTGTGTGTGTGTGTGTGTGTGTGTGTGTGTGTGTGTGTGTGTCGCGTATACATATATATTTCTTTATAGGTAAATTTGATTATTTATGTGTATGTCATGGATATGCGTACATTATAGGTATTTTAATTGTTGTTGTTGTTGTTATTATTATTTTTATTATTTATTCATCTATTTTTTGTATAGTATATATTTTATTATTATTATTATTATTATTATTATTATTATTATATTTATTGTTGCTGTTGTTATTGTTATTATAATGTTTTAAATGAGTAACGACATAGATTCAGTTTTCGTGTATTTTATTGAATTTTATTGGATATTGTTGGGGTTACCAATAAAATTTTCCTCTGCCTACCCTTACTGTAATATACACACATCGTTTTTCTTCACCCACACCTCTCTCTCTTCAATAGTGTAAAAACACCACCCTCCCCCCAAAATAATTAAAATCAAGTTAATTTCACTATTTTATACTTTTATTGTTTTTTTTTTGTTTTTTTTTAATGTCTGTTTTATTACCAAATTGTCTGGCTGAAGTTAAATTATTTAATAAAATGTAGTCGCTATAATGAGCGTATGTGTTGAAATAAATTTATAAATGGTTATGTGAATGGTATTTAAAGATTTCCTTATTATTTAATTATTTATTTATTTATATTGAACTGTATATTAATTTATACATTGAGCTCTTATCATCGATTGAACTTTTTAATATCTTTTATATTAAAAAGACCTCCTTGGAATAATCCCATCCACCTATGTATTTGGTAATATATATATATATATATATATATATATATATATATATATATATATATATATATATAAAGTGAACATAGAAGTCAACACTTAGAAGCGTCAGTCTGTTTCATGCTATATGCAATCGCGGCCTGACGATTGCATATAGCATGAAACAGACTGTCGCCTCTAAGTGTTGACTTCTATGTTCAATTTTATATTTACACACCCTCTATCTCTGATATAGAGCACTTTATCCCATAAATATAGCACACCTTAAGACTATATTTCTTTATATATATATATATATATATATATATATATATATATATTAGTTTGGCGGAAAAATAATGACGTAACAATGTCGTTTTTTGACGTTAAAAAATACGTCAAAAAACGACATTATTAAGTCATTATTTTTGCACCAACCTAATACATCCGCGGCTTGGGTAAGAAGATAAACTACGTCCAATAACAACGCCTCTGATCATGAGGTTTTCTTGACCGTGGAAACACCTCTTAATTGCTGAATCTAATATATATATACTGAAGCTTAAATAAAAATAATTATCCGCATTTCCGACATAATATATCTTTAGACATGAGTGCGAATAATTTCTGACTTTCCTGTATGTATATATATATATATATATATATATATATATATATATATATATATATATACATATATATATATATATATATATATATATATACATATATATATATATATATATATATATATATATATACATATATATATATATATATATATATATATATATATATATATGGGCACCCTATATATATATATATATATATATATATATATATATATGGGCACCCTATATATATATATATATATATATATATATATATATATATATGTGTCTGTATGTGTGTGCGCGCGTGTGTGTGTGTGTCTGTGTGCGCGCATTTGTGTGTGTATGCATGTGCCTGTTGTTTAATTTATAGAAATTATTACGTGGGTACATCAGTAATTAATAATGAAACAAAATAATTACACTGAAATAATGGTGATATAGTGGAGAGTAATTTTTACCGTAGAGTTTAGGTACCATGGGATTTTTTTTTAATTTTTTTCCAAACGAAAACGTTCACATTTTCATTTAAAGGAAATATTTTATGCTTTCTCTTGTCTATACCCAAATTGGTAGCAACACCGATATTGCAATTCGGAATGATTGTAAATTCAAATACTTTAAATATCTAATTCTTGCATTTGGTGGCGGGTGACTGAAAGCGTTGAAAGAAAACCGCGGATAATAAAGTTGACAGCACATTTGCATGCGCACTAATATTTGTGCATATATATATATATATATATATATATATATATATGAAATTAATTTTATTCAAAAAATATAATCCCAGTATAGTATATAACTTCGCCAGTATTTCAATAAGCACATATGCATATATTTTTTAAATTCAAATTACGTAACGGTCAGTCCATAGTCAGTACCAGAAGGTCGCGTTGTACATGTAACTAGGAGTCATGCAAGCGGTGATGGCTAATATGTGTATTTAGTAATATATCCTAAATAGCTCTGTTGTATTACATCGAGACATTTATTAACACAAAACTCTATCTACGATATATATATATATATATATATATATATATATATATATATATAGATAGATAGATAGATAGATAGATAGTAAGCACTATTTTTCATTAAATGGGCGCTATAAAAAATAGAATCAAATCTAAAAAATGTTACACTAATGTTCGTTTCGTGTCTGTCAAACTTTTCCTCTGCTCTGATTGAATTTCATTATTTTCAACGCTCAAAGATTAACCAACAGAAAATAAAAAATGAAGAGCTATTTTTCATCGTTTTTATATTTGAGACGATTTCAAAGGTTTGGATAATTTGCCAAATCAGAGGAGCATATGACACTGAAGCTGAAAGCCAGGTTACTGACAAAAATGAATAGCGGGGAAAATGTTAGATAAATATTAGCGAAAACGAAATTGGAAGCAAACGTCTTTGAAGAAATTAATTTGTTTTCATTTCTTTTCATATTGCAAAGCAGCGTTATTCACGCATGCGTGCAAACGCAAATATCTCTTTTATATGAATATATGTAAATACCGCTATATACAAGTGCAATTTTTCACATTAATTTGCCGCTACTTTTGCTTTATTAAATAATCTGATAACTAGGATACTTCGCAAACATGCAATGCTACATCAAGGTTAAACTCTTCAATTATACGATAGTGACTGAATTTGCTAAATGTTAATAGTAAACCCATTACGACAGGTGTTCGATTTATTACGCAAAATAAATACTGTATATACTAGAGCAGTATTTCCTAAACTTTTTCAACCACAATCTTTTGAAAACGCCCCCCTACTATCAAATTAAATTTCGAATATTATACTGAATTCATTTTTCCTAGCACAGATAACACTTAGGTATTAGTGCCAAAACAATTTTAATATTGTTTTGAATCTCTATCTGTAAAAGACAGGATGCGTGTGTGTGTGTGTGTGTGTGTGTGTGTGTGTGTGTGTAAGTAATGAATGCACGGCCGCAATTTTCGACGGATTTACACCAAAATTTACACGCACATGCTCCAAGTTAGCAGGAAGGCCAACACCGACTTTGCATCTTCCAAATCCCATCAATAGTGAAAATAATCGATTTTTTTCATGCTCCTACGATAGTTTTCATGTAGTTTGCAGCCATTTTCTACTGTCTAAAGTGAGAGCCCATAGCTGGCTGCCGCGAATAGGTAGCAAGATTCTATTGCCCAGCGTGAGAGCAAACAGCTGACACCAATGTTAACCAGCATGTTAGCATGCAAAAAAAATCGATAGCTGCATTCGTCACATGTGGGAAAAATTTAAATCTGCATGGCACTTTACTCCAATTGGCTCATTCGCTTGCTTAAACTCAACGTTGATTCTGATTCCGCAGAACTGGGTTGGGTGTGAAAAATTATTTGTTCTTAACATTCTTTTTTCATTCGGTTTTTCCAGTTACGAGTTGTTTTTTTTAAAACTGATCGTTTTGTGTTCGTTTAGTTCTTTTTTCGTAACAGATTTAATGTTTAGTATAGAGCTTAGAAAAAAATCGCAGTGTGAGATAGGCAAGAAGTAAGGCATCAGCACGGCAAAGGGCACTCCTTTAAAGGCAAGGAAGGGCAAAAATATTTTAAGTCAAGTGATAGCGATTGCTGTATGAGTCGTACAATTTTTGAATCAAGCACGGGCAACGCCGGGTCATGCTGCTAGTTCTATTATAAATGCCAATTATTATTCTTTTATGTGCCGTGTCCCGTGGGCGATCATGAGTCTCCGCATATTCGTGTTCCTTTTAGCCCTTAATATGTTTTGTCTTTTTGTTATTTTCTCCCCCCAAAATCACCTAAAACCATTAATCTTTTTTAAACATCCATGGCATTCGAATCAACTTCTGTAGTGTGGAATCATTCCTCATTGAGAAGTCTCCTGATATACTAGCTCTCTGCCAGACCAACCTTAACTCGTTTATCCCCTTCTCTGACCTCTCCAACTCCGGTTACCTTCCTCTCCTGAAAAAAAAACTCTCAAACCCACAAGCACAGCCTGGGAGTTTACGTCAAGGACCATTTCCAATAAGCTAGGGAGCTCTCTCGAATCTCCAGATCATTCATACATGTCTCCGTCTCTCCTCAATGCTGTAAGCTACCTATTCTTCCTCTACCGTTCTCCTTCCTTCCAAGACTCTACTCGAAAGCATTTCCGACAATATAGACATGGATCTTTTCACCCGTTTGCTCCTATATTCGTGTTCGGTGACTTTAACGGCCACCATTCGAAGTGGCTTAAAACTCTATAGCTGACCTTGCTGGCATACGAACCCTTAACTTTTCAATTTCGCAATCCCTCACACAAATGGTTGACTTTTCCGCACGTTTCTCCAATAACTATGGAAGTAAGGCTTCCTTCTCGATCTCTGTTTAAGTCTTGTCGTGCCACGCAGTTCTGTCCTCTTGGCTACATGGCTGTAGTGTCTGTCAACATCTCCTTCTATCCCACCTTCTACCCCAGCAAAGAACCTCCTACCAACAGAACATCTTTCTGTTATCAACGAGCAGACTGGAACTCGTTCCGTGATTTCCTTCGCGATGTCCCCTGGAATGTGGAATCTCCCCGTTTAAGAATGCGCTTCCGAGGTCTCCACCTGGATAAAAGCTGGAAAAAAAGCTTTCATCCCGACAAGGAAATATAAGGTTAAATCGCGCTCATTCCCCTGGTTGCCTGCTGCTTGATCAGCTGCCTTTCCTCATAGGAATCACTTCTTTCGTCTGTACCGTAGTGGCATGCCAGATTGCAACAGACGTCCCTGTGCCTTAGTCCATAATAAGTGCAAGCGTATCCTCAGTGTAGCAAAGCCTCTATTTGCTGATAGTATGAAACAACGTATTGCATCACGTAAATTCGACCCCAAAGATAATTGCCGTCTCTGCAAGAGCGTACTATACAACGGCAAACACACAATACCTCCTTTATTCAACCAATTTGAGGTCTTGACTTCCTCAACTGATAAGGATGAGTGCTTTGCTCAGAAATTATCATCCAATTCAACGCTCGACTCGTCCGATGTACCCACACCCGTTTCCCACCACCCCCAGAACGAGTTGAGCGGGTTTCACATAACCCCATCCTTGGTATTGAACAAAACTAACCTGGCCGTTGGCTCCGGAAAGACCTCCAATCAGTTGTTGAATGGGGCAGGATATGGCTGGTTAACTTTAATGCCTCAAAAACAAAACTGCTCTTTATTATCCACCGCAGAGAACCCTCCCAGTCTCCTATTAGTATGCCTGATTCTCTACTTCACGAGAGCATCTCTTTGCGACTACTTGGTCACACATTGTCCGCTGGCCTGAGATGGAACAATTACTTTGAATCAATAGATTTATCTACCACAAGGAAAATTGTTCTCTGTCTCGCACCAGAAAGTTTTTCTTGCTCGAGTCCATCCTTCAAATCTATTGCTGTCATATATGACCTGGAGACCCTGATGTTCGTCTTAAGGTCCTCCACAAAATCTATAGACGGATATTTAATGTGGTTGGCCCTGATCTGGCATCTCGTTTACCGTCTCTCTCTCTCACAGACGTGCCGTTGTCTTCCTCTGTCATTTCTACTGATACTTTTACGGTAACTACTCTGAAGAGCTACATTGGCTAATTCCCAAACTGCATGAATTTAAGCGTTTCACTAGGTCGGATCCGAGTCCCACCCTTTCATTCTCGAAAGAGTTAAATGTAGCCATCTCTTCTACTCCAATAGCTTCATGTTCGCACTTCCAGACTGTGGAACTCCCTTCCCCTTACTTGATTCCCCGATGACTATTATCTTCAAATATTATAGTGTAATGTCAATCGAGATCTGACCGGCTGAGGTTGTTTCCCGTCTTTCTCTACATCCTTTCCCCAAACACGCCTCTTTACTCTCGTACTCAATCTTCTGTAGCCCCATTGCGTGATAGCGGCACTTCCGACTCGCTTGGGGTGAAAAGTTTTAAAAAAACCTGTTGAACCATCTATTTGTTCAAGCTCATCAAGTACGTTACGCTTGCTTTCCTCTGTGCCTCTTTCCCTCAATCTGTCTTGTGAGTACCAGATTCTCCAAGCTCCCCTTCCTCATTTTCTTGATGTTAATATAATTTCCTTTTTGTTTCTATTTTCTGCAAAATCTCTTTTTTGCTCAGATGTTCGGTCTATTCTAATGATTGAAATGCTAAAAAAATAAAAGTGGGGGGGGGCTTAGCAAGAAGATGTATAACCGCGTTGGAACCACATTCAGTCATATAGGAAGTACGAAAAGCAATGAATAAGAGTTTGATATCTTGCCGCAACTTTAAATACCTTTCAGAAATTTATTTTATAGCCAATATTGAATAATTTTTGAAAATCTCAAAAAATGGATAAATGACACTCGCTCCCTCCTGCCAACCCCAAATTCTCATTATGTGTCAGAGAAATTTCAACTCTTTCTCTTTGATTCTAAGTAAAAGCGTTCTTTTTATTTCCATTTTTTCTTAAAACTGAATATTTCTTCCACTTGTTAACGGTATCCTCAGTATATTTCTGGAGAACCTCATTTCTGTTCTTTTAGATATCATTTGACTGAAATATCTATCTGCCAGTCTAATTCATTGTTAGGATATAGAATATAACACACACGCGCGCACACACACACACACACACATATATATATATATATATATATATATATATATATATATAGATATATATATATATACATATATATATATATATATATATATATATATATATATATATATATATATATATATATATATATAGCTCTCTGCCAGACCAACCTTAGCTCGTTTATCCCCTTCTCTGACCTCTCCAACTCCGGTTACCTTCCTCTCCTGAAAAAAAAAAAACTCTCAAACCCACAAGCACAGCCTGGGAGTTTACGTCAAGGACCATTTCCAATAAGCTATATATATATATATATATATATATATATATATATATATATATATATATATATATATCAAATATTTAGTGCACAGTTTAATTTATATTACAAGGAATCTTTCATACAAAAAGTACATTAGTAACGTTAATGATATAAAATGGCGAAATTTCTTCGCTAACAAAATTTTAAAGCTGCATTAACCTACTAATCACTCGATGAATGTTATGTCCCTGTTTTTTTGTTTGTTTTGTTTTGGTTTTTTTTAATTAATTTTAAACTGTATTAGGTTTTCCTTAAATACGCAAGTACTTTCGACGGTTCTACCAGTCTTCATCAGGCATGGAAAGTCTTTGTTTCTGGTAAAATTCAGGTAGCATTCGAGACAAAAGAATTTAATCCAAATCGAAATAAGTTTTTTTTAAACGTGTTAAATGTGTTTAAATGTGTTTTATTTATGTTTTATATGTGTTTAAATGATAACGGATACAAACTTGCCTAGCTAATGTTTAAATTCTTGAAAATTTAATGATTTATTTAAGTTATCAATAAAACATTTAAAAAGACAGCAGAAATATGATGTTAGATAAACTTTATTCATTTTTTTGTTTTTATTATCAAGATCTAACTAAGCTCATGCATTGAGCAACCATTTTTATAATCTTTTAAAAAAAAAATTCAACATTTATAGATTACTGAAAAAAAATAGCATATAATTCGAATTCTGGTTTGAATATCTTTTCGTTTCAAACGATATCACCTTCATTTAATTTATTCTTCAAATAGTAAAATATTGAAATCAGCTTTTGACCACAAACTGAGGAAATTAGGTATTTTTGTAAGATATTTCTGCCGAAATTAGGTTTTTCAGACGATATTTAAACTAAATACTCAAAGATTAATAAAAGGTATGAATCTATTTTCTGCTGTCAGTACTTAACTATATCAAACCCCAGTTTTCACACCCAGTGCGGTGTTGATTTCTTAAAAAAAGAAATGAAAAATCAGTCTGCTCTTTTTCTAACTGCACTTACAATATGGCTGGATACATCAGTTTCACGAGTGGCTTGGCCTGTTGACTTTTGGGAACATCAGTTGAAGATTTCCTGTACTTTATGCACAGTTTCTTCTAATCTAGATGTTGAAGGACGGGCGCTTCTACCACGGATCTTTTATTCACCAGATTGAAATGACCTGTTCTAATAATTCTGGCATCTCTGCACTTGTACTACGAACGACCACACAGGTTGCTAGCTGACGACGTACACGGCGTTGCAGGTGTTTTGTCAATCTGGGCTACAATTGTCACACTGAAATAAAAAAAAAACAATTAAATTCTACCACATTATAGACGACATTCTATTTGGTTTCCGGCAAATATGATGATATTAACAACAGTTATAAGTAATTTTCAGTAGGGAGTTTCTTTCTATCTACACTGTATATGCTTATAAATATCAACAGATAGAAAACTGGAAATATGCTCATTTAAAATCCACCAAATGCTAGCGCCTTCAATACCAAAAAAAAAAAAAAAAAACTTTTCTGTTTAACTTCTTATCTCATGTTAATTTAGGGGAATTTACAGGAGATAACTGATATCTGATATCCATTAAAAACATGGCACGGGGAACTAGAACAGTTTACTCCAGTGAGCGAAATAAATGATTCAATTCCACATTCTAACTAACTGAAGAAGGCCGGAGCGTACAACGGCCGAAACGTAATAAATATGGCAACAAAGATGAGGAAAAAAACAAAAAAAACAAAAAAAAACTTTTCTGTTTAATTTCTTATCTCGTGTTAATTCCTCTTGATGACACATAGCACAGTGGATAAAGTCGTTGGTTAGATCCAGTGACAGGACCCAAAGAGTGTGAGTTCAATACCCAGTTAAGGTAGTGGAGAACTTGGAGAGTGGAATTTACAGGAGATAACTGATATCCGTTAAAAACGTGGAACGTGGAACTATTAGGTTGGTGCAAAAATAATGTCGTTTTCTCACATGTGAGAAAATGACATTATTTTTGCACCAACCTACTAGAACAGTTTACTTCAGTGAGCGAAATAAATGATTCAATTCGACATTCTAACTACCTGAAGAAGGCCAGAGCGTACAACGGCCGAAACGTAATAAATATGGCGACAACGATGAGGACAATAGCCCGAATAATGTAAATAGTGTACATAATTCCTCATCTCAGAAATACAGACATATACTGAGTGTTGATTTGTTTTTAAGGCTTATCAACTCTATATTTAAACTGAAATATATTTTGGATTTTTATAGTTTGCTTACAGACATCGGTATTCCGAAACATCTAAGTATTAACCGAGATCGATATTTTTTAATGGAACGTGAACAAGAGTTTTCAGCGTGATATAACTGTAGACTTATAGATGACTAAGTAGTAATTTGATCAAGCGTTCGCACTATGGCTTACTTTCTCTTATTTCGTTCCGATATCATACTACATCCTACTAACAACCCGTGATAAATACGAGATTTGATCAGAAAGAAAACTACAACACTTATCAATTTGGCATTTAATTTCCTTCGAAGTAGTCCCCCTCCACTGATTGAAGAATTCTTGGAACTCTTTTTTTGAGGATAGTGAGCAGCTTCCGTCAACGCTTTCTTTAGGATTTCCTCGTCATCTTGAAATCTGGTTCTTTTCTCAGTTGTATTTGATTGTTGAAGAAGAAAAAAATACAAGGGGTATATGGTGGTTGTGAGACCTGAAGAATGCTGCAATTGGCCTAAAACTGTAGCAAAAACATGGTCTCTGGTAGAACTGTTCTAGTGTGATGAAACGACCGCACTCTACAACTTTTCTTTCAAAGCACTGCTATAAACAACGTTATAACTTAGTGTGTTTGCGTGACAAGCGTTCATAGTCAATCTGTGCCAAGCGGCTACACTCTGCGTATTTTAGCATAATTACCATAGGAACAGTCCCGATATTTTTTGATCAGATCTCGTATAAAGTAAACAGTCCTAGAAAAATATCATTTTAGAAGAACCTCTATGTAAGAGTTAATACAATTTTTGTTTTAGTGGTTACGTTATCGCTTCATTCTTTGTCTGTAATTTAAAACCAGGTAATTTTTTTTTTTTAAGAATTAGTAAAGAAAAGAAACTGTAATAGAAAGAGAATAATGGATGGAAACGAATTGATATCTAGTATAAATAAACTTTTGGCTTTTATTATATATATATATATATATATATATATATATATATATATATATATATAAAAGAAAGAGGTTGTAGTGGTTCCAACGAGAGAAAAGTATGTATATTAAAAAGAAGAGAAGAGAGGTGCCGTAAACGTTTTTGGTTGTAATGTGGATTTATTTAGAAAAAAATAAAATGCTTTGTTTTGCATAATGTTACACTACACGTGTTTCTGGTCTCATGAACGTCTTCAGGTAAAAGCGGAGATTTCCACATATTTTTAAAAATAAGTTCTGCGCGAAGGGTCATAAAACAATTAAGGCTGGTCCAAGCGAGAACTCTTCATTGCCAATTCAAGAAAGAAATTCGGATTACAAACACAGAAAATGCCTCATATCGAGAATATTTAACATTGAAAAACAAAAGAAAAAATGAATTATTTTAAAAAATATGTGGAAATCTCCGCTTTTACCTGAAGACGGTCATGAGACCAGAAACACGTGTAGTGTAACATTATGTAAAACAAAGCATAATATTTTTTTCTAAATAAATCCACATTACAACCAAAAACGTTTACGACACCTCTCTTCTCTTCTTTTATATATATATATATATATATATATATATATATATATATATATATATATATATATATATATATATATAAGATTTATTCTCGCTTAAATGTTTGTCAAAATCATTTGCTTACCTGTGAATATAAAGAAAATCTAAAGAGCCCGAATTCTTCTAAAAGCATTCCTTCGATGCAATACACGCTTGAGTCTTTTCGATTCCTGATTGACTTGATAGAATTCCTGCGGTTACTTTCTAAAGTAGCCTGCTAATCAGTCAAGACTAGAGAACCCAGACACTCTTGTTAATTAATCCATAGCTAGAGGAGAGAAGAAATGGATTCATATCTTTACCATGGTTATTTTCACGCAAAGTGAATGGAATGAATTCGACTGAAATTTGATCTCTGTTCTCCGAGTTCTCATTCCGAGCCGTTATCGATTATATGCTCTCGTACGTCCAGGATTACAGCTCCTGGGATTCACAAGCAGTAACCGATATAAACCCGTCTTGGCGTTGCCTAAAGGGTGATCAAACGATAACCGGTGTTTCAATTTTATATGGCCATGATAAAGCGACCTAAAATTAGAATTTTTATCATTTCTTCAGGGTGAAGGCAATTATGGCTTCGCTTAGATTTCTTTTCTTTTTATGTGCCATGTCCTTTCAAGACGTAGACAAATATGGTTCTCCTCCTCCCTCTATTCATTTCACCTCTCAACAAGTTCCTTCCTTCTGCCTTCTCCCCACCCCAGACCAAGTTCTGTTATCCACTTGCTTAAGTCCGCCAGGTATGTCACGCGTTGTTTTCCCTTGATTCTCCAGACCCTCCTTCCTCATTATATGTCCTAGAAACTTCAGGTACCTCTTCCTTATATTACGTATAAGCCTCTTCCTTTTTTGAAATCATTCTAAGACCTCAACATTGCTCACACGCTCGGTCCATGATATCCTCAGCATCCTTCTGTAGAACGACATCTCTGTCGCCTCGAGTCTCTTCTTCATCTTTGGGGAAATCGTCCAACATTCGCTGCCGTAACGAAGGACAGATGTCATGTAACAGTTCAGTATACTTTTCTTTGCGACTAAATAAGTCCTCCTGTCTCGCAGTACTCTGCCCAGCTTTTGGAATGTGCCCTTGGCCATCCCAATACGCCTACGGATCTCAGTTTCGTAATTTCCGTCCTCTGTCGAGATACTTCCCAGATATTTAAACTACCGCGCTTACTTGATTCTAGTGTTCCCGACCTTTCAATCGCATTGCGGGCTCATTCTCTTATAGACAACCATAGGTTTCTTAATTATCTGTAATTTGCACAGACTGCCTGGGTAAAGATAGTGAACGATTTAATAGTCATCCCACTCCACGGTTTTAAAACCTTCGCTTAGACTTGCTAACAACCAAGATTAGATAACCCTGTTTAATCTGCTATTCAACACATTTTTATGAAATGCCACAAATCTTGAGGAGGAGATCCTTCACAGTTAACCATAAATTTCCATTATTTCCGGTATCGCCATAATGTCTTTTTTTTTAATCAATTCACTCTCAAACAAGGTGGGCATGCCATTAGCACACGCAGGGGTTTACAGGGAATTAAAGTGAAAGAAAAATCACAGAATAGGAAGGAATGCTGAAAGAACGAAAGATGAACAGGATTCAAGACAGCTTTTAATATTTTGCAGATTGTATTTATCAGGGAAGTAAGTAAAGGGAATGGAGTTTCACAAGCGGGAAATACGAGCAAAGAAACTGCTGGATGAGAAGTGGCGGTTGCATTTAACTATTACAACAGTAAAATGGTAGGACCTACATGCCAATGTTGTCGGGGAACCAGGGAAAAAAAGTTCGCCAGAGAAGTTGTCATGAAAACATTTGTAGAAAACAACACATAAAGGCCACAACACGTCGGTGAGAATGTGACTGAAGTTGAGATGCCAGATCAGGATCGATTATATCGCAGATACTTCGTTTGATTTGTAAGGAAAGAGTGGTAAGTAAGTTCTCGTTGTATTCATCACTGTTTTGTAATACGATTTGTCTTTCTCCGAGACTGGTTGCCAACAAAGGTTAGACAGTGATGCATATTCTGCTGCTTAAACCATTTTAAAACCTCATGTCCCTTTTAGAGGTAGGTCATCTGTCTGTGAATGAGTTTCTTTTCTATGTTTTCCTGATAAATATAATGAAATGATCTCAGTGTCTTCTTTCTCGTAGACTAGATGACAAATATGGCTAGTGAGATAAGTGTACTCTTTTATGATACCATAACTGAACAGAGAAGTTATATTTGTGACTTTTCAAGTTCACTAATACATTGGATTAGAAAGAGGCCCGGTGGAGTAATGTGTAGCGGATCGGATTGAAGAATCGGAGAGCCGAGTTCGAATTCCAGTCAAATCCATTACATTCACTTACGTGCTAATACCGTTGGGAAAAGTATGATTCCTCTTTTTCTCCCCCACCCCAATTATGGGTAAATAGCAGGATAGACCGGGTTTGGATGGCAACTGGTCTGCAAGAAAGAAAGAAATGGCAACGTACTGCAGGAAAATAATCTGCTTCGTCAGTCATATATACGTATATCAAGCATAGCACATAACTGACTGGATTAGGATGAGAATCGAACCTGGCTCGCCTATTCCGTTTCCCGTGGTGGTAACCGTTACAGTACCTAAACTTCTTATACGAGAATAGGGAAATCAGTACAGGTTGGTAATAAAAAATATTTAGCATGCTAGAGACATTTGGTACGCTAAAATATAAGATAACCTAATTACTGATGAAAATAAATTGCTTCTGTAAAATCTCGAGAATTTAAAATTATAATGTGGCATAAAAAGAAATTGTAAGTGTTCTGGACGCGTGAGCCGCCCCATCGGAGGTGATGTTGAAGGATGAAAGCCTTGATGTTGGGAAAAGATGTTCGAGATTAAACATATTTGTTGGTGATGCGGTGTACCCAACTGATGCGAAGTATTCTCCGGAGCTTCCTTTGCTGGAACCACTCCAGACTTTTGATGTCCCGACGATACAAAGTCCAGGTCTCGTAAGCGTACAGAAGGTTGGAGAGGACCATTGCCCGGAAGGCTATGGTTTTGGTTAGCCGCAAGATGCTACGCGAAGGCCCAAAATGACGCTTCATTTGAAGACATCCCTGACACAGAACAACATCGAACCTGAGACCTGGGAAACCGTTGCTGAAAATAGGCCTACCATCCGGGCGCAGGGAGACTTTCGAATCCAACCATCGACATGGAGATGATCTGCGAGGGGCTGTCAGGAGGGTACGAATCGCCCAGCTACGTCTACCACACACTGTGACTCCTGCTAACCACTCTTCATGAGGAGGCTGGACTTTCACAGCCATCTCCGCCGCCGCCGCCACCAGAGGGGAGAAAGAAAATCTGGAGAGATCATGACGATCCGAATGATCTGATGCGAGCGGGTAACGAAAAAGAAAGAAGTATTTTGGATAGAAATTTCTAAACAAATTCTGAGAATGCCTTTCAAAGAAAACTGCAATAAATATATTAAAAAAAAAAAAAACGGCGTTGTGGAAAAACAAAACAATACAAAGAAAAGAGGATATATCTATTCAAGCCAGTTGATTGTGTTCGTAGTTACCGGGAGATTTTAGATTCACAAACTCATTTTCTTAACGTGGAATCTCCTTTGTTATATCGGCCGTAATTGTCATTGACTCACGATTGTCTCGAAGATTGATGGCTACACGAGAATGCACTCGTCTGATATTGGAAGGTGATAGCGATGTAGTTATCTCCCTTGAAAATTACTTGCTTCATCATGCCACAGCATGTCGAAGCTATTCAGCAGAGAGCGAGCCCATTTGTTTGCGACAATTGCATTTAAAAGACAGTTATTTGGAACTGGAATCATGATGAATTGGACATTTTGCTAAATCTATCTTTATTCTTAGGCGGCCTTCGCTGTTAGCTCTTGATATTTCACACAACTGAGACATTTTGAATTTAACGAAGGAATATTTTGATAGAAGGAGAAAAGAATTTAATCGACTTAATTCTGTTAAAGTAGGTACCTCCACGAGATCACTAAAAAAAGATCATAGCATGATGAAAAAGACACCAAACTTGACGAAAACAAAATTTTATCGTCTCAATGATTATGTTATTATTAATAGGAAAGATCAAAGTATTTTTTAATCGTTCCTAGCACGTCCGAAATTTTCGTGAAAAAAATTGTTTTTTTTTTTTAGTCAGCATTGTCAGATAATTGTTAGATCATGGCAACCATTTTTTTCCTTTAAAAAAATTTATACATCATTTTGAAATTCTTTTAAAAAATCAATTATCATTTTCTCAAACTTATTTTAAGAAAATCAGAAATTATAATGTTTATTTAAAATATTTTGAACCAAGCTTAACTTAACTTCTGCGCCGAAAAGATGTAATTTGAAAATAAAACAAAGCTGGTCATAAACTTTCGCGTCACTTGACAGGTTTTGAATGACATATTGATGGATTACGTGAGGATAAATTGTTCTACGGAAGGAGAAAAGTGAAATTATTTACATTTAAGTGAACAAATTATTTACCTCGTTATTTTAAGGAAAACTTTTAACTTTTGGTTTTGTACTTAGCTTTCACATTTACGTTTACGATGCTTTATGGAACATATATTCTAAAGAAATTAAAATAAGACTGTTAAGACTGAGATTAAATTTCATAAGAAAAGTATCCAATTAATTTATAGGTACCTTTTTCATGTAATTTTATCAGAAGTGTACATAAAATACTATAATTTTATGTACATGTATTATATTTTACTGTATTATTTGTATTTCTATTCATTTTATTATTAATTTTGATATTTCATTTATGGAAAAAATGCCGTAACTGAGATTAATATAAAAATAAGATCATATAAATTTCATAAGATGATACTGATACTTTTAGGTACCCTTCTCAGTCGAAATTGAAAAATCAAATTAACTTCTCCACACGTGTTTCGTAAAAGTAAAGGCCTTAAATGCGGAGAACAATGCTTAACTCAAACAACGCAACTAAATCATATTCTGGTTGGTCTTCCGTACTTTATAATTACAGCCCGATTATAAACACAAAATTACATTTCTTAATTACTGCAGGTCTTCTGATTAGTTAAATCGATACAATTTACAACGCGCTAAAAAAAGATCTATCTCATAAGGATACATAGGAAAGTGGATGGGGCTTTTAGCTAATTTTAAAAATATTTCAACAACTTAAATGTAAAAACCTATTATAATGAAAGAAATAATAAATAATTGTATTAAAATTCATTTCTCATCAAAAAAATATTTTGCTTTCAGAAAACATTGTTCATATTCATAAAAACAATTAAAAGCAAATAAAAGCATTTGAAATTAAAAAAATATATTTATTTTATTCAGTTTTGTATGTTACAATTCAGAGCTGATTTTCAGGTAGGAAGGGGTCCAATTAAAAACAACAACAAAAAAAAACATGATTTGTATTCCTCAAAGCCTTGTGCTATTAACTATTGTAATTACTAAAGTGGACTCGATCGAATTCCTAGAGTTTTCATAAAATTAGTTATGGGTGGATAATAAATTATAAAATATATTTCTTCCATTACTTTAATAAAAAAAAACATATTTATATTAATTTCGATCATCTGTAAATAGTTTCTGAAAGTTTCATTAACATCCGGCAATTATTTTTATTTTTGCAAGATTTTCCAAATTAATGTGTCATACAAAAAAAAAATAAATGTGCTAAAAATTGTATATGTTATTTTATTAGTTTGGTGCAAAAATAATGACGTAATAATGTCGTTTTTTTAACGTTAAAAATACGTCAAAAAACGACATTATTACGTCATTATTTTTGCACCAACCTAATACTACTTCCGGTGATACAAAGAGAAACAAGGATTTTTAAATCAAAATTCTGAATGTTTTAAAAAGAAGGAAATTTTTTTTTTAAATAATTAAAATAAACTTTGATCTTTTCTCTTAAGGATAACATAAACATTTAGAGGATAAAAAATTTGTTTTCGTCAAGTTTGGCGTCTTTTTCATCATGCTATGCTCTTTTTTTAGCGATCTCGTGGAAGTACCTATGTTGAAGTGAGATGAGACTCAGCAATCAATGCTCGTAACTATATCAATCAATAATACAAACTATCTTTATCTATAATTCTCAAAATGTGTGTGTATGTATGTGTGTGTGATCGGATGTTGTTTATGCGTTTCCACAGTTTTCATCGGACTTCAATGATTTTTTTTTTTTTTTTTTTGTTTAATAGATAATTCTTCAGTGCCGGTTTTGAGTCCAAATTGGCTGGAAAAAAATTACAACCTTGAAGGTGAAACATCGATAAAACTGATTTTTTACACTTTGCGCAAAAATCAAAGAAAAAATGTAATGTCTATAAAAAACAGCGTACAATCAATTTTGAGAGTTGAAATCTAACGCACAGAATTGAATTATAACATATATATATATATATATATATATATATATATATATATATATATATATATATATATATATATATATATATATATATATATATATATATAGTGAAACGCGTAAATATTGGATACATTTTATTTTCTGTTATAACTCTAGTTTATGTTCGCCATTTTGCCTGATATTTGGTAATATCTCGTAAAGTTGTTTTAGTTGTATGTGGAAGGAAAATTAAAAACTCATGGTTGAATCCATTTTTTTTATCAAAGTTCAAAATTACCCTATATCAGGCAAAATGGCGAACATAAACTAGAGTTATAACAGAAAATAACATGTATCCAATACTTATGCGTGTTACTGTATATATATATATATATATATATATATATATATATATATATATATATATATATATATATATATATATATATATATATGTATAATTATTGTATATAATTATTATGGCGGTCCATGGAAGAGATTCTATCCTTGCAAGATTGAGAACGCAAAAACGGCTATTTTCAGAACCACCCCCATTCAAATTGTTACACCCACCCACCATTTGGGGATGTGCCTTATTTCCACCCAATTGTTGTTACTAATATTAATTTTGATGTGGGCTGATTTAAACTTAAACTGCTTCAATTGAACGGCAAAACTCCTAGTAATGAAACACCAGATCGTAGACGGGTTATACTGCTTGATTATCGATAAAAATACATACGCACACGGCTTATGGTCATATCACGTTAAAGCTCCAGTTTTCGTACATTCATCGAATTTAAGCAACATTCATGAATATATATCTATTGATTTTATGCCATTGAACTGCAGAAGTTAAGCAACGTTGAACCTATATAAGGTGTCCGCTTAGGAATAACGGGTGGTGTAAGCATCAATGTACGAGTGTCTGTATTGGTTAACGGCCCCGGATTTGGAAATAGGAGAGTTGATTTCAAATTCCAGTCGGCTTCATTATATCCAATTACATGCAAATACCCTTGGGAAACGTAATAATCCACTTCTTCTTCCCCACAGGTCTGGGTTAACTAACAGGGCTTGTATTAGTAAAATCATTATTACCGGCTAAAAATTAATATTATCTAAAAATATTTTTATCAAATGGATTTATAAACCGTAAGAACAACTCAATCAATGCATCATGAGACATATATGGACACGTACAGACACATGTCTGTGTGTAAAATTTCAGAAAATATATGTAAAAGGACAATATGAATAAAGACAAAAGTTCAACTTATCTTAGTCGACAGTTTTCTCCTCTGAGTGAGGTTAACAAGTATTGTTTCATATTGAATTATAAATAAATCTATTATAATTAAAGAAATTAAGTATATATATATGTATATATATATATATATATATATATATATATATATATATATATATATATATATATATAGATAGATAGATAGAGAGAGAGAGAGAGAGAGAGAGAGAGGAATGGTATAGATGTGACATATTTAATATTGTTCTGGATAACATAACAAATAGATAATTACATTCGCCTTACGATAGATAATACTGACTGTAATAGATAGATAGATAGATAGATAGATAGATAGAGAGGAATGGTATAGATGTGACATATTTAATATTGTTCTGGATAACATAACAAATAGATAATTACATTCGCCTTACGATAGATAATACTGACTGTAATAGATAGATAGATAGATAGATAGATAGATAGATAGATAGATAGATAGATAGAGAGAGAGGAATGGTATAGATGTGACATATTTAATATTGTTCTGGATAACATAACAAATAGATAATTACATTCGCCTTACGATAGATAATACTGACTGTAATAGATAGATAGATAGATAGATAGATAGATAGAGAGAGAGAGAGAGAGAGAGAGAGAGAGGAATGGTATAGATGTAACATATTTAATATTGTTCTGGATAACTTAACAAATAGATAATTACATTCGCCTTACGATAGATAATACTGACTGTAATAGATAGATAGGTAGATATTAGGTTGGTGCAAAAATAATGACGTAATAATGTCGTTTTTTTACGTTAAAAATAGTTCAAAAAACGACATTATTACGTCATTATTGTTGCACCAACCTAATAGATAGATAGATAGATAGATAGATAGATAGATAGATAGATAGATAGATAGATAGATAGATATTTTTTTATTCTAATGAATCAAGGTTTGTAACCAGGATTTATATACAAGAGCTAAAATGTTATTGGTATTTTTAGATTTAAGAACGTTCATAGATATTCATCAGTTTACCCGAAAAGTCTTGATAAGTCCTGGTTCATGTCCAGTGATACAATTCAATATCAAATAAAAGAGAGTAAATGATGTCTTGAATTATATCTTTAATGCAAGTTGGTATTTAAATTATATTTATGTGTTATATATTTTAAATAAAGATAAGGTTATGGATTTAACCGTTTTCTTTGGATTATTTTAAACATTTTATAGTCATGTATGATTTTGTTTACGAGCATCGAAATCATTTTAAGTTTACAGCATCTGGCACTTCCAAGCTGTCACCCAGGTTTAATTTGTTCGTTTGTTTGTTTGGGTTTTATGGCATCTCAACCACTGTGGGTTATTTAATACCAAATCCAGTTTATGAATTTTAAATGCCTACATTATTGGTTCCAAAAAACGTATAGCTGGCAACACTGTATCAAAAACTAATAGCTGGCAACATTATTTTTCCGAAAACATTATCTGAGACCTTGCTGTTGGATGTAGTTTATCGCCATACCCAGGACGCGGATGTAGTTTACCGTCATACCCAGGACGTGAGTAAGACTTGGAAAAACTAGGAGTTCACTATTTGCCCATAGCTGGGTCCCTAACAGGTACTACCACCCCGGGTCAAGGTTGACCTGGGAACACCAGCAATTAAGAGGTGGTTACACGCTCCTCAAAACCTCCTGATCAGAGGCCTTGCTGTTGGATGCAGTTTAACGTCATACTCAGGACGCCTCATTGGGGTGGGAGGTCTTACCCCTCTACAGAGGTGCAGTCGGCGTATTCTAAAGCCCCAGCCGACAGGGCCGAGCCATGTTTAACGATACTCAACTACCGGTATATTAAACATTATTTGACCATGAGGCAAATGTCGAACACGCTTACTTACACTATAATTATCATAAAATTTGTCAAAGGAACATAAACTGATGCTGGAAAAGAAATCAAGAAAAACAAATAGACTTCTGTATACACCATGTTGGGGTAAGTATGAAATGGCTATATGGCGCGCCTCTCTAAGAACAAGCTAAATACAGCCGTCCATAGAAAAATATATAGAAGTCAGGTTGAATAATTTTTTTTTTTTAATTTATGTTGCCGATAGAAAGGTTGGGTTTTACTGGGCATTGAAGCCAATAGATACTAAAATGTAAGTCTTTTAGAATTGTCGTGACCTTGAGAATTAAAATATTTTCATTTTATGTAATGTAACCAAGATAAGTTTCAGGAGACGGAAGAAGGTGCTTGACAGCTGGTTCAGTTGCAGGGAAGAAATCTGAAGTGTCAACATTTCTGAGAAAAATGGTAGTCATTAGAGATTTTGTTAATGATAATATTGTGCTATATATATATATATATATATATATATATATATATATATATATAGAGAGAGAGAGAGAGAGAGAGAGAGAGAGAGAGAGAGAGAGACAGAGAGACAGAGAGATATATATATATATATAGTGGAGTAGACTGAGTAAGGAATATTTTGCGAAAATATTGCAATACTGTTTCTATGAAATAAATAATATTGACTATGATAGATAAATATGAATTAACCGATATATATATATATATATATATACACACACACACATATATATATATATATATATATACTTACATATATATATATATATATATATATATATATATAGATAGATAGATAGATAGATAGATAGATAGATAGATAGATAGAGAGAGAGAGGAATGGTATAGATGTGACATACTCATTAACAAATAGATAATTACATTCGCCTTACGATAAATAATACTGACTGTAATAGATAGATAGATAGATAGATAGATAGATAGATAGATAGATAGATAGATAGATATTGCGATAATATTGTTCTGGATAGATAAATACAGCTGCATAGAAAGAAATAATACTGACTGTGATAAACATTTATATATACATATATATATATATATGTGTCTGTGTGTGTGTGTGTGTAAGTATTTATGTATGTATGTATGTATATATATATATATACGTGTGTTTGTGTGTGCGCACGCGCGTGTGTGTGTGCGCGTGTGCGCGTGTGCAACAACCGAAAAAATAAAATATATCTCTTGGACTGTCAGTGTGTACCGAGCTGGCATGTATTCCGGTTACAATGTCAAATTTTATTTTGGTTCCCCTGAAAATCCTTAAAAATATCGTTTCTGCCATTCTCGAGTGACTTTGGCGAAGATGGGATGCACAATCGGCGCCATCCTTTCAAAACGTTTCTGGCTATTAAAGAACCCTGTTAGTGCACCCATTATTACGTGGAATATTGTTGCTGAAGCCGATCCTGACAAAAGGAAAAGCAATAGATGTAATTTGTTTTGTTGTGACGTTGGTTTTCTTGAAACACTAAAATAACCTTAACGTATTAAACAAGAGAAATGAATTGATGATTACGTGTAGGCATCACAATAAATATAATAATAATGTCGTTTTTTGACGTATTTTTTAACGTCAAAAAACGACATTATTAAGTCATTATTTTTGCACAAACCTAATATATATATATATATATATATATATATATATATATATATATATATATATATATATATTGAATAAAAACAGACCACGATGGAACCTTAACGTGGTCTGTTTTTATTCAAACATATCTGCTCTGAATTTTACATTGAGCTCTCCGGATATCATCCTCCTCGGGTCTACCCATACGGATTACCTAAGTTTGCATAAACTATATATATATATATATATATATATATATATATATATATATATATATATATATATATATATTATATATATATATATATGTATGTGTGTGTGTGTGTGTGTGTGTATGTGTGTGTGTGTGGCGTTTATTTTAAATCCCAAATATGTTTTTAAAATAAAAGACGGCAATCTCCGTATAATATTTGACTGCACCAACATTGCATTTAACAGATATTTTTATAAAAAAATTAAATGACATTACAGTCAGCATCTAAAGTTTGCGAGTCGTTCTGCCGTCAAGGGATAATATGTATATTTCTTAATATATAGTTAATAACTCTATTTTATTACATCGAGAACTATACATATATATATATATATATATATATATATATATATATATATATATATATATATATATATATATATATATATATGGGTAAAATGAGAACAAATTGGGCATAATTCCACTGTACGGAATATTTAATTTAAAAGATGCTTCAATGTAGAATAGAGAAAAATATTATATTTCACTAGCCATTAGTTTAACGTCGCCCGAAAAAAAATATTTGTAGAGTTGAAACATAACTTTCATTATGTAGCGATTTTTAAAATTTTTAATATCCTAAAATAAATAATTATATATATATATATATAGTGTAACCTCGATTATATAACGTCTCACGTGTCGAAGGAATCGGTTTTCGAACAGCAAAGAAATGCCTCGGTTATCGAACAAAATTTAGGTTCCCGAACAACATAGCCGAAATGAGTTCAGACGAACGGAATAATTTCTGAGTCGACCACCGCGTTCTATGCATTGGTGTGTTGCGTTGTATTGTGCTTTTTTTCCCTATTTTATTGCACTGTGACTTTTTCTTCTCTACATTGATTCCTATTGGGAAAATAGTTTCAGTTTACGAACATTTCGCGTTACGAACGGCCTTAAGGAACGAATTAAATTCGCGAACCAAAATTGCACTGCAGATAGATAGATAGATAGATAGATAGATAGATAGATAGATAGATAGATAGATAGATAGATAGATAGATATACATTGCAATAGTTGGATTGACTAGATAGATAGATAGATAGATAGATAGATAGATAGATAGATAGATAGATAGATAGATATACATTCCAATAATTGGATTGGATAGATAGATAGATAGATAGATAGATAGATAGATAGATAGATAGATAGATATACATTGAAATAGTTGGATTGGCTAGATAGATAGATAGATATACATTGAAATAGTTGGATTGGCTAGATAGATAGATAGATATACATTGAAATAGTTGGATTGGCTAGATAGATAGATAGATAGATAGATAGATAGATAGATAGATAGATAGATATACATTCCAATAATTGGATTGGATAGATAGATAGATAGATAGATAGATAGATAGATAGATAGATAGATTGATAGATAGATAGATAGATAGATAGATAGATATACATTGAAATAGTTGGATTGGCTAGATAGATAGATAGATATACATTGAAATAGTTGGATTGGCTAGATAGATAGATAGATAGATAGATAGATAGATAGATAGATATATAGATAGATAGATATACATTTCAATAGTTGGATTGGCTAGATAGATAGATAGATAGATATGAAATGAAATACTATTGACGGTGGCCGAGTGATTGATTGATTGATTATATTCTTTACAGCTTCTCTACACTGTTTCAAGCCGGAACATATTTT
Organism: Acanthosepion lycidas; assembly: GCA_963932145.1. Classification (NCBI taxonomy): domain Eukaryota; kingdom Metazoa; phylum Mollusca; class Cephalopoda; order Sepiida; family Sepiidae; genus Acanthosepion; species Acanthosepion lycidas. The sequence continues at coordinate 48,852,290 of OZ010609.1, read as the reverse complement.
TAGATCTTAAGGATAATTCTTTTTGTAGAACAAATAATTAGATCATATAAATATTTTAATAAAATAAAATAAAAATTAAAATATTAAAATTAAATATTAAATAATATTAAATAGTTAAATTACATTTTATCTAATGGTTATTCATTCTTTTTAGATTTGTGGGAAATGGACTTTTCATCTTTTCCTGCCCTCTTATTTAGATAAACATGCGGTCAAGTTTATTTCTTTAACCACTGAACTCGCTCTGACTCCGTTTGATAGAAGTTTAGATTCATTAATAAATGGCAGACGTGGAATTATTGAGTTTAACCTGTATGGGTAAAGCTATGTATACGCACGAAGTGTCAACTTTAAATCCTGCGTAACAAGCCCAGACATTGTGGCACCTCGTCATCAGGTCGGGAAATACATTTTTTATACATAGACTCTGCCAATTTCTTTGATGTTATTCTGAATATCTACATTACCCGTGTATGATTATAGTCTTATCGCTTTTTACTCTAATTGAATCGAAAAAGCTTCCCTAAAATAAAAAAATAAATAAGGGGCAATAAGTTAATGTACTCCGGCTGCATTTGTACTCATGGGAAGAAAACCGTAAAAAATATCTCCACGTGTTTTTATGTTTGCATATGTTGTGATTGATTGTAGAATGTACGTTTCTGGATATTAGTGTGAGCGTATCGCTGTTGGAAGTGTGTGTCTATGTGTCTATATGTTTTGTCTCCTACCAAAATCAGTGTAATTATCTGCGCCTGTATATATATATATATATATATATATATATATATATACACACAGTGTAACCCGGATATTATAGAGACCCGGATATAAGAGAGATTTTCTCTGGTCCCAAATTAGAGCCATACTTACCTAAACAAAATAGCCCAAACCCGGATATAAAAGAAACCCGGATATAAGAGTCTTCTTATCCGATCCCGACAACTCTCTTATATCCGGGTTACACTATATATATATATATATATATATATATATATTAAAAAGAAGAGAAGAGAGGTGCCGCTAACGTTTTTGGTTGTAATGTGGATTTTTTTACAAAAACAAATTATGCTTTATTTTCCATAAATTTACTACACGTGTTTCTGGTCTCGCGACCGTCTTCAGAAAAAAGGCAGAGATTTCCACATATTATTAAATATAATTAATAATATTTTAGTAATTCGAATGTCTTTCTTGAATTGGCAGTGAAGACTATTCACTGCCAATTCAAGAAAGACATTCGGATTACTAACGCAAAAACAGAGAATGTCTCATATCTAGAATATTTAACATTGAAAAACATAAGGAAAAAATTAATTATTTTTAATAATATGTGGAAATCTCCGCCTTTTACCTGAAGACGGCCGCGAGACCAGAAACACGTGTAGTAAAACTATGGAAAATAAGGCATACTATTTAAAAAAAAAAAAATCCACATTACAACCAAAAACGTTTGCGGCACCTCACTTCTCTTCTTTTTAATATACACACTTTTCTCTCGTTGGAACCACTACAACCTCTTTCTTATATATATATATATATATATATATATATATATATATATATATATATATATATATATATATATATATATATCAGGGGGTCGATTAAAATACGCGATCACGGTTTTGACCTGTCTGTCCCTTCGAGCGATACTTTTACAATGACCACTTTAACGCGTTATTTAAAAAAAAATTAAAAAATAAGCTACATAATTATCTTTCAAAAAATTCTACCCTTCACCTCCTCTTCCACTTCCCTTCTCATTACACCCAATATCCTGTCTTTCAATCATCATACGCCTCTTATTTGCGTAGCGTTCTTTGTATCTTTTTGAAATAAAGCGTTAAAGTAGTTATTTAAAAAGTATCGTCCAAAGAGATCCTCCATGTCTAAGCCGGGGTAGCGTATTTAAACTGATCTTCTGATTTTTAAACTTAAATGTTCTAAATGCTATTTTTATTTAAACTCATTATTTTCTCATGTATTGAGCACTCTTTAATATTGCTATTTCCTAGTCTGATTCAACTCTGACCATTAACCTTTAAAAACATACATACATACATACATACATATATATATATATATATATATATATATATATATATATATGAACGCGTCACAAATAACCTTATATATACGGCAAATATTATTTATGAATTTAAATGCCCATTAAGGAATTGTATTCCTGATCAATCAAAATTCGTAAATAATTATATAGGCCACACTACAACATGTTTGATACGCAGACTAACTCTATACCTTTCTGGCCATAGCTCAATTAGATCTCATTTAAATATTCATGGAGACCTACCGGACACTATTCGTAACATACTTGTTGACAGCACTAATATAATAGCATCATCTACATGGAAAAAAAAGGGCTAAAAATAATGGAAGCCTTATTAATAAAAACAAAAAAAAAACAACACTTAATAATATTAACTTTGAACATGGACACAATATCTTGACTGTGTTTTGAAAAATGAAAACATTTCATAAAACATACATACAACAAACTATTTCTAATTTTAACAGTTAAAATATAATCCTTGAAAATGGCTAACTGTACAGCTGAAAGCGCTCGGATAAAAAGAACATTTGGACAATTTTTATATAAATTATCATCCGAAAAGAAAAAAAAATATTAGTTAAAATATTAGTTAGATCGCATGAGAAATTGTATAAAAAACTAAATAAAAGCAACTTGTCAGTCGTTTTCAAAGAAATGTGCATGAAAGAAGGATTGCTGCCTAAATATATATATATATATATATATATATATATATATATATATATATATATATATATATATATATATGACAATGTGGAAAAAATTACTTGCAATACGTTTCGTCCTACAAGGACTTCATCGGACTAAATTTGTTATGTTGGTAAGAATGCAAATACTGTCGAGTAGAGAGGTGCTGGGAATTTTAGAAATTTTTTTTAGCCGAATGAATTTAGGGGCTTTTTTCTTTTTCTTTCCGTGGCTGTTGTAAGTAGGTACTCCACACTGTGACATTGGAAGATCTGCCAAAACTGATGGAACGACAAAGAAAATTTTTAAATATTTGAAAAGCTAATGTTTTTTTATTTTTATTTTTATTTTTTTTTTGAAGTTCAGCTAAGTGTCGGATAAAACAGACTGACCGAGTCCCATTTTCTTTCATTTTTTTTATTCATTATTCATGTGCTCTTTGTTTCTAGTGTGTCCGTTGCCACTTCTGTGCAGAATCTAATGTACGTTATTATAGTCCAAATTTATTGTGTGTGTATGTATGTATGTATATATATATATATATATATATATATATATATATATATGTGTGTGTGTGTGTGTGTGTGTGTGTGTGTGTGTGTGTGTGTGTGTGTAAAGAGAGAGAGATGTATATATTATCGCTTTAAACGTTATTTTTAGTGGATATTCTTATTTGAGTAGCCAACCCGTTTATTTATTAAACAGTATATTTATTTTCGTCTACCGGCATTAAAGTTCGAGAAGTAATACTGAAGGAAAATTTTCGCTCTCTATCAAATAAATATTCTGTTTAATAAAAGAAACGGGGCGTCTACTCAATACGAGTGTAACTTTTAAGTAATAAAATAAGAGTAATAACTTTTAAGTAATAAAAATGCGTATCTGTGTATGATTAATTCCTAAATATCCGTGCCGAATTTATATTTTAATAAAAAATTAACTATATTTTATTCAGTCATAAATTTAATCTTATTTGCAATGGATTTTTGACGTTTATCGGGCCGCCTTTCAAAATGTTTTGATTTTAAAATGTTTTGATCTTAAAATGTTTTCGACAAAAAATTGAAACTAGATTGGATAATTTTCAGCCTCAGAAATTTTTTAACTGAAGTGTAAAGCAAATCATTTATTGGGTGGCATTTCTCTTGAGTATGGACTAGAACAGACCAACCAAGTGCGATGTTTTTATTTTATTTTCTTATTTGTTATCTATGCAACCTTTATTTGCTTTAATCCACTGTGTATGTTGGCACAACCATGGTATATGGCCCTTGACGAAGGGCATATTATACAGACAACGAGAAGAGTATTGAGTTCACAATTAACTCCGGGGTTGTGGATTCTGTGATATCGACTAAGAATTTAAAAAAATGCATATGTCATCCAGATTGCTTGGAAATTATTCTGTTATAGACATATTTACATGGCGTTTGTAAGTAAATAATACTTATCTGAATAAAAAGAAAGACGGATATATTTGATTTAATGTCTACAGATGATTAAAATGACAAATGGAAATAATGACTCACTAAGCTACTATCAAAAGTTGATTTACCCCAATTAAGACTACTTTTATGAGACAATAAATATTAAAGATGAGAAATGTAGCTGACGGCCATATCACGTTGAAACACCGGTTCTCGTCCGATTGCCGAATTTAAGCAACAATCCGTACCTACATGGATGAGTAATTGGGAATACCAGATGTTGTAATTAAGGTGTGTGTGTGTGATGTAATGGCACGGTATTGTTAAACAGAGAATCGAGTCCCAATTTCAATTGGGTTCGTTATATTCAGTTACACGTAAATACCATTACGAAATCTATGAATCTCCCACTTCTCCCCCCAGCTATAGATTAATTAATAAGACTTGTATCAGTAAATGATTATTATCTCCAAGATATTCTTACAATATAATCTTATTTTTTGGCTTTAAAAATGCTTTCAAAAGGTTGATAAACCGTAAGAAATGAACAATCAAGTTCAATGAGAGGTCACTTCAGACGACTAATTTTATCTTTTAAGTTTTTTCAGTTTTTGGTTTAGATTAACTTTACATCCATAGTCCATGACACACTTTGGGTCATCGTCTATTGGCATGCCAATTTGGGTTTAAATCCATCAAGCAGTTTTGAGTATATAGTGTTCAAACAAATAGACGCTGCCAGATATGGTCTGGAGCCCCTTCTAATTGTCTCAAGTTCCTTGATAAAATCCAAAGACGGGTATGCAATGTAAATGGCTCTGATCTGGCATATCGTCAGCAGCCGCTCTCTCACAGAAGTGCCGTTGCCTCCTTCTGTCTTTTTTTTTTTACAAATACTTTCACGGTAACTGCTCCGATGAGCTGCTTTCGCTGGTTCCCAGACTTCATGAATTTAAGCGTTCAACTAAGCTAGCATCTCGCTGTCACCCTTTCGCTGTCGAAACTGTTAAATGTAGCCGTCTCTTCTACTCCAATAGCTTCAATTCTCGTACTTCTCGCCTGTGGGACTCCCTCTCCATTTCTTGTTTTCCTGATAGCTATAATCTCCAACTATTCAAACGTAACGGCAATTGACGTCTCCAGATGCCCTGATCTATCCCCTAACCTTTTCGTCATATTTTTCTCTATCACTCCTTTTTGTTCTCACTCCAACTCTGTAACCCCTTGCGTGCTAGTGGCTTCCCGGATTGCTTGGTGTTAAATGCTTAAAAAAGAAAGAAAAAAGAAAAAGACAAATGCTTTATTTGTATAGTTTTGTCAGCAGTTTTTGATCACCAATCGGCCTTACTGCTTCAATGTAGCGGCAAATCGCTGCCTTATTAAGAATATAGTCAGGATGTGAGCGCATCGAACATGAGATAGAAGCTACAATCACATGGAAATGATCTCTATATAAAATGCAGGATGTGTGTGTGTGTGCGCTCGCGCGCTCTCGCACGCTCTCGCGCGCTCTTGCGCGTGTGTGTAACGAATGCACGGCCGGAATCTTCGACGGATTTGCACCAAAATTTACATGCACATGCTCCAAATTAGCGGGAAGGCCAAGACCGACGTTGCAATTCCAAACTCCCATCGATAGTGGAAATAATCGATTTTTTCATGCTTCTACGGCAGTTTTCATGTAGTTTGCGGCCATTTTGTACTGGCCAGAGTGAGAGCCAATAACTGGCTGCCACGAATAGGCAGGAAGATTTTATTGGCCAGCTGACTGACACGAATGTTAACTAGCATGCAAAAAAAAATCGATAGCTGCATTCGTCACAAGTGGGAAAAATTTAAATCTGCATGGCACTTTATTCCAATTGGCTCATTCGCTTGCTTAAACTCAACGTTGATTCTAATTCCGCAGAACTGGGTTTGGTGTGAAAAAGTACTTATTGTTAAGATTATTTTTTCATTCGGTTTTTCCAGTTACGAGTCCTTTTTTAAAGCTGATCGTTTTGTGTTCATTTTGTTTAGTTCTTTTTTCGTAACAGATTTAATGTTTAGTATAGAGCTTAGAAAAAATTCGCAGTGTGAGATAGGCAAGAAGTAAGGCATGTAGCAACATCAGCACGGCAAAGGGCACTCCTTTAAAGGCAAGGAAGGGCAAAAATATTTTAAGTCAAGTAATAGCGATTGCTGTATGAGTCGTACGATTTTTGAATCAAGCACGGACAACGGCGGGCCATACTGCTAGTTTATTAGTAAAAGCAGCCTGGTGGAATCTTTTTCAGCGTGAGGTGTCGTTGGGAAGTACGAGAAAAACAAACCATGTACGGACTCATCTCTTTTGAGTGACTTCTTCTTTATGTGTCGTGCTCTCTCAGGACGTAGGCGATCATTACTCTCCACAACGTCCTGTTCCTTGTAGCTCTTAAAAAAAGATTGTCTTTCTGTTATTTCTTCTAATCCCAGTTCCGTTATCCATTTAATTAAGTTCACTAAGTACGTTATGTGTCGTTATCTATATCTATCTTGCACTTAATCTGTCCTGTGAGTATCAGATTTTCCGAGGACTCTTTTTCATTATATGCACTAGAAACCTCAACAATCTCTTCCTGGTATTACGTTTCCATTTTTCTCATTTTCTCTAAAACTCCGCGGTTGCTCACATGTTCGGTTCATAGTATCCTCAGCATCCTTCTGTAGATCCACATTTCAGTTGCTTCAAGTCCCTTCTTTATCTCTGAGGAAATTGTCTTGCACTCACTACCATATAAGAGGATATTACGTAACTGTTTAATACTATGTTCCTTGTTTTTAAAGAAGTTATTTTTCTATTTCTTAATACTTTACTTAGCTTTTCTAAGGCATATTTCACTATCCGAATGAGCCTTCGGATGTCAGTGTCACACTTTTCGTCCTATGTTAAAACATTTTCCAGAAATATAAATTTCTGCACTTGTTTGATTTTGGCATCTCTGATTTGCAATTCGCACTTTAGGGTCATCCTTTTATTAGGTTGGTGGAAAAATAATGTCGTATTCTCACATATGTTACTATGTGAGAAAACGACATTATTTTTACAAGGAACAGGGGAAGCTCAAAGTAATTAGATGAAACTGGCTGGACGAAACATTAGGTTGGTGCAAAAATAATGTCGTTTTCTCACATATGTTACTATGTGAGAAAACGACATTATTTTTACAAGGAACAGGGGAAGCTCAAAGTAATTAGATGAAACTGGCTGGACGAAACATTAGGTTGGTGCAAAAATAATGTCGTTTTCTCACATATGTTACTATGTGAGAAAACGACATTATTTTTACAAGGAACAGGGGAAGCTCAAAGTAATTAGATGAAACTGGCTGGACGAAACATTAGGTTGGTGCAAAAATAATGTCGTTTTCTCACATATGTTACTATGTGAGAAAACGACATTATTTTTACAAGGAACAGGGGAAGCTCAAAGTAATTAGATGAAACTGGCTGGACGAAACATTAGGTTGGTGCAAAAATAATGTCGTTTTCTCACATATGTTACTATGTGAGAAAACGACATTATTTTTACAAGGAACAGGGGAAGCTCAAAGTAATTAGAGGAAACTGGCTGGACGAAACATTAGGTTGGTGCAAAAATAATGTCGTTTTCTCACATATGCTACTATGTGAGAAAACGACATTATTTTTGCACCAACCTAATACTAACCACGATGCATCCTGTCTTGCAGTTGATGTTTAATCCTTTCTTCTCGCCTTCCTTCACTATCTTCTTTAGTAATTTTTTAAGAGTTTTCATTCTGTGTCTACTATCAATATTGTCTCATCAGCATATCTTATTTTGTTTAGATTCTGGCCGCCCATAATAAATCCTGGTAGAACTTCTAGTTTTCTCAGAATTGCCTCGGTGTATAGGTTGAATAAGTCCAGTGGGAAGACATGTCTTTGTCTTACACCGATTTCTATTTTTGTATATCTACTGAACTCATTTTCTACCCTACGAAGTTAGTTAACTGCTAGTATATGTCCTTGGTCATTCTAATATCCATTCCATGTTTGCCAAGCAGTTCCAACAATCGCTCTCTCACAGACGCGACGTCGCTTTTCTCTGTCTTTTTTATAAATAATTTCATGGCAATTGCTCCGAGGAGCTGCATTCGCTGGTTTCCCAGACTTCAAGCGCCCTACAAGACTGGGATTCCGCTCTCACCCTTTCACTGTCGAAACTACTAAATGTAGCCGTCTCTTCTACTCTAATAGCTCCATGTCTCGCACCTCTCGCCTGTGGAACTCCCTTCCCTATTCTAGTTTCCCTGTGAGCTATAATCTCCAACTATTCAAATGTAATGTCAATCGACATCTCCAGTTGCCTCGATCTATCCACTATCCTTCTCCTTATCCTTTCCTCTATCACATCTATCTGATCTTGCTCCAAAACTTCTGTAACTCCTTGCGTCCTAGCGGCTTCCCGCCTTGCTTAGGGTGAAACGCTTAAAAAAATCTAGAAAACCCGAGTGTATGTACTTCTGCATTTCTATTGCTCATTCTGGTAAAATTGTGTTCATAAATATTGCATTACTTCTTCCAGTGTCTTTGACGAACCCGCACATTTCCTATCTTATTTCCTACCTGATTCTGCTGCGAGCTCTATTCTTCACATTTCGGAGGATCAGATTCGTTATATAGCTTATTAACCTAATTGTTCAATGAAGTTAACATTCACTTGAACCTAGCTTCTTAGATAGCGCTTTGAAAATTGATATACTTATTAATTGCAGTATATCGTAACGGTTGTAGATTTCATCTATTATTTCTGTAATTTGAGCTATGCCGAAATCGTCTAATGTTGCTAGTATCTCTATTACTATCCCGTCTGGCCCTGCCGCTTTGTTTTTCTTCACTTTAACTAGTACAGATTCCACTTTGGACTTTAATATTTCTGGTCCGTCGATATTTCTGTTTGTTGCCGGCTGTTCTCTTTCATCGTGGAAGACTTCGATATATTCGTTGCTTCACTGAAGTAGATTTTCTTTCTCTACCATCAGCGTTCCCTCCTTGGATTTTATACCTTCTGTTGATGAGCATGTCTTCTGTCCTGTTAGTTATCCTATTTTAATTCATATATTCGATATTAATTTTTTCTATTTATGTACAATTTTCGTTGAGTCACTCCTCTTTAGACTGCTTGCATTTGTTCCTTATTTCTTTTTGTAGTGTCCTAATTCTGTTCTGTGTCTTGGCATGTTTTTTTTTATCTCCTCACCATATCGAGAATTTTG
>OZ010609.1:48822841-48837841 GCA_963932145.1 Acanthosepion lycidas | reverse complement strand
TTCCTCTGAAAATTTGAAGAAGTTTGTGGAGTGCTAGCCTGTTGACCAAAAACGCACAGAAGATTAAGTAAAGTGTAAATAATCCTTATTGGTAACAAATACAAACACATACTAGTGACTGGTCAGGGCGCCTGCTTGCCGGATTGCAAGTGGGTCGCTGATGGAGTACCCCGCCTCTATATCAAGTATTAGGTTGGTGCAAAAATAATGACGTAACAATGTCGTTTTCTGGCGTATTTTTTAACGTCAAAAACGACATTATTACGTCATTATTTTTGCACCAACCTAATAAAAATGCAATAAAGAAACAAAAACAAACTGATTTAGTAATAAAAAGGAATAACAACTTTATAAAGTAATTTGTTCACTATCAGTTATTCAACTTCAATGTGAGAGGACATTTACAAAGATAATGATCATAAAGACAAGATTAAGAAATTCGCTTTCTGAGGAGAAAGCTGAATCATACATACATTCCATTGAAAAGGAATTCTTAGATGAATCGGATGCAGAAGCCATTATTGGCAGATTTGCGCGATTACTTTTTGTGCTTTTCAACTATCTGTTATGGTTTAAATTGTTCAGCAGCCTACTCAAACATATTAACCAATCACTTAAAATACAAAAAAATAAATCCATTATAACATTCTATATTTACATTTGATACCTACTGCCAGTAATATGTAGCGTAGATTTTAAGTTCTTTTTTAATCATCTCAAGCCAAGCAAGGCAATGAAACCCCTAAAACGCAAGATGTTACTGAGTGTTACAGAATATGAGAAAAATAAAACCACATAAATTAAGAAGACATGTTTATTAACGACTCACATTGTATTTAAAATTGGGAAAATCGAAGTTGACTGGAAATCAAGAATTATGAAGAGAGCAGTTCATTTGTACGAACTATAAAAGGGTTTGAGCAGATGATTATTAATTATATTATTGTAAAATATTTTCGTACATTATTATTACGAATTCAAATCATGGTCGAATTAAACACACAATATGGTGGTTTTCTAAATCTCTGCAAATTGCTTTTGTTAAGGGCTAAAAAAATATCACGTCTAAACTCTATTTTTGATTCTCTTCTGATCACAAATGGAAAAAGATAATTATTCAGTTTCTTGAAAACACTATTTACCCAATTCTATAATTACTTAATTACACGAGTATCCAATCTCTTTTTCCAACGGTTCTAGTCCTGCGTATGACGATGAACTACATCAGGCAACAAGGCCTCTGATCGGGAGATTGAAGGTTTTAAAGAGCGTGGAACTACCTCATAATTGCCGATGTTCCCAAGTCTATCCTGACCCAGGTTGGTAGCACCTGTTAGGGTCCCAGCTATGGGCAAATAGTGGAAGCGAAACAATACAGTTTGAAAAAAAATACGTTTTTATAGTAAAAATACCAGCAATGTATATACAAAATTAGCAACAATACATATTTATAGTAATAATGAGCAACAATACATATTATAGAAAAATATGTCCAACAAATACATTTTAAAAAATGACCAACAATACATTTTATAGCAAAATGATCAACAATGCATTTTATAGCAAAATGATCACCAGTACATTTTATAGCAAAATGATCAACAATGCATTTTATAGCAAAATGATCAACAATGCATTTTATAGCAAAATGGCCAACAATACATTTTATAGCAAAATGATCAATAATGCATTTTATAGCAAAATGATCAACAATGCATTTTATAGCAAAATGATCAACAATGCATTTTATAGTAAAATGGCCAACAATACATTTTATAGCAAAATGATCAACAATGCATTTTATAGCAAAATGGCCAACAATACATTTTATAGCAAAATGATCAACAATGCATTTTATAGCAAAATGATCACCAGTATATTTTATAGCAAAATGGTCAACAATGCATTTTATAGCAAAATGATCAACAATGCATTTTATAGCAAAATGATCAACAATGCATTTTATAGCAAAATGGCCAACAATACATTTCATAGCAAAATGATCAACAATGTATTTTATAGCAAAATGATCAACAGAACATTTTATGGCAAAATGATCAGCAATGTATTCTATCAATAGTTGAAGGAATATACTTGTGCTCAAAATATATTTATTTGATGTCATCAAATTGCGTGCAAAATATTTAGATTTCGACATGAAATAGCCCATACAGATGTTGATATTGTGGTCTTTGATGGCGATGTGTGAGCGATCAGCTTTGCTTGTTCTGTCTCTATTTATTTAAGTCCGATAAAATTGTGACAGTTCCTATCTCTTTAACAGGGTCTACCCGTAAAAGTGGCATATTTTCCAGTGTATATATTGGTCCTCTCTATCATGCCGACTTTTATTTTCAGTTGATGCTAACACTGTGCAACCTGATACGAAATGATCAATTGTTGCTGGATATTTATCACATAATCTGCATTTGGGGTCAACACAATATTCCGGCATGCGTGCTTAGTAATTCCTAGTTAGGAAACATTCGTCCAGTGCAGCATGAAGAAAAAGTTCAGTTTCCGATTTTAACCCTGCACTACGGTAGCCATCAGCTTGTTTGGTACCGATAGAATATTAATATTTAATTATGTGGTCCATTGCATTTGCTCTTGATTTTTTATCTAAGATTTTTGCCACTGCTGTAGGTGTATTATGATTTACTTGCTTTTTCAGCCACTTGAAATTCCATGTTGATTTTGTTTGCTTCCAGATGACTCAACTTCCTTTATAGTCTACCAATAGAAGCGTAACCAATCAGGAGCCGCAGAACATTGTATTCGTCGTGTATAAAGGCGGCCATCTTTGTTTAACCTACCGGAAGGACCAGTGCTAACTTGACAGGCAAAGAGGATAGAAGGAAGAACTACGCTCTGCTAAGATATCCACTGCGAACCTGAACTACGCTTTCCTACTGTCTCCGAAATATTCACTGCCAACCTCTGGATTCTATACTGGAAGACGACCGTCATGAAAATGTCTAACATTTGTCACAACGTTTCGGCCGTTGTACGCTCTGGCCTTATTCAGGTGGTTGGAATTTCGAACTGAACCCTTTATTTCGATCCCTGGGGTAGACTGTTCTAGTTCCACGTGCCATGTTTGATGGATGTCAGTTATCAGTTATCTCCTGCTACCACCTGAAGAAGGCCGGAGCGTACAACGGCCGAAACGTTGTGACAAATATGGCGACAAAGATGAGGACAATGGTCCGCATAATGTAAATACTGTACATAATATCTCATCTCAGAAATATAGACAGAGTTTCTTATTTATTTAATGTTTTTTGACACAGATCATCATCCAGTTTTCTGTAGTTTCTAGATATCTTTGAACGCCGATTATTGCTATTTTTGTCAGACAATTCTAACCCTCTGCCACATTCGGATCTGGACACATACTCAGGATCAACATCAGACTTGGGCAGATGCATGCGGTGGCAAGTGAGAAACTTTCGTTTAATGTCAGTATGGTCCAATTAAGGATGTTGAAAGTCTATTGTACCAAATGGACAGCCATTGTGTTTATTTCTGATAGTCTGTTTTGCGAATTCGATTCGGTATTCAACACCAGACACCAATCTATATTATTCTTTTCTTACTCTCTCCTTCATTTCGCTATGCTGTATTCCTTCTTCTTCGTTATATACATAGGTATCTATAGGCTTCTACTTGTTCCAGTTCTCTAATCTTTGTGACAAAATTTAGATAAATTGAATGTGTTTCTGTAATTCTCCCTATCTTGAATATTACTTTTGCACATTTATCTAATCAGAAATCCATATCAATGTCGTCACTGAAACATTTTATTGAGGTAAGCCTTCAACTCATTTTCATCTTTGGCAAAGAATTTGAGATCATCCATGTAAGTAGGTGATTAAATACTTTTCTTATATATATATCCATAGCTATCATCGTTTAATTCATGAGAAAGGAAGATTCAGGATAGGCAAAACTGACTTGAGTCTCCTTGAAAGATTACTCTCGGATATTCACGCGGTTGGAAGTGGCAGTAGCTTTGGTGTGATTTAGTTATAATGTGGTTTTTCATATTAACATGGTGTGTTTAAAGAATGTCACTATCACTGAGAAGATTTTGTACATTTTCAAAGTCTTAAAGATCTAAGAGTGTGGCACATTATCAAAGGCTTTACGGCAATCTGCCCATGCTGTGCTGAGATTTCTGCTTTCTTTCCTGCAATTTTCCAGGATCATATTCTTTATCAATAGTTACTCAACGCAACCATATAAACCACACCGGCATCATTTCTATTTCCAAGGAAAAATGTTTTTTATCGAGAAAATGGTAAGTACAGTTCACCAGGACAGACGTGATCAATTTATATGCGGTGGACAGACATGTTATTAGTCTATAATTTTTCGGAACATGTTTTTGGTAGGAGATATATAATATCTTCCGTGATACATTCTGCGATTTCATTGGGATTATTAATTAGCATTGATAAAGTTTAAGCAAGAATTTTATGGATTTCTTGGGAATTTCCAGTTTTTGTATTTAATTAGAGATTCTCTGACATTATTCTTGATAATATTTTTCCATTCTTGCAGAGTTTAATCCTTCATTCTTTCTTCTCGTTTTATTCATTGGGGTTATATTCCTTTGGTCGGAAGATTTTTGCAACATATGGTGGCTTTCTGATTTGTATTTTACACTACTTTAATAGATAGTGGCTCTTCGAGTTCCATTATTATTATTAATTAGTAATAATAATAATAATAATAGTAGTAATAATAATAATAATAGTAATAATAATAATAATAATAGTAATAATAATAATAATAGTAATAATAATGATAATAATAATAGTAATAATAATGATAATAATAGTAATAATAATAGTAATAATAATGATAATAATAATAGTAATAATATTAATAATAATAGTAATAATAATAGTAATAATAATAATAATAATAATAATAATAATAATAATAGTAGTAATAATAATAATAATAATAATAATAATAATAATAATAAACAAGTGGTCTTATAAATATTTTGCAACATCTTGAGATTGACTTTATGGAATTTGATTGAACTGACTCAACATTTGTAAAACATGCATATCGCAAGCAGAATGTAAAAAAAGGGTGTTCATTGATGTCCAGATGAACATGATCCATTTGATTTCAAAGATCATCGTTCTGTGACTACATTTTATTCCAACTGAATAGAAAGAGTTCAATCGTTCCTCGTAAGTATATTTCTGTTTTTCTTTCATATCTATGACATCCATGATGAGAACTTAATATACATCAGTAAAGGACATTTATTAACATCTGCGTTATAATTGAAACCATTCATAATTTCTTTGCGTATTCAATAACTCGATGGAACAAGCTACTGATTAGAATCCTTCGTGAATCATAAACACGGTAGAGAGCGAAAGAGGAGACAATATAACTTGCTCATGAAAGATTGAATTGTATAGATAATGAGAATGTCAACAGAACTGAAACAAAATATGCTACTGTTAATATTCTGCAACACATGTTTGCATTTGATAATCCTTTAGTTCTGCAGTTGGAGTCAAGTATTTTTTTGTACATTTTATCAATCGAGTGCAGAAACGCCTGAAAAGAGCAAAAATAAAGCAATGTAAATTGACAACAGCTGAAGTTATAGTCTCTGAAAGAGAAATTGATAGTTTCGCATGAAAATTACTGCCAGCAAGCACTGAAAGTGTGGCAAAGATCAATCTGAAACATCGGGATTGACCACTGAACGATTTTTGCTTTGTTCCCCAATGAAATGTGAAAATGCCGATTGTGCGTGACAGACGCATAACAGGATATTTGTTGCATCATGAAAAATAAAACTGATCGCTTGACTGCACAGAAAATCAAAACATTTTGTTCTGGTTTGGATTTCTACAGGATGGATCAAATATTGTTTTGAGAGATTTCGGAGACGAATTAAAGACGAGAAACAAAAGTTCTCGCTTATATAGGTGACTAGCAGTAGAACCCGGCGTTTCCCGGGGATGTAACAGTAAGAGATTGATCAAGTATCGACCATCATAAAGACTGAAAAATAAAATTGACAAAGATTATTGTTTAAGGTTGACGGACACGCATGTCTTAATTAGTTTTTTTTTACGAACTCAAACAAAAACATTGTTTTCAATCGTTATGAGTCAACCGATTGAATAGAATTTTATTATAAACAATTGTCTTGTAAATGGAATTTTTAAAGCATTCTGAATGTAAAAATAAAGAAAAAAAGTATGCAAGACAATAAGAAACACTACCTGCCCCCCAAAAAGTGAAGTTTTGTTGAAATCGGTTGAAAAATGTAGGAAATCCGATCCCATATATAAACGAACACACACACACAAACAAACAACCTGGGTTTTATAATAAGTATAACTCGATATGAGTTGTCACCCTTTCATTCTCGCGACAGTGATACCTCTTAGTCGTGTTTTCGAATTGATTTCGTGCAAAAACAATTGTTTTTCCATTTTTTTTGGCGATGTCAGAATCACCGTAAGGTAATTTTACGTAGTCCTGTGAAGTTTTGTTGAAATCGGCTGAAAAATGTAGGAAATCCGATCCAATATATAAACGAACACACACACACACACACACACACACACAACCTGGGTTTTATAATAAGTATGATGTTGAGGCCCCAGGATTACAGAGAACTTAAAGAAAATTCAGACTAAATTTCCTAAAATAAAGTTTGCAACTGATTCTTCTCTGCACCGCGTCCGTTTAAGATGTTGGCGATCATGGCTTTCCACAATTTCCTATCTTTTCTTGCTCTTAAAAAATGTGGTCTTTTTGTTATCTCTCCTAAACCTTTTTCCGTCTCATGATCATTTTTCTTCTATGTACCGGGTCGCTTCAGAACGTTGGCGATCATGCCTCTCCACAGTTTCCTGTCCTTCGTAGCACTGTTGTTATCTCCCTTAAAACATGTTCCGACAGCCATTTACTGAATCTAATTCTTCTCCTTCTATGTACCGTGCCCCTTCAGGATGTTGGTGATCATGGCTCTCCACAATTTCCTGTCCTTTGTAACTTTTAATAAGTTTTTTTGTAACTCTTAAGTTTTTTGTTGTTACCGCTCCTAAACCTTGTTCCGCTATCCATTACTCAAGCTAATCCATCTTCTATGTACCGGGTCTCTTCAGGAATTTGTTGATCATGGCTCTCCACAGTTTCCTCTCCTGTAACTCCAGTTTTTTGTTGTTACCGCTCCTAAACATTGTCCCACCATCCATTTACTGAATTTCATTATTCTTCAACTATGTATCCTGTCTCTTCAGGACGTAGATGATCATGGCTCTCCACAATTTCCTACCATTTGTAACCTTTAATAAATTTAAGGTTTTTTGGTATCTCTCTTAAACTTTGCGCCACCATTCATTTACTCAAATTCATTCTTCTTCTATGTGACGTGTCTCTTCAGGACGTTTGCGATCATGGCTCTCCACAATTTCCTGTCCTTTTTAGCGCTCAAAAAATGTTGTCTTTTTGTTATATCGCCTAAATCTTGTTCCACCTCAAAATCATTTTTCTTCTATGCACCGCTTCAAGACGTTGGCAATCATGGCTCTCCACAATCTCCTGTCCTTTGTAGTTTTTTTTTGTTATCTCCCCGAAACCGTGTTCCGCCATCAATTTTCTGGATCTCATTCTTCTCCTTCTATGTACCGTGTCTCTTCGGGAAGATGGCGATCATGGCTCTCCACAATTTCCTCTCCTTTGTAACTTTTAATAAATTCTTTGGTAACTCTTAATAAGTTTTTTGTTTGTTATCGCTCCCAAACCTCGTTCTGCTATCCATTTACTCGCTTCAGCAATTTGTTGATCATGGCTCTCCACAATTTCCTTTCCTTTTTAACTCTTATTAATTTTTTTTTTTTTTGTTATCTCGCCATCCATTTACTAAATTGCATTCTTCTTCTTCTATGTACCATGTCTCTCCAGGACGTTGGTGATCATGGCTCTCCACAATTTCCTGTCATTTGCGACCCTTAATAAATTTAAGCTATTTTTGTTATCTCTCCTAAACGTTGCTGCCATTCATTTACTCAAGCTCATTCTTCTTCAACGTGCAGGGTCCCTTCAGGACTTTGGCGAAAATGTTGTCTTTTTGTTATCTCTCCTAAACCTTGTCCTGCCATTCATTTACTCAAGATATTTTTCTTATAAGATGAACTGATATTGCATAACAGTTCAGTAATCTTTTTTTTGTTGATTGATTCATTGTTAAGTTTTTGCTTCGGATTTCAGTGTCGCAATTTAAAAAAAAAAAACAAAAAACAAAAAAAAAAAACACTTCCCAGATATTTAAATTGTAGGGCTTGTTTAATTTCTGTCTCTCCAGTTTGTAATTTGCATTTTTGGTTTTTCCTTTTGCAAATATCCATAAATAAACTTAATATTTTTTTAAAATATTACACCGCAAACAAAGCAATAAAGACATTAAGACACAAAGGGTTACTGTGTATTAAAGAATATGAGAAAAACTACCATTAATAAGAGAGGACAATAAAAGCACAAGAAATAGGAAGACATGATTTGAAGATTAAAGTTGACTGAGAATAAAGAAGCAGGGAGAGAGTGCCACAAGCGAGAAGTGTGATAGAAGAAACTGTTAGCATAGAACTTACGGTTAGATCTAGCTATTTCAACTGTAAAATGTTGAGCCTTTTACCCAAATCTAGTACTGCGCTTAAATCCATGAAGTGTACTCTGTCTCTCGCTCACAGTCCGTGGAGTCGGGCCTCTGTAGAGCAATTAGCCTGAAAGTATTTATAAAAAAAGTCACATGGGAGTTACATTACGGCGGTGGGAAAGTGACTGAATCTGAGATGCCAGGTCAAGACGCATAACATTAGAAATTCTTCTTTGGATTTTATCAAGAATCTCTAAATATGGATATAAATATACCTTCAGACTCGTTACCATCTTATTGAAAATAACGTGTTCTTCTTTTGTGTATTGTATGTGGGTGATCATGGTTTTCCCCAATTTCCTGAACTTTGTAGTTCTCAATAAATTTGGTGTTTTCGCTATCTCTTCGAATCTCTGTACTGCTGACCATTTACACAAGCTCCCGGGGTAAGTTAGGCGCCGCTTTTCTCTGTCATTTTTATCTTTCATATGTTCCGTCAGTGTCAAATTGATTATTTCTCCTATATTTCGACAAAGAATATGTGAGATTAGTCACACGAGTAGTACACCCACGGACTCAGTGAAAAATGACGAGTAACAACAGAGCAGTACTAAAAATTAGTAAGACAAAAGAAAAAGACAAGACAGAGGATGGACAGAGGAACGAAAGAAATCTACCGCCGAATATTGAATGAAGTTTTCAGTTCGAAAATCCCTTGAAGATTATTCTTATCGATAGATACCTAAAGAAGACCAGAGGTTACGACAACAGAAACTTTGAGATAAAAACAACAAAGATGAGAACACTAATCCGAATGTAAACATAATTATTTATTCACCTTAGTTTTGATCGAGCACATTATTAACGATATGGGCGACAAACTTGCAAAAACTTTGTGCTACGGCACATTCCTTCTCCTCTTAAAATATCTGTATTAATTGAAATATTCTGGGAGGCGTTTAATCGGAAAATATGACACCGAAATCTGCCGTCACATTTAAATAGCAAAAGATACCTTACAAAGCTAAGCAATATATTAAGAAACAGGAAAATTTCGTTTGGAATTAATTCTTAGCTGCTATATTAATTGTCTTAATCTTTGTTGTTTTTTCGCAAAATTTCGGTTGTTGAGCCCTTCGGCCTTCATTAGGAGCATTTTTGGAACAATAGTGAATGAAAGCTTTGAATTTTGTGAAATAATAATTTTGAGTTCAGTCCAGGGTCAGGGCCGTGTATACTTAGATTCAGTGGAAACAGCGAGAAATACATGAACAGTACTAAAAATAAAGAACTAGACAAGATTTCCCTAGACACGGTCAGTGGAATAAGAACTATGTAACCCCGTTGGTTAAATAAAGGGTTCAGTTCGGATTTCCCTATAGGTTAGTTAAATCTACATACACCTGATGTTGGCCGGAGGACGCAATGACTGAAAAGTTGTGATATGGCAGTGAAGTTTGAACAATTTATTCACAGATGAAGTCGATACTTATGGCAACGGAGATGTAGTTCTACAGAAATATACTGAGAATATTACGGGCGGAAACTGTGAGCAATGAGGAGGTTTTAAGTAAAATGAAAAACAAGAAAGGGTCTTGTGCTTAGACTCGGAACAAGACAGCTGAAATTTTGGTGGGTGAGGAAAGAGGGCTTCGGTATGTTGAAAGTAAGAGGTGTGGAGAGAAACATCGAATAAGCTGTGCAAGGAGTATGGGTTGCAAAACAGGGTCAAGGATGGATAGTAACGAGAAAAAACGTTAGATTCTAGATATTTGTCGTGCGTTATACATCCTGCAGGGACATGGTGTTGCAGTTTTTTGTGTATATTATTTACTAGTGAGCAAGTCAAAATGAGTTAACTCACTTTATAGTCCACCAATAGAAGGTTAACCAATCAGAAGACGTAGAATATTCAATCAGTCGTGTATAAAGGCGGCCATTTTGTTTACTCTCTCCGAATGTCCAGTGCCAACTTGTCAGGCGAAAGAACAGAAGAAAGAACTACTGCACTACGCTCTGCTACTTTTACCAAAATATCCACTGCTAACCTGAACAACGCTTCCCTACTGTCTAAGAAATATTCACTGCTAACCTCTGGATTCTATACTCCGTCATCATGGACAACACACTGCACTTAAATGAAAGATTTTTGGTAAAAATGAAATAATAATCGAACACATTAATAATTCGAAAGACAACAAACTCCATATACTTTCTACAACACCTCCACGCTGCGGTTAAAATGTCTATTTTACTTGTAATATCCTTCGTGTATACAATGTGATCGATTTATGTTTTAGATGTTGGGGGCAACTAATACGACTTCGTGTGGAAGCCGAAGTTCAAGAGAGTTCCTGAATGGGCCACCCTTATTCATGGAAAATCTATTTTATTAATCACTGCCTTTGCTGTGATTTTCTGACTTTTTCTATGTGAATGGAAGATTGAAAATATTCATAATCGAAAATATTTGTAAGAGGGTTTTAACTGTCGGCCTTACAATCTCTGCATCGGTCAGAACGAAAATATTCTGGTATTTACTCGGTGCCAAAACGGTCAAACTATAAATGATATAAATTGTTACACTATTTTGGGAGTTTCAACCATTCTCTGTCAAAGGAGACAATTTTAGTACGAAAAATCTTCAGTAATAACCAAATATCTAGATTTATTTTGTTACAAAAAAAAAGAAAAAAAAAAGAAAGCAAAAACAATATCATGTCGCTATATATTCTTCTTCTACGTCATCTCTTTTTTGGGATATTATTCTGTTCATTTTTTTTTTCTTTTTTAGAAGTTTTTCTTTTTTTTCTATCAAAAATTCGGAGATAAGGAATTATAATTTAGACTATTCACAACGGCTTGGATTGAGAAATCGGAGAGCCGAGTTCGACTTCCAATTGCATTCACTTACGTGCTAATACCCTTGGGTAAAAGGTATGAATCTTCTTCTTCTCCCCCGGGTTTAAGTAAATAGCAGGACAGATTGGTTTCTATAACCTTGGATGGAAACTGGTCTACCGCAGAATGAAATGGCAACCTACCGCGGGAAAAAAATCTGCCTCGTCAGTCATGTATTGAAAGATACATAATCACCTAAACGATTATCACGCATGGCACATAACTGATATGCGAGCAATTGTCTTCATCTTTGTTTTTTTTATCACAAAATTTCGGTTGTTGAGCCCTTCGGTCTTCATTAGGAGCATTTTTGAAACAATAGTGAATGAAAGCTTAGAATTTTGTGAAATAATAATTTTGAGTTCAGTCCAGGGTCAGGGCCATGTATCCTTAGATTCAGTGGAAACAGCGAGAAATACATGAACAGTACTAAAAAATAAAGAACTAGATAAGATTTCCCTAGACACGGTCAGTGGAATAAGAACTATGTAACCCCGTTGGTTAAATAAAGGGTTAGGTTCGGATTTCCCTATAGGTTATTTGGTTGGTGCAAAAATAATGACGTTTTCTCACATAGTAACATATGTGAGAAAACGACATTATTTTTGCACCAACCTAATGTTTCGTCCAGCCAGTTTCATCTAATTACTTTGAGCTTCCCCTGTTCCTTGTAAAAATAATGACGTTTTCTCACATAGTAACATATGTGAGAAAACGACATTATTTTTGCACCAACGTAATAGTTAAATCTACATACACCTGATGTTGGCCGGAGGGGGCAATGACTGAAAAGTTTTGATAACAACAACAAAGATGTGGACAATATAATTAATGTAAATATTGTTTATTATTTATTTATTAGGTTGGTGCAAAAATAATTTCGTTTTCTCATATAGTAACATATGTGAGAAAACGACATTATTTTTGCACCAATCTAATATTTATTTATTTTGTTTTGATGGATTTATTCAGTTCCTTTGGTTTTCTTCGTCACTTTCTTTTTTCACAAAGCCTATAAACCTTCCGTTCCTGTCTATTTTCTTACGTTTTTTCCTTCTTTTTAAATCTTTTCTTTTTTTTTTTTTGCTCGCCTCTATTTTCTGAACAAATGACATCACATCACATATTTCATTTGATTACACTTGATTGCTCCCCTTTTCTAAATTTTCAATATTTATTTAATTTTCGCTTTCCACTTCTTTGTTTCTTCTTTAATTTTAATCTTTATAACCACTTCCTCTTTATCATTTTTCTCACAATTCGTCTTTATAATTCATTCCCTCTTTTTTCTCTTTTCTTTTATATTTCCTTCTCCATCTTCTTGTTCTTGTTCTTCCTCTACTTTACCTGCCATTTACTCATCCAAATATTCCATAAATTTTCCTTTTCTTCCTCTTCACTTTTCATTATTTTATCTTTTCTCTTCGTCCGGTTTTTTCTTCCTTCTTTTTCTTTTGCTGTTGTCGTCGTCGTCGTCGTCGTCGTCGTCGTCGTCGTCGTCGTCGTCGTCGTTGTTGTTGTTGTTGTTGTTCTTCTTCTTCTTCTTCTTCTTCTTCTTCTTCTTCTTCTTCTTCTATATCGCAACCTCCTGTCCCTATTATTTCACCTCGTTTCCCCAACTCTCATCATCATCATCATCTTCTTCTTCTTCTTCTTCTTCTTCTTCTCTTTTTTATTTTTCGCCACCTGCTCTTCCTACTATATCATCATCTTTTCTCCTCCTCCCCTCCGCCTTCTTCTTCTTCTCCTCCTCCTCCTCCTACTTCTTCTTCTTTTTTCTTTTTCGGTACCTGCTATACTACTCTACTTCCTATTATCTTTTCTCCTCTTTTATTTCTACTTCTACTAAAAATTTATTACGTTCTGCTCTTCCTAATAATTATTCTTTACTTTTCCTCCCATTCTTCTTCTTCTTCTTCTTCTTCTTCTTCTTCTTCTTCTTCTTCTAGTACTGCTACTTCTTCTTCTTCTTCTTCTTCTTCTTCTTCTTCTTCTTCTAGTACTGCTACTTCTTCTTCTTCTTCTTCTTCTTCTAGTACTGCTACTTCTTCTTCTTCTTCTTCTTCTTCTTCTTCTAGTACTGCTACTTCTTCTTCTTCTTCTTCTTCTTCTTCTTCTTCTAGTACTGCTACTTCTTCTTCTTCTTCTTCTTCTTCTAGTACTGCTACTTCTTCTTCTTCTTCTTCTTCTTCTTCTTCTTCTTCTTCTAGTACTGCTACTTCTTCTTCTTCTTCTTCTTCTTCTTCTTCTAGTACTGCTACTTCTTCTTCTTCTTCTTCTTCTTCTTCTTCTTCTTCTTCTAGTACTGCTACTTCTTCTTCTTCTTCTTCTTCTTCTTCTTCTTCTTCTTCTAGTACTGCTACTTCTTCTTCTTCTTCTTCTTCTTCTTCTTCTTCTAGTACTGCTACTACTAATAATAATAATACTCTTTGTTTTTCCTTGTTCTATTTTTTCATTTTTTTTTGTTTGTTTGTTTCTCTTTTTCTAGCTTCCATCATTTTTATTTCCGTAATTTAGAAGATTTGCTGTTAGGCTTAACCCCAGGCTTATTGTCTGTGAATGCTTCCATCTACCAAAAACAGCGCCGGGCTGGCGACCACTTCACCCAACAAATGGCACTATTTTTGTCAGCAGGGTCAAGCTCCCTTATTACGTTTTGCAGTTGCCACTACTGCCTAATCTCACAAAAATCTCGTGTGTAAATCCGCGCTAGGAATCAGTCCAGTAAATCTCATAAGTGCCAGGCTTTTATAAGGTTTTTAAATCTGTTGCCATCGACCCAGAGTTCCAAATTTAGTAAAGGTGAGATCGATTCATTTTCCATCAACTCGTACATTCCGTTTGGTTCCCTAGGTCACTGATAAAATAAGAACTACAATCATTTCGAAAAGACTTCGCTATTCTTACACCAATATGATCTTTAGTCATTCTATCAGGACCAATAAGGAAAAAATCTGATGTCATTGGCTTCTCGCCAAGAAACAGCTGAGTTTTAATTTCGGTTAACTTTAGATTGATTTAACGGACGACTCTGGTAGCTCCGTTTTATTAGATTTAATATATTATTGAAAGAAGAAAATAGGTATGTGTTTATAACATTTAACTGAAGAAAATGCATTGGGGGTGCGGGAATTTTACAATTCCCGACAATAAGGCTAAAAATGGACCATACATAATATTAACGACTATCGAAAATTCAATAGTCACACATTGCGATATACGAACTAATAACGTAGAAAAACACAGACCTACAGATTTAAAATCCAACAAACAGAAACGGCTTTAAAGATGGCGGTGAATCAATAAACAGACTGTTTGGTGTTGATTTCAACGTCTATCTTTATATTTTGTAATTTCATAAGTGCAATCTTTAATATACAGTATAACCCGTATATATGAGACCCGGATATAAGAGAAACCCGGATATAAGATACTCCTTCTCTGGTCCG
>OZ010609.1:48777841-48817841 GCA_963932145.1 Acanthosepion lycidas | reverse complement strand
GTTTCATTTGTTTTTGTTTAGTTTTTCTTGCCTTTCTTTTCATTATATGACTATGACTACCGCTTCTTTTGTTCTTAATTTTTCTTTCAGTTTTTTTGTTTTTGTTTTTGTTTTTTGTTTTCCTTTAATTTTCTTTGGATTTTTGTATTTCATTCGTTTTTCTTTTCTTCATTCCAAATAATTCTTATTTTTTTCTTCATGTTGGATTCTTTCGTTGTCCCTCTCTTTATTTCATTTTTCTTTTCCTTCATTGTTACAGCATTTCTTTTCTATAAGCTCTGCCTTTTTTATCATTGTTTGTCTTACTGACATCCTTTCATCTCCACTTTTTTCATCTTTTATGTGACTTTACTTAATTCCCAAGATCCGTCTAACAAAGAACGACACAGTCGAAGAACAATAAAACATGTAATTTAAAATTAAATATCCTACGTACCTTCAAACTAAATAATTCTCGACTTGGCATTGAATGCAGGAGCCTTTATTAAATCCAAACTATTTGTATTAATGATACTAAAATACAGCAATATTATTTTGATAAACATTTTCGTAAAAGTAACCCACTTAGTAAAATATTTAATACAAAAACATTAAAAGTAAGTTATAGCTGCACCAATAATCTTAAGAAGATCATAAAGTTACACAACAGTAAAACTCTAAACCGGGTTAATAATCTGAATCATAATACAATTTTCAAGTAGAATATTATTAAGGATACTGCCAATGTAATTGTGGGAATCTTGACCACTGCCCATTGCCAAACAAATGTTTAACCGAATCTCTTGTTTAACTTTGTTCTATCTCTACATTAGAAAATCCGACGGTTGAAAAGTTCTATACTGATAGTACTAAGAATTCTTTCAAGTTTAGGTGGTATCAACATATATTGCCCTTTAATAATAATATTATAGAAATAATACCTCAATTTCTAAATATTTTTTAAGTTTGAAAGCCGATGATAAAACTCCTAAGGTGAAATGGAAAATTTTAAAAATGGCAAGAACCAGTAGATCCTTATAGGAACCCTGTTTTCTGTGTTTACATGAAAAATTGCAAATTTCCAAGTTCTTTCATAAGAATGCTCTATTAAACCAAAGATCCGAGTTAACAGTAAACAGTCTATCTTTTACCTTACAATTCAGTTAGACTTAGAACTTGACAATACTTATTCTTACATTTTAGTTGAACTGTGTTGCACTATATATGGCTTATCTTTCTGCTTGTAAGATTAATTTGAATTTAATATAATTTTGTATTAATCTTCTGGTACTGTTAGTAACATCTTGTACGGATGTATTGGTATTTGGTTGTTATTTCGACATTTTGCATTAATTGGTAATTATTATTTACAATTTATATAAATAATATTTAGTCAACAGCTGCGTTTTAGTTTACCAAGTAAGTCTATACGTTCAAATTATTTACTGATTTCTTAAAGATGCTATTTATTTATCAACTATATTTTTTATGTAGGAAACTCACCAAGCATATCACTTGTCTAGCATTTTGTTAGATCACAACTTCATTTTCACTTAGGAAATGACATTGTCTAATGTAAATATGTATCCATTTACATCCCCTCCTGTTTAAAGTCAGTTGCTGACATTCATATCAAATCGACGAGTCATAACCCATTTATGAAAAATAATTTTTACTTCCTTTAGTTTAAATTTAACGTAAGTCATATTCGATTGGTTGATCTGATTAAAATCCACAAACCTTATAAATAACCTCCCATTTTTCTTTTTTTCCTATAAAATGATGCTGTATTTTATTTTAAATCTGAATGAATCGATCATTCGCCAGTAATTTGCAATCGAAAGATGAAATACGTTGATATGCATCGAATCACGACTGCAGTTGTGTAGCGATTTTGACATGTTTTTTCGATATAATAAAATAAAGTAAATAAAGTATATATATATATATATATATATATATATATATATATATATATATATATTTATATATATATATATATATAAGAAATCCTAACATATATACCCATACGGATTACCAAGTTTTTCATAACACACACACACACACACACACACACACACACACACACACACACATATATATATATATATATATATATATATATATATACATATATATATATTACGAAATGGACAAAGTCCGACAATTTATTAATTAAAGACATTTTTATGTTTAACGTTCTTTTTATAGATACAAGTATTTAAGTAAATGCTCTGTTTATAATAAACAGTATTAAATAACATTTACCGGCCTGAATGTCCGAGAAATTTTCATAGAAAATATTCGTTCTTTGACAGGATTCGAACCTGCATTCTATACGGAACCGTCATTTACGTCATTTGTAGCCTAACGGTAAGGCACGTCAGCGTAAATGACGGTTCCGTATAGGATGCAGGTTCGAATCCTGTCAAAGAACGAATATTTTCTATGAAAATTTCTCGGCCATTCAGGCCGGTAAATGTTATTTAATACTGTTTATTATAAAAACAGAGCATTTACTTAAATACTTGTATCTATAAAAAAAAAGAACGTTAAACATAAAAATGTCTTTTTTTTTATTTATATATAT
The DNA here is from genome assembly GCA_963932145.1 of Acanthosepion lycidas. Taxonomy (NCBI): domain Eukaryota; kingdom Metazoa; phylum Mollusca; class Cephalopoda; order Sepiida; family Sepiidae; genus Acanthosepion; species Acanthosepion lycidas. Next base: position 48,815,272 of record OZ010609.1, on the reverse strand, counting down.
ATATATATATATATATATATATATATATATATATATATATATATATATATATATATATATATATATATATATATATATATATATATATATATAGACGCGTCACATTAAATATTTTGGACAATTTTTGTCTACATGTTTTAATAGGAACCTCTCGGACAAGTTTCTTAGTATCCTTATTAAAAGAAGACAATTACCATGTTGATGCATATTCAATATATTCCTAGTACTTTCGACAATGTCGTCATCAGAGTCTTGTGTTCATCTGAAAATTAAATTTTTACGTGTAAAGTGAAAAGCGCTTAGGTTATGTACAGTACTATTTTTCATGTAGACTCATGTCAAGGGAGGTAAACAAGTATTTGAAATGTTTACATGTTTAAAGAAAACAATTAGTTAAATCCTAGATATTTTAAACTGTCTACTGTAAATATTTGAAAACATTTTCAAACATTTTCAAACCAACTAACGCGTTGTAGAAAAGCAACATTGTATATTAATTTAAATGTCCCTTGGGAGATTGTATCTCCGACAAAAAATAACATATATGTTGGTCATACCACTACTACGTCGTTTCGAAGAGTTTTCATTTTAATGGTGCATCTAACATCTCTCAACATTTACAGCAGCATCTCTGTCTACATTCACAATTTATGAAAATTCTCGTTGAAAATATATCAATACTTTTTCATGAAAACAAACATAAAGGAAAAATTCTTGAGGCTATGTTAAAAAATTGAAACCAACACTTAATAAAATTAAGTTTGCACGTGTGTCTACTTGATAAAATTTTAAATTTGTACAGTACATAACCTTAATGTTTTTTCACTTCACACGTAAAAATTTAATTTTCAAATGAACACAACAATTTTGCTTTAGAAATAAGATGAACACAATTTTTTTCTTACAAAAATAAGTCTCCGATGACCACATTGTGCTAATGTCGAAAGTAATCGGACTAAAATGAAAATTTCGGTAGATATTCTGTTTCTAAATTATTTATAAAGCAGTGTATTTATTTATTTCCTTCCACTGGTCTGAATATTTGAGAAATCTTATTAGAAATATATGCGTCATCCGCTAGGCTTCAAACCTGCGTCCAGTAGGTGAAACTGTTATAAGTTCCGATGTGCATTGTCCTCTTGTTTACGTATGAATATTGTTCAAGCAAAGCTCGAATATTGCTTTTGAACACACTTGTTGAAATGGGGAGTATTAATTTCATGTTTAATAAAGAAACAGAGCATATACTTGTATATGAGTATCCATTAAAAATAACGTTTAAACAAATAAATTAAATGTATATATGAATTTATATTCGACCTTGCTAACCGAACGCTCCTCTGTGACCAAATCGGCAAAGCTTAATGATAGTTCCGTATAGGATACAGGTTCGAATGCTGTCGAAGGACGAATATTTTCTATGAAAATTTATCGTACATTCAGGCCGGTAAATGTGTTTAATACTGTTTATTATAAATAGAGCATATAGAGAATGTATAAAAATAAAAATGTCTTAAAATAATTGTCGGACTTTGTCCATTTCATAATGTGTGACGTCATACGTTTACATTTGATACGCCATAAGCAGATATGAATGTACGTGAGAGATTCATGGAAGATTGAATTTTAAATACAATAAATTCGACCTTGCTAACGAGCTCTCTTCTGTAGCCAAATCGGTAAAGGCACGTCAAGCTTAATGACGCTTCCGTATAGGATATAGGTTCGAATCCTGTCGGAGGAAGAATATTTTCTATGAAAATTTCTCGGACATTCAGACCGATAAATGTTGTTTAACACTGTTTTTTATAAACAGCGCATTTACTTAAATATTTGTATCTATAAAAAGAATGTATAAACATAAAAATGTTTTAAATATATATATATATATATATATATATATATATATATATATATATATATATATATATATATATATATATATAGTCTTAAGGTGTTCTATATTTATGGAATAAAGTGCTCAATATCAGAGACAGAGCGTGTGTAAATATAAAAGTGAACATAGAAGTCAACACTTAGAGGCGACAGTCTGTTTCATGCTATATGCAATCGTCAGGCCACATATGCTGTTATTTTTCTCGGCTATTTATATATATACGGGTTAGTGGTGCATTGTGGGTATTATATTATGGCGGTTATTTTACCGGAAGTCGTTTGTTTATTTATTTGGGTCAAATTATATTGCTTGTTTTTTATTTTTTATTTTTTATTATTTTGTTTCTTATTTTATTTATATTTATTAACGTAGTAAAAATGTGTTTATATCCCTTATTTAACAGTTTTGTTTTGGTTTGAGAATTTAATTAAAGCTATTTGTTCAATTTTGGGGTTGATTGTTGTAGTTCATTTTAAGTATTATTTTGGCAGGAACAGTTTTTAATTGATTATCTTTATTCGGGATTGGTTTGTTTATTTATTTACTTGGATGAATTTAGGTCAATTTATTTTACTTGTATATTTTCTCTTTTCGGTTTTCGATTTTTAAGTAACATAGTATTTATTTATGTTTTTTTTATTGTTATTTTGTTTATTAGTGTATTTATTTGTTTTTATTTTATTTTTTCCGTTTTTCATTTTTTAGGTTACGTAGTAAAAATTTATTTTCATGTCTGTATTTTGAGATGAGCTCGGATCTTTTGTTTAATAATTTATTTTGGTCGGGGAAAGTAATGCTAGCTATTTTTTCCTCCAAGCAAAGTTTGCAAGTTTTTGATTGGTTGTTGTAGGCTGATGATTTTTTCCTTATCTTCCAAGATATTTTTGGTGTGATGTGCGTTTAGTTTTTAATTTTCCAGATATACTTAGAAAGCATTGTACTGTTTGCATATTTACTATTTGTGAAAGATGTTTTCCAAAGCCGGGATCGAAACCCGACTGCTTTGATATTAGTCGGAGATCTTACCCGAATCCATTGGTACACTACGGCGACGAAGGTCAGTTTCTAAATATATATTTTAGACAAAGACGGCAGTAAACGGGGAATTCGATTCGTCTTAACGAAGAGTCTTGCATCAGAAGCAGTAATAGTAACTGTTTAGAAATTCACTTTTCTATTGAATCTTATTTTATTTATTCGTGTGTCTTTCAGTTTTCTATACGGCTTATGTCCATATCACGTTGAAATACCGTTTTACTGTACGTTCACTCTACTGCTTGGTGTGTACAGCTTGGGAATATCAGATGCTGTCAGCGCGCCTGGGTTAATTGATGATGACTCAGAAATGGAAATCGGCTCTCCGATTTCCAATTCCAGACGGATTTGTTACATTCATTTGCGCGCAAATACCCCATAGAAAGACATGAATCCACCGTCCCAGCTATGGGATAATCAGTACAACTTATATCAGTGAAATGATTATTATCGCTAACACATTCTTACAATCTAAAATATGTTCTGGCTTTAAATGTGGATAGAACTTAAAAAAAAAACAAATCATTGAATCAATCAATCAATTCCAGTGTTGTAAATAACAAACTTGATGTATAATACATTTTGGAATTAATATCTATGGTATATTTTATTACTTGCTTCCCTCCTGTCAAAATCTATGTCAGATATACTAATGCCTCTAGTGGAATCTGCAGGCAGTTTCATAAACGTTTGAGTGGTCCAGTGGATGTAAACCTTGGTTGACGTCATCCAGTCACTTGACAAAAATGAGTTGTGATTTCAATACCTTGCCGCAACAAAATTGGAAAAAAAACAAAGTTGAAGCGTTGAGTTACTGAAGAGAAATAAGTGAAACTGAGCTATCCCAAAAAGACGTAGTATTAGAACAATCTACCCCGGTGGATGAAATAAAGGTTTCTATTCGAAAATCCAACGTATATCACCTGAAGAAGGCCTCAGCGTATAACGACTGAAACGTTGTGAATATCACAGTAAAGATGAAGACATCAGTCCAAACAAAGTAAATAGTTTTATTTTTGCCTTGAAAAGTTCATTTTCTTTCATGTTAAATTGGAGAATACTGTTTTTCATTTCACTAGTGCAAGAAGATATTTTCAATAAATTATTTAAAAAAACCTTTAAATAATGATGGCATTGAAATGAAAATGATTTTCCGACAAATGAAACTTTTTCAAAAGCCTCAAGCGGCAAATGCAAGTTTCAAAATTGAGTGATCCACCAAATTCAACACAAAACTTGTAGATATTTGAGTTTATGTTGACCTTGAGTGTTTCATAAACGGTCACATCGAAATCCTTACAAAAATCACCGACTATTTTCAATTTCCTTACTTCCTGTCAAGAGCAAAATGCAAGTTTCTATTGGTATTCCACGGAAGTCGAATCGATACGCTCGATAATTCCTTAAAGTAACGAGTTATCGGAGTAAGGAGTTTGCTCTTCTACTAATAAAATTAAATTGTGCTCGCAGAGGACTTTAGACAAACCCTTCCAGTGATTCCAAAGGTGACAAGAGCTGACGATATAAACGCCAGCATAAAGTCTTCCTACCTGTAGGGCAGTGTGAAAAAGCTGAGACTCACAACCAACATGAGAGTGCAGCTCAGTGGTGATAAGGGAGTTTGTACTTTTACTAAGCAATTATTGGATGTTGGTAACGACACTTTAGTTGGAAGATCTGATTTTAAAAAACTAATGACTTACGTTCGGCTAACCGAAGAAAGGATACTAGAAAGAGAACTGCGGATAACATCCGCTTTACCGGTAATTACCGGCTACGTCCGTCAGTTAATAATAATAAAAAAAATCCGCTATTAATCATAAAACAGTAAATAAACATCCGATATTACTACTAATAATAAAAATCCGTTATTATAATGTATATATATATATATATATATATATATATATATATATATATATATATATATATATATATATATATAATCTGGTATTAATTACAAAAACGTAAATAAAAAATGTGGTATTTATAATAAAATAAAAATCCGCTATTATTAAAAGAAAATATAAAAATACGTTTTTATCTCTATCTATAAAAGGCAGGGTGTGTGTAACGAATGCACAGCCGCAATTTTCGATGGATTTGCACCAAAATTTACATGCACATTCTCCAAGTTAGTGGGAAGGCCAAGACCGACTTTGCATTTCCCAACTCCCATCGATAGTGGAAATAATCGATTTTTCATGCTTCTAGGGCACTTTCATGTAGTTTGTGGCAGTTTTTACTGGCCAGAGCGAGAGCCTATGGCTGGCTGCCACGAATAGGCAGGAAGATTCTATTGGCCAGCATGAGAGCCAACAGCTGACTGACACGAATGTTAACTAGCATACTAGCATGCAAAAAAAAAAATCGATCGCTGCATTCGTCACAAGTGGGAAAAATTTAAATCTGCATGACACTTTGCTCCAATTGGCTCATTCGCTTGCTTAAACTCAACGTTGATTCTGATTCCGTAGAACTGGGTTGGGTGTGAAAAAGTATTTGTTGTTAACATTCTTTTTTCATTCGCTTTTTCTAGTTACGATTCCTTTTTTAAAGCTGATCATTTTGTGTTCATTTTGTTTAGTTCGTTTTTCGTAACAGATTGAATGTTTAGTATAGAGCTTAGAAAAATTCGCAGTGTGAGATAGGCAAGAAGTAAGGCATGTAGCAACATCAGCACGGCAAAGGGCACCCCTTTAAATGCCAGGAAGGGCAAAAATATTTTAAGTCAAGTGATAGGGATTGCTGTATGAGTCGTACGATTTTTGAATCAAGTACGGGCAACGGCGGGCCATGCTGCTATTTAATCATAAAACCTTAAATTAAAAATCTGGTATTAATAATAAAAATAAATAATCCCGCGCCCGATAATCCTTTCCTGAGGCTCTATAAAGTGTCGTATGCAATTTTCTATAATCAAGTTTCATCATTTCTTTCTTATGAAGAGACACTTGCTCTATTTGCTGTAGGCTTAGCTTCTTTGAGATGAACTTGAAAAGCAAGTCGCTTCTCACATCGTCAGTCATATTGATCTTTTTGTCATGTTAGAGCAGGAAGAGAGAAAAACAACTGGTGACACTTCTACGCAAAACTGTAATTATTTGTATTAAATTCATCCAGAATGAATTATGTTTCAGAATCAATTTTTTTTTTCTTATATAAAATTTGTATATTTGGATTGTCCTTTTGTCCCTACGGTAATTTTTTCCCGTATTTTCTTTGATAAAGAGAGCCGACAGACGGTTTAGACACATTCAAATGAGATGAATTGGTGTAAAATACTCGAATTAGATTTCACCCAGAAGCAATCGTGTAAAATCCTTTTTAATTATCGCTTCTGTCCAAATGTTATTTTCTTTTTTAATCCTGTTTAATAAAAAGGGATCACATTCAAAATAATGGAACATTATCGGTATTTTGTAGAAATATTTCATTTTCATACAACTTAATCTATACCATCAAAAAATGGCGGTTATAATTTAAGTAATGGATGTCTGGATGTTTTGGTATCATTATCCTTATTAGTTGCATTCTGCTTAGAGTCTTCATTGTTTTAAAAGTGTTATTATCAGAACGGTCCAACCATCATGCCATCTATTCTTCTTCAGATAGTTTGTCAATCCGAATAAGCTTCAAGGAATATCGAACTAAATACTTTTTAGCACTGCAGTAGATACTGTGCCTGTCTGTACTGAGGTTAAATCTATATTAACCGGCCCAGTGACTAAACTCACGGTTACTATTATTCTCATCCAGTTGTCCATATTTTAGTTTATCTAGGATTAGATTTCTTGTTCGTTCTAAAGGATACTTCCACTCCATACTTCTAACGGCTCCAACTAAGCTCTGAAATTTTATTCACTAATTATTTATTTTTCTTATCTGCCAATATGAGTAGCTAGGTTTCGAGAGCAGTTTCCAGTTTTCCTTTAACGGACCTATCTAACTTGTGACTAAAACCAGAGTAAATAGTCGTATCATCAGCATAAATACTTAGCAGAGATGATATCGGAAAGATTTTGATGTAGCTAAGAAAAACGTATGTCCAAGCATAGAGCACTAGTGGACTCCCGCATTAGCGTGAAATAACTATTAGGTTGGTGCAAAAATAATATCGTTTTTGACGTTAAAAAAAATACGTCAAAAAACGATATTTTTTTTTTTTTTTTGCAACAACCTAATAGAAGTGTCCGTTCAATAAGTCTGTTAGCACACGATTTTTTAGGAAATATTCGCCGCGAGATACTTGCGGAGAAGTCCAGTATGCTAAATCCTGTAAAATGACATCGAAGTATCTAGAGCCACAGCCCGAGCTTAGCAGTTCTTATTTAAAGTTTGATAGAGAAATTCAGTGTTTAGCGTAAACGCATTCGCGGTAAACCTGAAAAAACGAAGCCATATTGTTTGTCCGAAATGAGAACGTGGGGAGTGAGATGCTTAACCAATTCAAGGTTGATTAGACACTTAAAACTTTGCCAAAAAGAGCTAAGAGACAAACAGGGTTGATAATTCGAGGGGTCAGAATATTCTGCCGATATATTAAAGACTGGAGCTACAGAGAAGGACTTCCAGCAAGCTGGAAAGCAAGAAGCAGCGAGTTATTTATTGTAAATTTTGGACAGTTATTATTATTCTCATCCAGTTGTTCATGTCTAAGAACATCATGTCTTCTTTTTTTTCTGTACTACTCAATATCCTAGAGGATTAAATTTGATTTCATACACATTGTGATGCCAATCCGTGAGCCGGTAGTACAGAATCAGACTAGATTTAAATGAGTAATAATAAAAAGAAGAACCAGACGTGATATCCCTAGATATTGACAGCGGCAAGAGAGTAATCATCCTCATTTATTAAATACTAACTTAAAAGACGTACATTTAAGCTAGTTCCTGTTGAATGATATTAATTGAACCTTTATCACAATAGGTAGGGAGGAGTAGATGCGATAGGCAACAATAAACTACAGAAGAACTTAAAAGTGATCGCTGCAGTTCATTAATATTTAAGCTTACCTTTTAAAAGTTCGACAATAAATCTGTCTCTAATTAATTTAATGGCAATTTGATGTACGTAGGTTCTTTTCATACAAACAATTATTTTTATTTCATGGGTGACATTTTCTGTATTTTACAATTAATTTCGAGTATTCCTAAATTTAATTCCAACTTATAAAAATTGTTAACATGCAAAAAAATTCGTCCCAAAAAATTCACGTAAAAATCCCCGAAAACAATCGAATTAATGAGAACTATGGAATCCAAAATTTCGGGTCCGCATCACGGCCGTAATGTTTTTAATTTGCTCATGGTGTCGATCTGATTCCAGAATGCTATATGTTGGGCTATGGCCTTTAGGAGTAAAGTCGAAAATGCGGACAAATTTATTTTGAAACACTGTAATTTGAGAACAGTATTTTTTTTCTTCATTTGAACATGAACTATTGAAAGTTAGAGAGTTGTGTCCAAAATGTAGAATCTGAAAACAACCCGAGTAATTAAAAACTGTATCCAAAATTTCAGGAATGCGCTTCCGGATCTGGCCTGTAATATTTTTAATTTGCTCACGGGGTTCTTGTGATTCCAATATGGTATGATATGTTGGGCTACGGCCTCTATAAGCAAAGCCGTAACAATGTGACACACTGGCATTCGCATTTTCTTTATAGAAGTCATGCATCGGGATCAAGTTGACGTTACCACTATATATCCATAGAGAATATGTGTGGAATAATAAAATATTAGGTTGGTACAAAAATAATGACGATTTTTGACGTATTTTTTGACGTCAAAAACCGTCATTTTTTTTTGCACCAACCTAATATATTGACCGAAGATGTGAAAGCAACAAAAAATACGACATGGAACCTGGAGTATGGAAACTTTTAAATCGAGCCAAGAAGTAAAATAAAAATAAAGGATTCAAGATTAATTTTGAACGATGAATGTAGAGCTGCATTGGATGGAACATATGGCTGGGATAGATAACCTTTCCTCTGTGGAATGTCAACCAAATCAAATTAGGAGACATTAAACAGCTACGAGGAATGTCTGAAATGTAACGGGTCTGATGTCCCAAACAATTTATTCCAATTCTGAACAACCAGCTACATGGTTTCCCTTTGAAAAGTATAATGCGCTTTTCCATCCATCTCTGCCACGCTTCAAGCTGGAAGCTTTCTTTTAGGACGCCCCATATCTTCGTAGTTACAACCTTCTTGATGGCCTCCACGCCTTAAAAACGTGTCTTCTGACAATGGAGAAAAGAAAAGTCACACAGAGCAAGATCAGGTGAACAGGGAAATGGTTCAGTACGGCGATATTCTTTTCACTCAGCAACTGGCGGGTGCTCAGGGCGTTTTGATCAGGTGCTTTGTCATAGTGAAGCAGTCACGATTTGACTTGCCACAACTAACTGTAAAAAATTGCAATGGTTGCTGAAAGCTAAGATTACAGTTACATATTCCCAAGATATAATGTTAGACGATAACACAATCGGCTTATCCCTCTTTTGGCCATAGCACATAGAGCACACTCCGCCTCGTTACCTTTCCGACAGATGTGCCACTACGTCGTTTTGGGTTAATAAGTTAGGCACTATAATGTTAGGTAATTTGACATCTGATGATATTGGCCAGTTAAATTGAGAAGAAAATTCTTTGTGACAAGTCGTTATTCTAACTTTAAAGGCAAGAATTTTCTTTCATATTTTGAAAAGCTGACTAATACATACATTATCATGACAAGTTTCAAAGAAACCAGCCTCTCCGTATATTAAACCAATATAAATATTCTGATCTTTCATTAAGTGAGATTTATAGGAGAATAGAAAACTCAGAAAACACGTACTAACGTGGACACAATAATACGCAGTGTCCATAGGACATTTTCCTCTAAGACACAGTTTTTTTTAACTCCCTTCACTCTGTAGAGATAGATAGATAGATATATAGATAGATAGATAGATAGATAGATAGAAAAAGGATAGAGAAATTGACTCAAACAGATTGAAGAAAAGAGATAGATAGATAGATAGATAGATGCAAAGACATAGATAAACAGATAGATAAAAGCAAAGAGATAGATAAAAGCAAAGAGATAGTTAATTAGAAGCAAAGAGATAGATAGATAGATAGATAGATAGATAGATAGATAGAAAAAGGGATAGAGAAATTGACTCAAACAGATGGAAGAAAAGAGATAGATAGATAGATAGATAGATGGAGCAGGTCCCTTTATATTGCATTATATTTCGCAGACAACCCCTTGAGAAAGTCATGCATCCAAGTCTTCTCTCCCTTAGTTATGTATAAAGTCGTAGTATAGATATGTCCCTCTAGTTTTGAATGGAAAGTCGTTTAGGTCAAGACTAGTATGAATATAAATTCGTGGAGAAGGCAACTGGAAAGCACTCCTCTGTCTTTCCAAAGAAGCCATGACAATCTGCAGATAAAGAAAAGATATCTATGGGGAGATAAGAGCGAATATATCTTAAAGGCACACGAGATTTTGTTTCGCGGTATAGCAACTTCTATGGGCCATTTAATACCGAAATCTAAATAATTTTAACAGAAGTTTATGCTTCTAAATAAAAATATTTTGTACATAATTACATACTTTCAGGGAAGATGTATGTTTATTAGATATATAGTTTACAGGTCATAAAATATATTGTTAGTAATTTTAATATAAAAATATATTTTTTATATTTTTTTATGTTGCATCGATTGCCATTTTGTTTAAAAAATTTAATATTGCTGATTTTGATCTCTCTTTGGGTTTTACTATTTACCTACAGCTGGGACTCTAACAGGTTCTAACAACTCTGGTTAGGGTGGATCTTGGAACAAGAACAGGTAACTGGTGGTTCCATGCTCCCAGTTTCCTGATCAGAGGCCTTGCTGCCGGATGTAGTTTATCGTCATACCCAGAACGGAATAGCTATCTAATAATAACGCATCACCCATATGGTAAACGTTGATAACGTTCATATATACAGAATAAAAAGGATACTTGAAGCGCTTTTAAAAACGAAAGCACGCAACATATTAACAAAGTATTTAAAAAGTAGTAACAAGACACTCACATTCAGAATCAGGCAGCTTAAAATTATGGGAAACATAATGAAGAATGAATCTCGGAAGAATATGGCACCCATAGAACATATCGAATAAAAGAAAAAAAAATCTGCAATATTATTGGTCCTGCCATGGCATCTCGTTTTCATTCATTTTCCCACCGCCGTAACGTAGTTTCCCTGTGCCTTTTCTATAAAAGATTTCAGTTAATAGTTCTGATGAACTTTCCTCTATGGTACCTAGACTTAATGAATTTAAGTGCAGTACTAGATTGGTAACAAGGTATCATCATTTTACTCTTGAAATGGCTAGATGTAACCACAAGTTCTATGCTAACAGTTTCTTCTTTCACAATTCTGTGCTTAAAATTATGGAACACATCATGAGGAATGAATGTCGGAAGCATATTGCACCATACATTCCGAATAAAAGAAAAATCTGCAGTTTTATTGGTCCTGTCCTGGCATCGCGTTTTCATTCATTTTCCCACCGCCGTAACGTAGTTTCCCTGTGCCTTTTCTATAAAAGTTTTCAGTTAATAATTCTGATGAACTCTCCTCTATGGTACGTAGACTTTATGAATTTAACTGTTGTATTAGATTCGTAACAAGGTCTGATTATTTTAATCTTGAAATGGCTAGATGAAACCGTAAGTTCAATGCTAACAATTTCTTCTCTTGCAATTCTCGCTCGTGAATATCTCTTACAGCTTCTTGCTACCTATTCAACTTTGATCTTGAAAAATTTATACGCAAAGCCAAGCGTTATCTCGTGTCTTTATAATGACTATTCTTTAATTTTCTCTTTCGATTATAATGTATTTTTTCTCATATTCTCTCATAATCGGTAACCATTTGTGTCTAAGAAGCTTTATTGTCTGGTTTGGTGGGAAATGATTATTTAAAAAGATTCAAGCATGGGGAAGAACCACGTAAAATACTTAACGAGTATGTGCTAATGGATGGGGTAACATGAAAAAGAAGTATGGTAAAGAGTGAAAAGTTACTTTGAGCAACAAAAGACAGGAAGTTGTAGAGCGCCATAATCGCAAACGAGTTGTAAGAACAACGTTGAGAAGTTTGAACTGATGTTAATTGTAGCAATTCAAAATCGTTATCAAAAAGGATATGACTTGTGAAACCAGTTTTATTTGCACTGAACAAAAGTCACTTGAGTACAGTATCAGGACTTAATCACGCAACTACATCTCTCATCAGGGCGTGCAGAATAACTAAAATTATCTTAAAGCCGATGGCATTATATGCTTTTAAGATTTACAGAAACAAATTAATATGACATTCCTAAAGTCGTTCGAAATTCATGAAAAAAAAATATTCTGCTTGAAATGCACTAGAAAATCTAATAATTATAATAAACGATAGCAATCTACTGGAGGTAAGCACAAACAACAAAACACGCACACATACACAGAGTGAGCACACACACACATACACACGAATGTATATATATATATATATATATATATATATATATATATATATATATATATATATTAGGTTGGTGCAAAAATAATGACGTAATAATGTCGTATTTTGACGTATTTTTTAACGTCAAAAAACGACATTATTACGTCATTATTTTTGCACCAACCTAATATATATATATATGTTATACTGGAACATACCTATTCTATTGTTAGTAGACTCTGCCACATATAATAAGTAGGAGTAGTAGCAATCGCCAGTGAGCTCAGTGAGTTGGTCTGATTTCAGTCTGAAGTCGGACGACCGGCTAACCGGTTGAACTCTCTGCCTTCGGGCGGAGAAGAACCCCAACGAGAATACGCCAAAGGGCGGAGTCTCTTTCGGGGAGGTAAACCAACCCTGAACCCGCTTGTACGGGTTTTAAAAGGGCATATTTTTGGCCGAGCCCACGGGCTCGGAGATCCCACGTTAAACCGGCCTTGTGCCACATGATGCCCTCGTAAGGGGGTGACTAAATACTACTCAGTGAGTTGGTCAGTCAGTCGATGTCGGACATTAAAGTATCAACCACCACACTCACAATTTCTACGAAACTCAGCATTTTTTTCTACCTATCCTGATGTTGGACAATATTACTACCGAAATTAACTTTGAACAATTTATCTGAGAATTATTATTCGCAGTTTTGAAAAATCGGTCAAAATAATTAATCGACACAAAATATCTGTTGTCTTTACTAACATTTGAAAGTTACCTTAAAGACGACATATAAGTCATTACTATTAAACTCTAATTTTCTTTTTTTTTTTTTTGCATTCATACAAGTGATTTGTTTCCTGGAGATAGAGTGTGTAAAATTTGTTCTAATGATCTGTAGGTTCGAACTCTTTTGGCTTGTCTAGCAGCCGTTATCAAGGATGCCATGTTTAACTGAATTTATATTATAATAAGCGAACACAATCTACTGGATGTAACCACAAACTAAAACACGCACTCTCACAGAATGAGAACAAGCACAACACACACAGGAACATACATACATACATATATATATATATATATATATATATATATATATATATATATATATATATATATATATATATATATATATATATATATAGTACAGAGTAGTGGGTAGCGGCTCGTGGGCACTGAGTTTGAATTCCAGTCGAATCCATTACATTCACTGATGTGCTAATACCCCTGGGAAAGGTATGAATCCGCTTATTCTCACTCCAGCTATGGGGAATTAGCAGGACAGACTAGGTTCTATAGCTTTGGATGGCAACTGGTCTAGAAGAAGGACAACTCTGAATTCAAAACCTGCGGAGGGTCGTTTGGGACCTTGTGGCACGTAATACCCCCGGTCTCTGTATTCGACCCTTCAAAAAAATGTGTTTTTTCTTCACAAAGCCTTCATCACTATAATCAAATCATATGTTCTTGTGTCTAGGCTGTCGGTTCCTAGGAACTGATCTGCTTGACCCTCATGCGTCGAATACAACGGGAGAGTCCTTCATATATATATATATATATATATATATATATATATATATATATATATATATATATATATCTTTGCATGATTGTAAATCTATCATTCGTCCATGCTTAGAATGTGGCTGTCATATATAGTCCGGTGTCCCTGCTGTTTACTTGGAGCTCCTTGATCAGATCAAAAAATGAATCAGCAATATTAATGGTTTTGATCTGGCAACTCGGCTTCTATTACTTACCCACCGTCGTAAGGTTACCTCTTTGTGCCCTTTTTTTTTATAAATAATCTCATGGTAATTGTCCGAATTAGCTCTTCACTATGGCACCTACTATGACTTTAAGCGCAGTATTAGACTGGCGTCGAGATCTCATCAATTTACAACTGAGCTAGTTAGATGTAGCCGCTGATATTTTAAATGCCTAAACTTAAAAATTACTGTAAGTACTAAATTGAAAAAGATGAACTTCCTTGATATAACATTAGATTTAATGAAAAATGTATACATACCTTATTAAAAAAAAACAATACTAATCCTTTATATATACACCCTAAATCTAATCATCCTCCATCTATAATTAAGCATACTACTTTATCTATCAAAAAGAGAAGAATAAGTACAAATTCAGCGAATAAGAAGATTTTCTATGAACATATTAATTTCTATAATGAAGCTCTAAAAGATAGTGGCTACAAAATCCCAAAGCTAACTTACATAAATAATGGAAATGGAAAACATAGAAAACATAGAAGTATAAAAATAATTTGGTATACACCCCCCATACAAATAAATGGTAAAGAACAAATTAGGACAAAAATTCCTTGCATTAATCGTTAAACATTTTCAAAAAGATAGTAGACTCAGTACTATTTTCAATAAAAATACCCTAAAATTAAGTTATAGTTCTACTGAAAACTTTGAAAAAATTATTAAGAAACATACTGTTAATATCTTGAATAAACACTTAGAACAAGAGCAAAGAAATTTAGATAGTATAATAATAAAAAGATAAACAAAATTATGTAACTGCAGAAATCCTCATAACTGTCCTCTTAATAAATGTTGCACTAAATCATTAATCTACCAATGCAATATCTCGTCTGTTGAAGATCCAGACAACGTAAAAGTCTACATTGAATGCACAAGTCATGAGTTCAAAAAACGGTTCAACCTGCAGGAAATATCTTTTAGGATAAATAAATACCAAGATCAGAAAGCCCTATCAAAATATTTCTGGCACTTAAAAGAAACCAATAAAACACCTACTGTGAAATGGAAAAGATCCTTTTTTTTTAAGCGTTTTACCCCAAGCAAGGGCGCAAGGGGATGCAGAAGATTACAGGATGAGGAGCAGGATAATGGATAGATCAAGGCAACTGGAAATGTCGATTGACATTACATTTGAATAGTTGGAGATTATAGCTCTCAGGGAAACTGGAACAAGGAAGTGTGTTCCACAGGCGAGAGGTGCGAGACATGAAGCTATTGGAGTAGAAGAGACGGCTACATTTATGAGTTTCGACAGTGAAAGGGTGAGAGCGGGATGCCAGCCTCGTAGGGCGCTTGAATTCATGAAGTCTGGGAACCAGCGAATGCAGCTCCGCGGAGCAATTGCCATGAAAGTATTTGTAAAAAAGACAGAGAGAGGCGACGGCACGTCTGTGAGAGAGTGACTGTAGAAGAGATGCCAGAACAGGGCCAATTATATTGCATATCCGCCTCTGGAGCCTATCAAGAACCCTGAGGCAAACAGAAGGGGCTCCAGACCATATATGGCAGCTATACTCCATGCAAGGTTGAATTGTTGATTTGTAGATCTGGAGGATCGATTCCGGGGAGAAAAATTTCCTGGCGCGGCACAGGGAGCCAACTTTCCTTGCGGTGGACGAAGCAATTGACTCAATGTATTTGTTCCATCTCAGGTCAGCAGTCAACGTGAGCCCGAGCAGCCGCAGAGAGGTGCTCTCGAGAAGTTGAGCGTCAGACATTCTAATTGGTGGACAGGGAAGGATCTCTGTGGTGATTAATACAGAGCAGTTTTGTTTTTAAGGCAATAATTTTGACCAGCCAATTCCTGCCCCAATTCACAACCGATTGGACGTCCTTTTCGAGACGCACGCCAGTTTAGTTTTGTCAGCGACACTAGATTTGTTTTTGTGGCAGGAGTAAATTGTGGTGTCATCCGCGTAGATACCAACTTGGGAATTTATGGCGTCAGGAAGGTCATTTATGTAGATAAGGAATAGAGTGGGGCCTAGGATGGAGCATTGAGGAATACCTGCTTTCGTGGAATAGGAACTGGGGGAGAATCCGTTGAGAACGACCTTCAATTCACGGTTTGACAGGAATGATTGTATTAGGTCAAACAATCGACCCGTAATACCATAACCCTGGAGCTTGCGAAGAAAGCCGGCATGCCAAACTCTATCAAACGCTTTGGAGATATCTAGGGCCACGGCACGAGCTTCCCCGTTATTTTGAAGAGCTTGGTAGACAGTTTCAGTGATGGCTGTAAGCACATCAGCTGTAGATCGGGCAAAGCGGAAGCCATATTCCCTGTCTGAGAGCAGATCATGTGATGTAAGGTGGTTAATCAATTCGGTATTCATTAGGGCTTCGAAGACTTTGCCGAAGAGGGGTAGGAGACTGATAGGACGGTAGTTAGAAGGGTCAGATGGGTCGCCGGAGTTCTTGAAGACAGGAACAATCGAAGAGGACTTCCAGCAGTCAGGAAAACAAGATTCCTTGAGGTAGTAGCAATATAGTTTAGAGAGTGCAGGCGCCAGTTCAGGCGCGCATTTCTTCAAGACAATGGCTGGTATCCCATATCCACCACTAGCCTTGTTGGGGTCTAAATTGGAGATAATGCCCATACCAAAGACGGGGTTATGTGTAACCCACTCAATAGGTCCTCAGTTCTAAGAGGGAAGTCGGGTATGGGTACACCGGAAGAGTCGAACGTCGGGGTGAATGAAAATTTCCGAGCAAAGCATTCAGCCTTGTCGGCAGAGGAGGTCAGGACTTCGAACAGGTTGAACAATGGAGGTATAGGGGGTTTGCAATTGTTCAATACGTTCTTGCAGAGACGCCAATAATCTTTGGAGCCAAATTTGCGAGATGCAATACGCTCCTTCATCCGAGCAGCAAATAGTGACTTAGCATCGTTGAGGACACGCTTACACTCGTTACGGGCGGAGGCAAAGGGACGTCTATTGCAGTCAGATATGTCGCTACGAAATAGGTGGTTCCTATGGGGAAAGCAGCGGAGAACCAAGGAGAGTAGCGCGATTTGACCCTATATTTCCTTGAGGGGTTGAAAGCGTCGATTCCAGCTTTAACCCAGGATGAGACCTCAGAAGCACATTCTTGGACGGGGACCGTAAAGACAACATCCCAGGGGACATCGCGGGGGAAATCGCGGAATGAGTCCCAGTCAGCTCGTTGATAGTAGAACGAACTTGTTGCGGTAGGAGGTTCTTTGCAGGGGGTGGAGTTGAAGGAGATGTTAACAGATACTACGGAATGATCAGAGTTACCAAGAGGGCAGAATTGCGTGGCGCTACAAGACTCGTGGATGGAGGTAAAATACAGATCGTGAAGAGAGGCTTTACCTTCCCGGTTGAAGGCAAAACGAGTGGGGAAGTTAACTATCTGCGGGAGGGATTGAGAAATTGAAAAATTAAATGTTTGGATGCCTGCGTGGTCAGTAGTAGCATTCTTAAGACACAAGGTATGATGGGCGTTAAAGTCGTCAAACACAAATATGTGAGCAAACTGGTGGAGGGAAAGAGCCTTGTATATGCTGTCAGAAATGCTATCGAGTATCCCACAGTCTTGAGAGGATGGAGAGCAGTAAAGGAAGAAGAGATAGCTTACCGCATTGAAAAGAGATAGACGGAGACACATGTACGACTGGTCTGGCGATTCGAGAGACAACTCTCTGGCCACAGGGAGATGGTCCTTGACATAGACACCAAGGCCGTGTATGTGGGTTAGAGAGTCTTTTCTGAGGAGAGGAAGGGGATAGATGAGACAAGGTTGGTCTCACAGTGAGCCAGTATATCCGGGCAGTTTGCAGTGAGGAAAGATTCCATACTGCAGAAGTTTGTTCTAATGCCACGGATGTTGGAGAACGAAATGTTGAGGGGTTTAGGTGATTTTTGAGGGGCTGCTTTAGGATTACTTTTTCGGTCTTTGTAAGTCATCATGTGGAATTATATGTGGAAGATGAGAAGGCCTGAAGCAAAAGAGGCAGACAGTTATCGACCGTGACGTGGGCAAGGAGGTGTTGGCACAGCCTGCATCATAATGTGGCCTCTGGGTTGCCCACCGGAGGTGACTGCAGAGACACCTTTCCATGCGCGACATGGCACTACAAACACCCCGGTATTATACAATTGTTGATCAGAGCGGCCGCTCAAGACGCTACGCAAGAGTTAGGGCTTCTAACTACCAGTCAGGAACAGCAACCACAGAACTATCACCCTCAGAATGAAGAACTAATGCCACAGACTGCACACATCACGGGAGAAACAGGGCTGCACTAACACAGAGGCCAGAGAGAGAGAGACAGAGAGAGAGAGAGTATCGGGAACCCCTTCCTAAACAAGAAACAAGGCGTAAGTTTCTACTCATGTCCAAGAGAAGGGAGACCCATGGCTTTTGTGGATACATGAGAAACTATATATTACTAGGTTTATAAAAAAAAAATTTACTTAATCAAAGAAATGAAATAGCTATTCTTTGCCGACATTGTCAAAATTTTTCCTTACGTAATGTTTAATTAAAAAAACTGATAAATGCAATATACATATTTATATTTGATATTTAATAATAATTTTTACATAATTTAAGTAATTCTACTAAATTTATTTGTTTTAAAAGATGTATAGTTTATAAGTAATTACATTTAAGAATAATATTTTACAATTGTAATTCTATACGACGTATTCATATACAAACAACCCTTTTAGGAAAAAAATATTTATGAATACAAGTACTAATTTAACGGCGAAACAAAAGTGCCGAAAAATTTGTTGTTGTTGAAAAAGACTAGACCACATGCGTTGAACAGATGTCATCATTCGTTTGAAAAAGCACCCTTATCCTACCTTGACTTAACTTCTTTTTGAAAGTAACAAATATTTTGATACAATAATCGTCAGTGAAAAAGTATACCATACAGCCTCTTGTTAAAATGATTGGATTGCCCCCTATCCATCGAAACTAATATTATGAATTTATGTGCTTATAAAGCTCTGTAAATTTCAAAATAATTTATTCCTAAATTGCTTGAAAATGAAACAGAACTAGGGACTTTAATATAATTCTGTAATTGAATTTGAAGTTTTTAGCTCTTGTTTTTGAAACATGGTATTTCCTGTGTAGCGATGGAAGCATATATATATATATATATATATATATATATATATATATATATATATATATATATATATACACAGACAGAGGGTGCAATGGATAAACTGTCGTCTAAATTACGAAAAAATGAAAATAATCCTGACATCTCGCTTTAACAGATATATTTACCAAAATTACACTAAAAGATGCAGCAGATTCCAAATTCGTTTGGAGGCTGTGGCGATTTTATTGAATAAATTTACTCTTAATATTTCAAGATATTTTTGAGTAATTTTTTAAAAATGAGTGGTCAGTCTTATATTAATTTTTACGTCATTTAGACGACAATTTATCCACCGCACTCTGTACATCTCGGATATAAAAGGGCATCAGCGATTAATATTTCAACTTCGTATAAATAGCCAACCCATTTTGCCCAACATCGGCTATTCATTACTTGCATTATTTACATTATTCAGACTGTTATCCTCATCTTCATTGCCATATTCCCAACGTTTCATTTCGAAATTCTAATCACTTGAAGAAAGCCGCAACATACAACGATTAATATAAATAATGCAAGTAATCTCTGAGCTATAGACAGATATCAGTTATTGAACAGAATGCATTTTCATCGCACTATTAGGATAATGGTGATGTCAGTATTCACTTCAATGATATATTTGACTTTCATGAACAAGCAACCAATGTTGATTTCGGTAGAAATTAATAAAATCTTTGTTCTTAAAACATTTTTTAGTAAAACAAGTTTTCCAAGTCTTGTAGCTGTTAGCGCCGTTTCCAGTGACCATGTGATGTTTTTTTCCTAACTTTTTATTTAAACTGGTGAAGAATGTTAACATTTTTATTATGTAATAATTTTCTCTACTAATTGCATGTGTTGCTCAAGTGTATAGATATTTATATGACTGTAATAATTGATGAAGGAGACACAGTCGAGTAATGGATACCGGCTTGGATTGAGGAAACGGAGAGCCGAGTTCGAACTCCAGTCGAATCCATTACATTCATTTAGTTGGGAAAGGTATGAATCCTCTTCTTCTACCCCAACCAGCCATGGGTAAATAGCAGGACAGACCGGGTTCTATAACATTGAATACCAACTGGTCTACCGCAGAAAGAAATCATAACCTACTGCAGGAAAAGAGCTGCCTCGTCAGTCATGTATCGAAAAGTACATGATCACCTACGCGTGTATCACGCATGGCACATAACTGATTGACTCAATTGATGAGATCGATTTCGGGACAATTTTTAATTCGATTATTACAATCCTTCTTTTTTTTCCTGATAAACATTATAAATAATTTTAAAGTTCGGGTGCTAACATTCTTTTTTTATATGGTTGGTTGCATGATATAAGATAAGTTTATTTGCCATTGAATCTTGTATGGAATACGTAATGTTGATCTAAGTCATTACTTAGTATTAGGTTGGTGCAAAAATAATGACGTAATAATGTCGTTTTTTGACGTATTTTTTAACGTTACCAAGCTAATCGTTAACCAAAACAGAGATTTCTTTCCATCAGAGTAATCAAATATTCAACATTTAGAAATAGCTGTATTAGATACTTTTAAATATACATTTAATTGGAATGACTACTTTGAGAAAAAGTTGATTTCAATGCCTTGCGTTGCTTCAACAGTCCTTAACTACTCAATTTAAATTTCTCAAAACCCTGGCGGCTGTATGAATTATTTTAAAAAAATAAAATTTTATGGCGTTAAACTTATGAATTAAAGTAATTTCGTTATTTGTCAATGAATAGAATAAACTTAATGGAACCGATGGAAATTGTAGCGAATATAAAAAAATATACTTAAGAAATAGAGCACTTTAGAATATAAATAAAAATCAAAAACCGTCTATATTAAACGTCAATTTAATTCTGAAATTTCATGTTGTATTTCTGAAGAAGAGTGTTAATTTTAATGCCATAGATGAAAGAAGTCGACTGCAAAACAAGAACAAAATATTCTAAACAAAATTGGCAAGGCTTCGTTAAAACGATAGTTTCATTTAAAACAGATTGGGAAGAAATGCCGTTTTTTACTATCATTAAAGACCTGAGCTGAGAGGTATAAGCAATTAAAATTACGAAAATTACTACTAATGTATAGTTATTTGCTGAGATCTGTGAGTACTCATTCTTGCTGGCTAGTTCTATCTCTCTCTCTATCTCTTTATATATATAATATATATATATATATATATATATATATATATATATATATATATATATACATGCATATATATGTGTGTGTATATACACTGCGTGCCAAATTATTATCGAACTAATTTTTTTTATAATATTTCAAAAACCGTCCAATCAATTCACACAAAATTTTTTCACAATGTTAGCAATACTGACTTACGTAATCACTGAAATTTTCGATCTGATCTGCGCAATGTAAACAAACTGGCGCCATATTTGTTACAAGCACAATAATAATTTGGCACGTAGTGTATATATATATATATATATATATATATATATATATATATATATATATATATATATATATATAGTCTGTTCACATCTATCTCCCTCTCTTTCTCAGTCTCTGTCTCTCTCTCTACACACACACACACACACACACATATATATATATATATATATATATATATATATATATATATATATATATATATATATATACGATAAAATATAGATCTAAGGTATGCTATATTTATGTGTAAACGTGGGAAATATCAGGAATAGTCCGTATGTAAATAGCAAAGTGGACACGATTGTCAGTACCAATAATTCATTCTGTTGGTAGTAATCACAGTCGATTCATATCTATCTATCTATCTATCTATCTATCTCAGTTTATTATCTATCTATCTATCTATCTATTTTTCTGTCTAGCTAAATAGCTTGCTAGCAATTTGTTCATACATATCTCTCTCTATATGTTCACATCTCTATTCTTCTGTCTATCTCTCTCTCTTTCGCACTTCTGTGTATCTTTGCTTAAATGATCAAAACATTGACTGTTCCTGATGAGAATAACATGAAGTAAATTCCATGTAAGGAAGAACACTTCATGTCACAGGGTCGAAGAATCTGTTCAGAAGCTGCCGAGGGTTGTACCAGTATGAAATCACAGTTCCCCGCCTTCTGGCCAGATAGAAGATCTATGGCCTTCATTAGCCTTGATTACCCTTAATGATGTCTCGATAATTACACCCATCCTATAGCAGACAGTTCAATCGTGTAGATGTATTGAGCTTAAAAAATCAGGGAAAATGATCGATATGATATTAAAAAAAAAAAAGAAATTTGATATGAGTTAGAAATCTTAAATAGCACAACCTGATTGATATCATAGTGTAAATGTTAACGATATATTGGTCATCTAAACCTACGTATATTCTGAAAGTTTTTATCAATATTGGTCTCTTAATACCATTTATATTGACTTCCTCAATAATATATATATATATATATATATATATATATATATATATATATATATATATTAATGAAAAACAGACCAATTTAAGGTACCATTACGGATCATCAGGTAACACTTCCAACAACGAAATGAAAGGAAAAAAAAAATTTGGAAATGAAAGGAAAAAAAAAATATTGAAATGAAAGGAAAAAAATTTTTTGAAATGAAAGGAAAAAAAAATTTTCGAAATGAAAGGAAAAAAATTTAACAAACAACTGTATATACTTGTAACGAGAGGAGGGGAAATAATGTGTAAATAAATTAGCGAGGGACAGTTAAAATAAAATATCCCCCAACAGATTAAGGGACTTTACAAATTCTTTCTGTCGGCAGAGTGAAGGTTTCCTTAATCCTATACAGACTGATTCCAAAATCTTCAAATAATTTTTGGAACCAACCGTATGAATGATTTTAAACCACTCTTTTTTATACGACTTGGCACAGGCTATATTCTCAAGTAAGTGCTGAGAAATAACCGATTCCATATTTATGGGGGGTAGATAACACATTTTCTCTATCTTACCAAGTCGTATTTTGGAAGGTACATGCTGATTGATTCTAGTTTCCAAATGCAAGGTTGTACGCCCCACATAACCAGCAGCACACTGGCAATTAAACTCATATACTAAATTACTCAATTTGATGAAGGGCAATTCATCCTTGCGAAACGACGGAAACACAGACCTAGTTCGAAAAATGCTACGTAAAGCAACTGATGGGAAACAACCAGAAACCGACTTGCTAACCTGCTTAATTAAGTTTTGGCCCTTATCTCCAATCCAGGAAATCTACAAATACACCGGACATTTAGAAGGCCCCTGGACTTTAGGGGAATGAAATTCCTTAGTCTTCTTACTAATAATATAGTCAATAAGGGCCTCCGGATAGCCATTACTGAGGAAAATCTCCCGAATGTTCTCAAATTCACGGTCCAATCTAGTAGGAGAACAAATTTTAAGCGCTCTGTACACCAAGGTTTTAACAAGATTGATTTTCCTTGATGTCGGTGCAAACGAACGCCAATTTAAATAGAGGCCCGTAAATGTTGGGTTTACGATAAATACTTGTAAGAAAACCCCCTCCCCTCGTTACAAGTATATACACTTGTTTGTTATTTTAGCGTCTTTCCCCACTTTTTTTGCTCTTTATTTTTGTTACTGTCCTTTTAGTTAATTAATGTTCCAACGATCATCTCCTGATGAGATGTTGGTTGAAAGGGTCTTAGAGACGAATAAAATTAAAATCAATAAATTCCTTGTTTTTAAAACAGTATATATATATATATATATATATATATATATATATATATATATATATATATATATATATATATATATATATGTGTGTGTGTGTGTGTGTGGGTGTAATTTTTAATTATGCGTTATACCAGTTCGTAACTGGAAGGGATAATTCCAAAGAGGATATAAATCCAGGGAGAGCTGAATGTATAATACAGAGCATTATAATGATAAGAAGAAGAGAGAGACTTTAATTATCTATATATCTATCTATCTGTCTATCTATCTATATATATATATATATATATATATATATATATATATATATATATATATATATATATATATGTATACACGGAGAGTGTTGAAATTACCTGTAAAATAGATTTGTTTTGATAATTTCGATAAGCAATATCTCATTCGGAAAGTGGAAAATAAATCAAAACATTGAATAAACAGACATTGTTTGGCAGTTGTTGTTACTTACATACACAATATATATATATATATATATATATATATATATATATATTAGGTTTTGCAAAAATAATGACGGTTTTTGACGTAAAAAACCGTCATTATTTTTGCACCAACTTAATATATATATATATATACATATATATACATATATATATATATATATATATACATACATATATATAATGTCATCCACAGACAGACTGTTTCGCTGTATCACAGCTCATCAGTGCGGCTAGACATCCGGTTGCCTCTAGCTAGGATCGAAACCCGACTGAATTGGTATCAGGCGGATATTCTACCACTAAGCTGTCGGCGCACGGTCGGGACGAAGGTGGATTTTTAGCGTATTTTTTGGGAAACACGCCCAGTGACCGACAGTGACTCAATTCGGCTTGCGAAGAGTCTCGCTATATAGCTATAATAGCTATAATCCTTACTCTGTCCTGGACATTGAGTTCTACCTGGATTCTATCCTCTCGGAATTTTTTATTAAAAAAATATACATGTGTGTATATGCACCTGTGGATTTTGCATATATATGTATATTTACCACTAATATTATCAATATATGTATGTATATGTATATATATATATGCAAGTTTCCTTAAAAACGATTGGAAACGTTCTGTATTTAATTTCTTAATAGAATTTTTCATGTGTTTGTATAATTTATTTTCTTTTCAGGACATAAATTAAATAAAAAAGTGATCGAATGTTTCATATATTCAAACACTTTCGGCTATATATATATATTTTGCCATTACAAAGGATGAAATTCTCAATTAGGTCTCATTTAAATACATGGAGTGTCCTACCAAACTCTGTCCGTAACATACTCGTCGATAATACACATATAAAATCATCATCCACAGGTATAGAATGTCTAAAAATTTGGAGGCATTATTAATAAAAAAAGTAAGAGCTAACACTATCTAATAACTACTATGAAAACGGCCACAATGTTCTGACTACGTTTGGAATATAAATCATTTGTATAACTGAAGATGCATACATAAAACTCTCCATATATTCAGTTAAAATTAAAATAAAATTAATATTTGGTAAAAGTGTAGCCGAATGCTCTGGGGCATAGAAGACATTCGGACAATTTTCATATAATTTATGTTCCGAAAAGAAAAAAAATATATATATACGAGGATGATTTTTGAGGGTATCGAAAGTACTTGGGCATGAACAATCTATGACGCCTTCCTTTATTAATGTGAACTATACGTCAAACTGATTAGAGAAGAGGAAACGATTATTATAAAAAATAAATAGACATAATATATCTATATTATTCAATGAAACATGTTTTAATGATGATATATTGCATAAATAAACTTATATATATATATATATACAGTATTTACATTAGTCGGACTATTGTCCTCATGTTTGTCGCAATATTTGTCACAACGTTTCGGCCGTTGTACGCTCCAGCCTTCTTCAGGTGGTTGGAATTTCGAACTGAACCCTTTATTTCGATCACTGGGGTAGACTGTCCTCAAGGACACATGGCACAGTGGATAAAGGCGTTGGTTAGATCCAGTGACAGACCCAAAGAGTGTGAGTTCAATACTCGGTTAAGGCAGTGGAAAGCTTTCAGAGGGAAAATTAGCAGGAGATAACTGATAACTGACATCCATCAAACATGGCACGTGGAACTAGAACAGTCTACCCCAGTGTTCAGGGTTCAGTTCGAAATTCCAACCACCTGAAGAAGGCCGGAGCGTACAACGGCCGAAACGTTGTGACAAATATGTCGACAAAGATGAGGACAATAGTCCGACTAATGTAAATACTGTGCATAATACCTCATCTCAGAAATATAGACATATATATATATATATATATATATATATATATATATATATATAGTTTATGAAAAACTAGGTTATCCGTATGGGTAAATCTAACGAGGATAAAATCCAGAGAGCTCAATGTAAATCCAGAGCAAATAATTTAAATAAAAACAGGCCACTTTAAGGTTCCATGTAATAAATTATTTCACCACAGCCCTTTTAAAGGACCGTGGATCAGATTTTACTTCCAAACAAAAAATGAAAAGAAAATTTCCACATTTTTGACGGGCCGTATTAAACATATGTAAATTAACGAAGTGAGGAAGTGTGAGGGGAGAGAGAAGACATAAGTGAGTTAGCAGATATTGACACATTTAAACGGTTAACTTAACGGAAGTTATATATTGATATCGAAGGGGTAGAGAAGAAAAATCCATGGAGAGAAAAAAAGAGAAGGAAGTTATGAGAGAAGGTGTCACTAATTTTCTTTGTAAAAAGGCTAGAAACAGACGCTGTTATTTTGTTTTACTTTGAAAGTGTTATTTTTGGGGTTCATAAAGATTATAATGTTTGATATAAATTTGAATGTCTCTAAACTGTCTACAAATAATTTAATTTGATGTTTGTTAGTGATTTAAATTTTTTTTTAATTTTGGGGATTTTCTATGAAATAGTCGATTAGAAAAATATTCATAGAAAAAACATTAAAAGAATAAAATTTTATTTTAAAATATAAGTTTACTTCTAGTAATCTTTTTTTAATCTCTTTAAAAAACATTTATTATAGATTATTAAGTTGACATCTCTATCCGTTTGAATTTCGTTCATGAATTTAACTCGTGACTGTTTCTAGATAGGTAATCTCTTCTAATTAAATTTTTGTTAAGTTGATATGGGGTAATATTTGAAGGTAATATTAAAGATCTTGCTCTGTCATATACTGTAAAGTCTGATGATCCGCAGTCCTTTAAAAGGGCAGTGGTGAAATAATTTATTACATGGAACCTTAAAGCGGTCTGTTTTTATTATATATATATATTACGAAATGGACAAAGTCCGACAATTTATTTATTATTAAAGACATTTTTATGTTTAACGTTCTTTTTATAGATACAAGTATTTAAGTAAATGCTCTATTTATAATAAACAGTATTAAATAACATTTACCGAATGTCCGAGAAAATATTCGTCCTTGGACGGGATACGAACCTGCATCCTACACTGAACCATCATTCACGCTGATGTGCCTTGACCGCTCGGCCACCAAGGATCGTTCGGTAGGTAAGGTCGAATTTACTGTTTATAAACTTCAATCTTCCATGAATCTCGTACATTCCAAGGACGAATATTTTCTATGAAAATTTCTCGGACATTCAGGCCGGTAAATGTTATTTAATACTGTTTATTATAAACAGAGCATTTACTTAAATACTTGTATCTATAAAAAGAACGTTAAACATAAAAATGTCTTTAATAATAAATAAATAAATAAATATATATATATATATATATATATATATATATATATATATATATATATATATATATATATATATATATATATATATATATATATATATATATATATATATATATATATATATATATATATATATATATATATATATATATATATATATATATATATATATATATATATATATATATATGATTTTGTCATTTTTATTCGGATTTTAATAAATTACTGCAACTAGGTTCTTTTTGTTTCTGTTCTTTTCCCTCATGTTTAAATAAAATTGTTTTTTAAGCATTTCACCTCAAGCAAGGCCGGAGTGACCCTAGCACGCAAGACTTACATAGTGTAGAGAAAAAAGTGTAAAGAGGCGTCTTTGAGGAATGGATAAAGAGAAAGACGGGGAACAAGATCCAGGTATCAGGAGATGTCGATTGACATTACACTTGAATATTTGAAGATTAGAATTATCAGGGAAGCAAGTAAGAGGAAACAATTCCACGGGCGGGAAGTGCAAGAAAAGAAGATGTTACATTTGACCGTTTCGATAGTGAAAGTTTGGGACCAAGATACCCACCTCGTAGCTCGCTTAACTTCATGTAGTATGAGTTACAGAGAAAGCAACTCATCAGAACAATTGCCGTGAAAATACTTATAGATAAGACAGAGGCAAGCCACTGCAGGTCTGTGAGAAAGCTACTGTAGAGTAGATGTCGGATCAGGAACTATCACATTGCATATCCGTCTCTCGATTTTTTACAGGACGTCGAGACGTACAGCGGGGGTACCAGACCAAATGTGATAGCAATTTTCCATGCAAGGACGGATGGTTGATTTATAGATTTAAAGGATGGACGCAAACAAGAAAAACTTTATTATATGAACAAACAAACGAAAATATGTTAATGGGGATAGAAAAATATATAAATATTATTAATAATTGATACTACATCTCTTAACCCAGATTCTTATCATCGAACTGAAACTTCAACTAATATATATATATTTCAATTAAAAGGTGCAAATATAATTTCTAAATTCATGAATCATTCATACAAAAAACAAATATAAAGGTTAATGATTTAAATGGCGAGAATACATCGTCGCAAACTATGTAAATAGGATACATCAACCCCGAACCTGTATATGAATGATATGATCCCTGTTTATAAATTCCAGTTGCATAAAGTCTTTTTAATTTTTACAAGCTTTCGTCTGTTCCTACAGTCATCATCAGGTATGGAAGTAGATTTTGTTCTTGTTTTAACTTCTCGGTAATAAGAGGACAACGAAAATAGAGATGTAATCAGAAAAAATGCTATGAGTAATGTGTTATTGTTTTGGAATGTGCGGTCGCAACGCTGAGTTTGAATTTAAATTTTAAGGTTGTGCGTTTTTGTACAAATATAGCAATAACAGAATTTTATTTTAAACAGGGATCATATCATTCATATACAGGTTCGGGGTTGATGTATCTTATTTATATAGTTTGCGACGATGTATTCTCGCCATTTAAATCATTAACCTCTATATTTGTTTTTTGTATGAATGATTCATGAATATATATATATATATATATATATATATATATATATTCCAAAAAAAAATTCGCTTGAAGATGGAACAGAGCCTACTTTAACTCAAGTTAATTCAAATATTATTTTGAAGTTTTCGGCTCTTGTTTTGAAACATGAGACCTCTTATGTAGCGAGTTGGAATCATATTTTTAAATAAATAATTATATTTATGCTCTACTTTCGTATCGAGCACTAATTTTTTAAAATAATAACAAAAATACTAAGGAACTTTGGAATATTTACCAAACCAGTTTCTTTCCTATTTTCTATAATATTTTCACACACACATACACACACACACATATATATATATATATATATATATATATATATATAGAGAGAGAGAGAGAGAGAGAGAGATGTGTGTGTGTGTGTTTAGTAATATTTTAACCGTAACGAAGGAAAATACACAGTTAAATTCTTCTCTCTTAGATTTTTCTTCCTTATGTTATCCTTGCTACTTGTTTATTCAATTTTTTTTCCTGTTGGATGTGAAACATCAAGATGAAAACGGAAATCAATCAAACAAGTAAACGACTGAGATAGCACTTCTGACAAATACGGGAAAAATATGTTCGTAAATATTAGAAATATACCGAATACTCAATTTCTAAAAAAGTCTTTTCTACACTGTAGATCGTTGCTGTCGGCTTTCCTGAATGTGTACGTTGAAGAGTCAGTATCATTTGTAATAATAAATAAGTTTTTTTTTTTCATATATCTTTTTCATATTTTCCCGTTATTTATTATATAATTTTACAAATCTAGCCTCGTCCGAATTACATTCATCGATGCCTATCTTTAAAAATACAGCTATTTTAGCATAGTCGCTACTGATTAATATGGAAATATACAAAAGTATGACAGATCCGAAAACATAAAACTGGCAAGTTCTCTCGAAAAAGTCTCTCAATCAGTAGTTAATTGGGACAAGGAATGGATTTTCAGAATCGAATCTTGCACATTAAGAAATCCGTACACTGAATACTCCTGCCACTTGGTCTGGCATCCATACTATATGTCGAGTTGGGTACCTCGAGGTTAGCAAGCTTGGCTCGCTAGAACAATTACGGCTGAGTAGTGAGTTCGATACTTAATTTCGACCTTGTGCCACATCTAAACTACGCTTGAAAATTACTATGTGGAGTTTCTTGAAAAAATTCAAAGTGTCAAATATAATCGATCCTGACCTTTCATCTCGACTTCAGTCACTTTCTCACCGACGTGACATGGCTTCCTGCAGTCTTTTCTACAAATATTTTTATAGCAACTGTTCTGGTGATTTTTTTTCCTTACTGCCTCAACTGCAGAAATGTAAGCTTGCTACTAGATTGATAACTAGATCTCACAAAGTCTATGTCTCTCTCTTTTGATCAAAGCTGCCTTATCGCAACACGAAATTATGGTCATTAGAGGAAGCAACTAATATAAAAGTTTCCATTTGTTCTCATAATCTTTATTTAAATTTCTCGAGGTTTCTCCTATGTGTTTCGTGTGTCAAACATTACAGGTGATAGAGTAAAAAATTCAAAGTGTCCAATATAATGGATCCGAACCTGATATCTCGACTTTAGTCACTATCTCACCGACGTAACGTGACTTCCGCGGTCTTTTCTACAAATGTTTTTATAGCAACTGTTCTGATTAGTTATTTTCATTAGTGATTCAATTGCAGGAATTTAAGCTACTAGATTGGCAACTAGGTCTCACAAAGTGGAAAACATTATGAGTAACCCGGTTTGTCATTAAAAAGACTTCATCGGACTAAAGTAATGCTTTTTTGTTGCTGAGACATGTTTAAAAAGAGGAGTGGCACAAAAAAAGCAAAAAAAAAAAAAACAAAAAAAACGCAAGCATCCGTTAAAATTATGCCCTAATCGGAAATGCTGTAGATGTTGGAACGCTGAAAAAAATGTTTTAATTAATTTTAATTTCCTTGTTTAGATAATTGTAGGCATGTAGTCTAACCAATTAATTTCAGTTTCCATTTTTTTTTTTGTTTTTGTTTTTATCACTTCATTATTACGTATGCGGCATTGGGATAATGTTAAGAAAGTTGAATCTGGACTCAAATTTACCATGGCTGATCTAGTAATTAATGCATTTTCTAAAAACTTCCGCCTTATTGTCTGTTTCTCTTTTACTCAAAGCAGCCTTATGCTCTCTTTCTCTTTTGCTCAAAGCTGCCTTATCGTAACACGGAATTATGTCCTGAGACATTACAGTGAGCAGTTAATGCACTGCGTGAGTTGTTTTATTTAAATTTCTCGAAGTTTCTCCTATATGTTCCTTGCGTCAATCATAACAGGTGATTGATCCCTCCTTTATGTCTTAGTCAATTACTATTTTGTTTTGCATTAATTAAATAAATCTCTTCTTGTTTCTTGTGGGATTTAAACCACTTCTACCGCTGCTGATGATGACGGTGGTGAGGAAGTTATTGGGAGTGGAATAGAACGAAAAATCTTTAGAAGGAACCAGAAACACAATCCTAAACGTCTACTCCTGTGTGAACAGGGGAAGAGTGTGAACCTGACGATAGGCGAACGTACATATGAGGAGAAATATAATTAGTTGAGAAATTTTCAGTTGCAGACGTTGGAAGTAAAGAGTTGAAGTCAGCATTGCAACAGAAAAACCTTTCTTGGTCATATAATTTTCTTTTGACATATAATTCTTATTATTCAAGAACATGGCATTCACGAAAGAGAAACATAAAAAGTGAAAGGACAGTTGAAATACTGATGAAAAAATTACTGGGAAATTGTTTAAAAATAATAATAATATAAAGTGATAATAATAATAATAATAATAATAATAATAATAATAATGCAAAAGTAACATTCAACATTCAACATTCAACATTCAAGAAAGGTAGAATTACAGAAACACCCTCAATAGATTTAGATTTTGTCACAAAGATTAGGGAATTGGAGCATGATGAAGCATACAACACCCCCAAATGAAAGAAAAAATAAGAAAAGAGTACTACAGGCGTGTACGTCTGATACAAAATACTGAACTAAACTCAAAAAACAGAATATCAGCTATAAACACATTGGCTGTCCCAGTGGTGCATTACAGCTTTAATGTCCTTAACTGGACCATAGCTGAAATTAAGCGAATGGACGCCAAAACGAGAAAGCTTCTCACTTGCTATCGCATGCATCATCCCAAAGCTGATGTTGATCGTCTGTATGTGCCCAGATCCGAATGAGGCAGAGGATTATTTCAACTAGAACTGTCCTACAACAATTGGCCTCCAAAAATACTTGGAAACTACAGAAGACTGGATGATGGTATGCATGAAAGTAGTAAGCGTCTTTACTCCGTAATGAAAGAAGCCTACAAATTCAAAATGGAGCTTCAGATGGGCGTAGAGATGCAACTACAGCACAATACACCGGCTGAAACTGCAAAATACTTAAAAAAGACAGCAAAGACGAATGCAACCGACCAGATACAGAAGTGATGGCAAGATAAACCGCTTCATGGCCAATACTCTGCTCGTATCAAACAAGCTGATGTAGACAAAACCCGTACCCATCATGGCTACGCAGTGCAGGGTTGAAAGCGGAAACTGAAGGTGTTATCCTTGCTGCGCAGGACCAATGCTTGCTAACTAGGAATTATCAAGCACATATACTAAAATATTGTGTCAGCCCAAAATGCAGATTCTGTGATAAATATCCAGAAACGATTGATCATCTTGTATCAGGTTGCACGATGTTGGCACCCACTGAATATAAAACCCGACATGACAGAGTGGGCCAATATCTGCACTGGAAAATCTGCAACTTCTACGGGAAGGAAACTGAAAGAAACTGGTATGAACACCACACAGACCCGGTTACGGAGATAGGACTTGTTACAATTCTATGGGACTACACAATTCACACTGACAGAACAATCAAAGCCAACCGCCCAGATATTGTTATTAAAGACCACAAACAAAAACGGTGCCTCCTTATTGATATGGCAGTCCCTGCTGACTGCAATGTATCTTTGAAGATATTCAAAAAGCTGTCAAAATACAAGGACCTTGAAATAGAAATCTCGAAAATGTGGCATATGGGAACATCAACAATATCTGTTGTAGTTGGAGCCCTATGACTGGTTGGAAAAGATTGCAGTAGACTAATTGCAGGGATTCCTGGAAGCCCATGTGAGATAAAAAAATTGTTCTGACAAGTACAGCCCACACTTTACGAAGGGCTTTATCTATGTAATTTTTATTTTATTTTATTTTATTTTTTATTTTTTATTTTTTTTTGTCAGTGAAAAGTGTCATGATGCCATTTCTAACCTTAGGTCCCTGGGTGGGACCTGGAAAGAAATGTGTAAACGCCAGAAAGCAAAGAAAATAAAAATAATGATAATAATAATGATAATATATTAGTATAAGGCAACAGTATTATCACTTAGATTTAGAATTTTACAATATTTATAAAAGTATTTTATTACTAAAATAAATAAATGAATAAATATGTGTGTGTGTGTGTGTGTCTGTGTAATATACACATTTACATACACAAATACTTTTATGTATGCATACTGTATATGCACCGTATATATCAACTCGCACATAGAATCATACTCAAAGAGACTCACTAGAAAAATAATTGTTAATAACTCAATCTCTAATTTCTCTATTTAAAAAAAAACAAAAAAAAAAAAAACAAATCCTCCTGTGGGCCTTGAGCCCCACTTCGGAACCACGGCTTTAGAAGAAACCAGAAAGTGGATCTTAAGTCGGATATCCCTGTATTTCTGTTCAAAAGACCGGATTCCTGGACGATAGAAAAACCTATATACTCCTATTAATAGTTTAAATATCTAAGTATGTCATGTACTGAATACAGATATTGTATATACGAAATAATATAAAAAATCACCTGTAAATATGACTTGTGTAACCATAGTAATTCATTCGAAACCCTGTATTACTTATCATGAAAAAATAACACTGATCAGTACGACACGGAAAATAATGAATTTCGACATATTTATGTTTATATTTTACAATATTTACGGTGATTGGAACGTAACTCACCATTTTAAAATACTTATAATTTATTTTTAACAATAATTTTACAAGAAATGGATATGAGAGGAAAACGTTTAGCATACGGTTATATTGAAAGTTCTATATGGTCACCAGATGTTGCTACCAGCTCCACGAGCCGCCCAAGAATCGTGTCAACTGATTTCACAAGAATTCGAAGACACAACTTTTTGTATTTGCCCATCACGTTCTTCCAAAGTCTTGGTTTGGTATAGTAGACTTACTCCTTCAACGAACCCCAAAGAAAACGTCACAGGATGTTATGTTAAGTCAAGATTCCTGGCTGACCACTCATCCATAGTATAGGGAGTTAGTATCTGTCTATATTTTTGAGATGAGGTGTTATGTACACTATTTACATTATTCGGACTATTTTCCTCATCTTTGTTACCATATTTATTTCGGCTCCGGCCTTCTTCATTTGGTTGGAATGTCGAACTGAACCCTTTATTTCGCTCACTGGGGTAGACTGTTCTAGATCCACGTGCCATGTCTAATGGATGTCAGTTATCAGTTACCTCCTGTTAATTCCCCTCTCCAAGTTCTCCACTGCCTTAGCCAGGTATTGAACTCACACTCTTTGGGTTGTGTCACTGGATCTAACTAACGCCTTTATCCAATTTTCTGCATTAACGAAAAGTAATTTTTGTTTAATAGTTTTCCTTAAATGGGCTCACACCACCAATCAATAATGTAACAACAATTTAGCAATAAAAATGTTAATTTTTTTCATTGAATTTGCGACTATTTTTGATAAACAAATATTTGCCATTCCCTTACAGATAATGAATAGACTTGAAACG
This sequence comes from Acanthosepion lycidas, assembly GCA_963932145.1. NCBI lineage: Eukaryota > Metazoa > Mollusca > Cephalopoda > Sepiida > Sepiidae > Acanthosepion > Acanthosepion lycidas. Next base: position 48,780,031 of record OZ010609.1, on the reverse strand, counting down.
ACACAGATGTGGTTCCTTCGTCCAATGGTCTGTAATAAGGACAGTGAAGTACATGATTAACTGGGAAATATTAAGAAAATGACGAACAACATTTATACTGGAAATTTCATGGATAAAGCTGACATTTCTGGGACAAATAATAAAGAAGGAATGTCAGGAGAATAGAACACTCACATGACAACAGAAGTTAAAGGAAATATTTCGTAATCCTAAATAGAACAACTACATTGAAACTAAATCTACATCTACCACAAAGAAAATTGGTTCTGTGAGTCGCACCAGAAGGTTTTTACAACCTGAGTCCATCATTCAAATCTACAAATCAACCATTCGTTCTTGCATGGAATATTGCTGCCATATATGGTCTGGTGCTCCCGCTGTTTATCTCGAGGTCCCCGACAAAATCTAGAGACGGATATGCAACGTGCCTGGTCCTGAACTGGTAGTCGCTATCTCACACATTTGATGTGGCTTCCCTTTGTCTTTTCTACAAGTACTTTCATGGCAACTGCTCTGACGAGCTACTTTCACTGGTTTCCAAACTGCATGAATTTTAGCGTGCTAATAGGTTAACATCTCGGTCCCACTCTTTCACTTTCGAAACGGCTAAATGTAGCCATCTCTTCTACTCCAATAGTTACATGTCTCGCACCACCCGTTAGTGGAACTCCCTTCCTTGCTTCCCTGTTGTAATCTTCAAATATTCAAATGTAATATGTCGACATCTTCTGATACTGTTAGAGGACCTTACCCATAATAACATAACGGACTATACCATACGTAATAAATACTGCGCCTCAAGAGGAAGCAGGGAGTTCAGTCTGAAGTCGGGTGACAGGCTGACCGGCTGATCCGTTGAACTCTCTGCCTTCGGGCAGGGAGGAACCCGAACGAGGCTACGCCGAAGAGCGGAGTCTCTTTCGGGGAGGTAAACCGACCCTGAAAATTCCTCCTAGGGGGAAACAGTTTTTTTTAAGGCATACAAAAATTATACCTCTTGCTGGGAACAAGGGATAATTGAGAAAAGAATTGGCAATATGACGTACATAGTTCAAGGAAAAACATTCTCACACAGAAGACACGTAAACCAAAGAAGGAAGAGACCGTTACAGGATGCTAACGGTCCACCTCAAGAAGAGGTATTGGACACGATTTTCGACACATTCGATATAAAAAGACCGCAAATAATGCCAGAACCAAGAAAATCGTCTAGAAAAAGAAAATTTACTGAGCCCTTGGAAATAGATCCAAAGAAAAAAAGATATTGAAAAACGCCTGCTACGCAAAATTTTCGGAAGGTGGGTGTTAGGGGACCTTACCCATAATACATAATGGATTATTCCATACGTAATAGATACTGCGCCTCAAGAAGAAGCAGGGAGTTCAGTCTGAAGTCGGGCGACCGGCTGATCAACTGATCGGTTGAACTCTCTGCCTACGGGCGGGGAGGAACCCGAGGGAGGCTGCGAGGGAGGCTTTCGGGGTGGTGGACCGACCCTGAACCCGTTTATACGGGTTCAAAGGGCATATTTTTCCCGATCCCACGGGCTCGGAAACCCCACATTAAACCGACCTTGTGCCCCATGATGCCCTCGTGGGGGGGGTGACTAAATACCATTCAGTCTGAAGTCTGGAGTTCAGAGTTCAATCTGAAGTCTGAAGTGAAGTCCGTCAGGAGTCAAGTCAGAGGCAGTCCGAAACAGAGTCGTGTTCAGACAATTACTACTAAACCTGATTGTTCGTACTAACACTTTCTTCTTCTCTGTATATATTCCTGTTTGTAATATATCTGTGTTATTCCATATCCGTATTCGAGTTCTTCTTTATTGGTTCTACCTTGGACTATCACCGTGGTACAAGGAACCGGACCATAATAGATACCTTGACCTTGTTCCCTGTCCTCTTTTTCCTTTTCCCAAACACTCCTCCTTACTCTTACCCTGACTCTCTGTAACCTCTTGCGTGCTAGTGGCACTCCCTCCTTGCTTGGTGTGAATTGTTTAAAAAAACTTAACAAGTTTACGGGAGTAGATTGCAGAATAAAGATAAAGATAATAAAAAGTAAAAAAAAAAATTACTTGGCCAAACAAAAAATTGGAATTTGAAAAGTTCCAAATTTTCCAACGTCCGGAACAGACAATTCACGCAATTAAAAGAAGCCATTAAAATTGCAACGTGTGTTTCCGTTAA
>OZ010609.1:48705341-48772841 GCA_963932145.1 Acanthosepion lycidas | reverse complement strand
GCACGGTGAATGCTAGACCTGGTTTCTTTAGTATTTCCCCTTTTTTAGCAAGATTAATGCTCGATAAGCGTACATACAATTTTCCATCATAATAGAATTCTTTTCATTTTTTCGTTTTCATTCAAAATACTTAAATTTTAGGAATACGTTTTGAAGCGTCGCCCATTTGACGACAACGTGACCACGCTTAAACGGAAAGCTGATCATTTAAAATTTTCAGTTATCTGTTTTGGATAAGTTTTGTTTTTATGTCCATCGTCTTTGTCATGTTGAACTGAATATGTTAATTGCATTTTAATGAATATTGTCCTGATGAAGGTTTATTAAACCGAAACGTCAGACGTTGACATTTCATTCATATTAAAACAACTTAATTGCATTTAAGGATTTTTGTTTGTTTTTTCCAAATATTTTTCTCCATTCTGTCGGATTTATATCCATTTATATTTGCTTACATACTGTCTACTGGAAATACAAACCTGAATTCACTTTATAACATTAACATGGAAGACTTCAAGCTCATCCGAAAATATAAACATCTATTGGTCACCGCATATTCCTACAAGAACAGAAAGGATTTCTTAACGAACTGTATATATGAGAAAATCGTTCCATCGGGCTTATCTAATATTCTGAAATCATCTTCACATATTTTCCCTGACTATATCAAAGTCTACTTGGAATCATCAGTAAAAGATTTAAAGTTTTCCGAAGAACAAACCTTTTTAAAAGCCACACTTCTAGGACGTGAACTAAAGTTGAAAAACAGCATGTCTCGCATCACAGCTGAGAGACTTCGATCCGAAGTGACCAGAATTAATCATAAACACATCAGGAGTTTAAAACTAAAACTCCATACTTTATGTGATCGTAGCTGTTGGAAGAATATGGGTAGAATGGATCTGGTCACCAATATCTCCAATACCACACTTAGCACTTTAGAGACTGAAGCCCTTAGCTTTGGTCTAAAGTTTGCAACTGGTTCAAAAGACTTCAATATTACCAAACTTATAAATATAAACTACAAACACAGTGATTCTGACTTCCATAAAGGTTTTACCCAAGGCATTTTAGCTGCCTCTATTGATGGCCAAAATATGGAATTCACTTTACCTAAGAGGTATATGAATGCCTTAAAATCCTTGTCATTGAATAATAATATCATTATATCTCCTTCTGATAAAGGAGGCGGTGTTGTTGTCATGGATACCACTGTTTACAACCAGAAAATGTTGGACTTGCTTAATGATAGAGACACTTATGAACAGATCTCCCCTATACAAGTTTCTAAGAATCTAAAAGAATTCAACAGGTCCTATAAGAAACTCATATGTAATGAAGATAAAATTTGGCTTTCCCTTATTAACTACCACCCCACCGTCCCTAAAATTTATGGCCTCCCCAAAACCCATAAGCCTAACATTCCATTAAGGCCCATCATCTCGGGTATAGGCTCAGCTCCTCATAATATCGCTAGATATTTAACTAAATTTCTAACTCCAATTCTGGGCACTGTAAGTAACGCACATATAAAGAATTCAGGCTCTCTTTTAAATAGGTTGAGAAATATTGATATAGGTAACAAATCCCTAGCTAGCTTAGACATCAAATCGTTATTTACTAATATACCTGTTAATAAATGTATTAAACAATTAGAGAACCACCTTATGAAAATTGACTTTAAGCTACCTATCTCTATCTCGAAATGCATCAAATTATGCATACTTTGCACTTCACATTGTTTCTTCCAGTATAATAATATTTATTATAAACAAAAATTTGGTTTACCGATGGGGAGTCCTCTCTCTGGATTCCTAGCATGCATATTTCTAGAATTTCTTGAATCTGGACCTTTTAAAAATGTCATTCCACCTGATACACATTACTTCCGATACATCGATGACATTTTATTTATCTACCCACATAAACATGATTTAAACAAGATTACTGATAGATTAAATAAAATAGAACCTACTATAGAATTTACCTATGAACTTGAGTCTAATAATTCTTTACCCTTTTTAGACATACTACTCATTAAAAATAAAAATAAATTAGAATTTAAAGTATATCGTAAACCCACATGTAAAAATGACTATTTACATTTTTACTCTCACCATGATACTAACACTAAGAGGGGCATTATTATTGGATTCTATTTAAGGGCTCTTCGCATCTGTTCAGCAAAATATTTAGATGATGAATTCACATATATTGAGGATATCTTTTCAAATCTTTCGTATCCGAGACAATTATTACAGAAAGCTAAAAATAAAGCGTTGAAAATTTACTCATCAGCGCAGAATGACCCCCCGAAGGCCACTACAACTACAGCAATGAAAGGTACACTTTCAGCTGCTCCTGATAAAAATTCTTTTGATCGCATCTTTCTTCCAAATAATCATTTGACCGAACGTATTTCCAATAATTTAAACGCGTTAAAAATTAAAACTACAATATTACCTACTAGAACTATCCGTAATTTATTAAATAGCACCAGCAAACAACATATTACATCCGATGCTTGCATCTACCAAATCTCATGCAAAAACTGTCACCTAAAATATGTGGGTGAAACATGTAGGTCCGTAAAATCTCGTGTTTTCGAACATAAACGAGATATTCGCCTCGGAAATTTGAACAATGCTTTAGTTGTACACATAACTAAAGCAGATCATAATTTCGATTTTGATTCCGTGAAGATTTTAAAATATTTTCATAATAAAAATCTTAGGAGGATTTATGAAGCAGGTATAATATCCATCTCACGCACGGTGAATGCTAGACCTGGTTTCTTTAGTATTTCCCCTTTTTTAGCAAGATTAATGCTCGATAAGCGTACATACAATTTTCCATCATAATAGAATTCTTTTCATTTTTTCGTTTTCATTCAAAATACTTAAATTTTAGGAATACGTTTTGAAGCGTCGCCCATTTGACGACAACGTGACCACGCTTAAACGGAAAGCTGATCATTTAAAATTTTCAGTTATCTGTTTTGGATAAGTTTTGTTTTTATGTCCATCGTCTTTGTCATGTTGAACTGAATATGTTAATTGCATTTTAATGAATATTGTCCTGATGAAGGTTTATTAAACCGAAACGTCAGACGTTGACATTTCATTCATATTAAAACAACTTAATTGCATTTAAGGATTTTTGTTTGTTTTTTCATATATATATATATATATATATATATATATATATAATTGTTTATTTTAGGATATTAAAACAAAAACATGTTAAAAATCGCCACACATTACTGTTATGTTTCAACGTTACAAATGTGTCTTTTCGAGCGATGGTAAACTACTGGCGACCCCCCCCCCCACACACACTCACGCGCGCGCGTGTGCGTGAGTGTGTGGGGTGGTGGTGTGTGTGTTTGTGAATAAAAAGCGAAAAGATGAAAATCTATACTTAACCGACGCGTTTCGTCCTCTGAGGAACATTATCAAGGCAATGTAGGATTTATTATGTCTCACATATTTATATACAGAGGTGAAGATGCCATTGGTTTATCAAGGCTTATATATTTGAGAAGGTTTATGAATGTTCATCATATGATTGAAAGGTAAGTCAAAATATGTGAAGATCACAAAGTATCATAATTCAAAGTCTAGTTAAAAGTAAAGTGAGCGAGTAATATTCAGTCTTTTTAAAAAAAAATGTATACTATATTGGGATTAGATTGTTGTAGTATGAGATGGACTTTGTGCTGTATATTTTCAAATGCTGAAGTGATGTATTTAACTGTTTTCTTTTGCTTTTTCAACATATTTGTTATTGTGAATGTTGCCTTTGGAAAGTAGTCATTCTTTCAGGAAAGGTGAGATTGGGATGAGAGGGGATAACCGGAGCGTAGATTAATATTATGATAATATTCGTTGGCTGCACTCTCGAGAATTTTCCTTCTGAGTAAATTACTTTCATTTGATGATTTTGGCATTTTTTATATAAAAATTCTGGTCGAATTTCTTTCTGTGTATGAATGGTGCATTTGTTAAATTATTTTGTCGTATATTATCAAGGGTGTCATTGGTTTATTAAGGTTTTTGAAATGGAGAAAGTTCATGAATATTCATCAGGTGATTAAAAGATCAGTCAAACCAAGGGGAAAATATAAAGTGCTATAATTCAATGTCTGGTGAGACAAAATTAAGGGGGTAATATCCAAGAAATAGATTTTTTGGCATCCTTATACACGTGCAACAAAATAAATCCTTTTTTTTTTCAGTCATAAAGTCCTTCAGAGGATGAAACGAATCGGCTACAAATAGTTTTTCCTCTCATCTTTTTATTCACCTTGTTCCTTTACAGATACACTCTAATTGAAAACAATTTACACACACATATATATATATATGCTGAAATTTTTATCCCCTTTTAGGGAATATTTGAATGTTTCTATCATGTTCCATATTGCGTCTTGAGAAACAGTCGCCTCTTTTTCAATATTTTGTTGTTGTGTATTACTCGCTATTTTTACAATTAACTCCTGGAGTTGTAATTGTCTTTCTTTATTTTGCATTTGTCTTTCATGATTTTCCTTCTGCGTTTGTAATAATATTTTTTCCATTCTTTCTTGGAATTGGAATTGCTGTTCATTTTGGTGTTTAACAAGTTCTAATAAAATACTTTTAAAATCCTCCATGGTAAAAGTCTTACGAAAAAACGCGATTTTCCGTATTTTAATCCTCGTAAGACTTTGTTACCCAGTTGTTGTGGATACGGGCAAAACGGTAATTTTCTCTTTTGAGTCACCGAGAAATGCAAATTCTTGTCGTCCAAGCTGTTGTGGTGAGAAGAGAGAAATTTTTCTTTCCATGTAGGTCCCAATTTCTCGGCACCAAGTCGTTGTGGTCGGCAAGGGAGAATTTTCCTTTGTACTCTTTCTGTGTGAGTTCGAATTTCCACGTCACCAATGTTGTTGTGGTCGACGAGAGAGAATTTTTTTCCGTGTGAGTTCGATATCCTCGTCGCCAAGTTGTTGTGGATTCCGAGTTGAAATCCGCTACCAATAAATAACAAACGCCAGGAATGAATAAATGAAAATAATGTATTAACGTAATAATACAAATTGGTAATGCAGGTTAGTAGTTCCAGGAATACGGGTTAGTAGCAAAATATATATATACAGTCTTTGGTATTGAAGTATCGCTGTATGACTTCTTACTGAGTCTACGTGCTCGCTCACTGTGACTCCTACAACACTGTTATCCTCACCCTCACTCTTCCGGTTATCTACAACGTTTTACTCTGTCACTGTGGACTCGACTCGCCTCTTCGGTCTTACTCTCTCGGGTCTTCACGTAGCCGTAGTATATATATATACCGGTTGAGTTCATTTGTGTAAAAAGGGGATAACCCCTCAATATATATATATATATATATATATATATATATATATATATATATATATATATATATATATATATATATATATATCGGTTTCATTAACATGAAGTGATTGATAGATCAATCGTAGTGTTATTTTACTCTGTTCTTTTTACTGAACAAGGTTCGATCGACTAAAAATTTTAATATGAAAACATAGAAATCAAAAGGATTCTATTGCGCCAAATTTCCAGCTCCGTTTGAAATTCACAGCCTCTGCTTGTTACCATGACTTGAACACCGACCATAGCCCACGGTGATAACCACCCAACTATATAACATACCAAATTTTGTTTTGAAACTTCTTCCTTGGCACGATTCATACGAACTTCACCTTTGTTTGTCTCGGCTGATAAAGCCATTATCTAAACGCTTGCCTTGGTTCCACGCCAAAACGATAATCAAATTTATATCATTTTAAATTCAAAAGATAAGCTTTTTCTTTGTGCACTTGATTATTTTCTTGTGGCACGAAAGAAACTGGGCGGTTCCAATAAGCACAGAAGCAACCAAAACATTGAAATAAACTAAGATAAAATGCCCATAATTGTTTCTGCTTACTACTACTACTACTACTACTACTACTAATAATAATAATAATAATAATAATAATAATAATACGCTTACAGTCAAATAACGCTGAAAGTTAAGCAAAGTCGATCACGGTCAGTATATTACCTGTAATTTCTTTACAATTATAATACTCCCTTGATTATATGAGCACCCACCACAAAGCAACGTTTTGAAAATATTGGCTACCACACATTTTTATACACGTTTTACATCGTTCGGACTGTTGTCCTCATCTTTATTGCCATATTCGCGACGTTTCGGCCGTTATACATTCCGGCCTTCTTCAAGTGATATAGATTAGAATTTCGAACAGAAATAAGAACAAAACCGGCCATAACACCGAAATAAAATTTGAAAAAATGCCTACAATTGATTCTTCTTATATACACAATTACTACTACTACTACTACTACTACTACTACTACTACTACTACTACTACTAATGCTGCTGCTGCTACGAATAACAATAATATTATTAATATAACAATGAAATAACGTTGAAAAACTGGTTCACTTATTCATCAAGGTTAAGCAATGTCGAGCCCGATCAGTATATTATTCCCACTCAATATACGATTTATAATTTCTTTACATCGATAATTCTCCCTTGATTCGATGAGCACTTCCACACAGAGCGATGTTACGTAAATAACGGCTACCGCACATCTTTATACACTATTTACATTATTCAGACTGTTGTCCTCATCTTTATTGCCATATTCGCGACGTTTCGGCCGGTGTACGCTCCAGCCTTCTCCAGGTGATATACGTTGGAATTTCAAACACATAATTTAGTGAACAATAGCGTTGGTTGAGTGATCTAAAAAGGGGACTTGACCCCAAAAGTTGTAAATTCAAAAATTTAGAGAGATCAGTTACTAGGAATTAACTGAAAATAAGATATCCAAAAATGGCATGGCATGTGGAATTAGAACCTTCTACCCCCGTGGACGAAATAAAGGATTCGGTTTCGAGATTCAATCGTATATCAACTGAAGAAGACCGTTGTGAATATCGTTACAACAAAGACGAGGACAATAAACCGAACGATGTAACTAGTGTAAATAATTCAGCCTCTGATTTACAATTCCAAACTATTGTCCCTTACACCAACCGCACATTCAAGCTTACAGGGTATCTTATTTCCAAGCAATCACCCATCAAGCTACAGACCAGATTCGACGATGCTTAACTTCGGTGATCGTACGGGGACCTGGGTTTAAAATTAATGCGTCTATAAGCTCAGAACTACTGATATACATTTAATAACTTGAGCCTTTGGTATAGTTAAAGCAGTTAAAAACAAACACAGTAACAAGATGTTTGGTAGCCGTTGTTTTCAAGAGATTCAAAACATAGTCCCTTGTAAAGATGCTCGTTAACCCACGAGAATATTATCAATATAAAGTAATTTTTAATATAAATGTTTATATTTATAATTTGCCTTACCTTAGTCTCATGTAATGACCTGGAAATTCATTTTATTAATTATAAAGAAGAAACAAAATAATGATAATAATTACTCAATGAAAACAACATTCTTTCCATGGAACAGAAGTGATGTTGAAGAATTCAATATGGTTGCAAAAATCAAATGCTAATAAATAAAATGGTCCCGTAAAATGTCACTAGAAAAAGGTAGAAATCTGAGCACCACTTGTATAGATTACCGTAAAACCTTTGATAGTGTGCCACACTCTTGGATCCTTAAAGCTTTGGAAATTGGTGCGGGTACATTTCTTTAAATACAGCATGGAATTGTGGATAGCATTATACCAAAATCATGCTAAAGGTACTGCCACTTGTTTGAATATCCGATGAGGAATCTTTCACGGAGACGCCCTTTTGTTTTCCTACTTTAATCACCCTTTCGAATGAACTAAACAATATTAACTATGCATACAATGTAAAATAGTAAGCGTTTAATCATCTAGACTACATGGATAGTATCTTTGCCAAAGACAATAATAAGTCGAAGTGTATCCTCAGTAGCATATTTCAATAATGAGATCGGTATGGATTTCGGATTAGATAAATATACAAGAGTGACATACGAGAAAGGACGAATTACAGAGACACGCTCAGCACTTCTAGATTTTGCCACAAAGATTAGCGAATTGGAATAAGAAGAAGCCTATAAATACCTAGGAGTCAGCGAAAGATATGGAATAAAGCATACCTAAATATAGAAGAATGTAAGAAAAGTATACTACAGGCGTGTGTCCCTGTTATTAAATACAGAGTTGAATTCACAAAGCAGAATATTGGCCATGAACACTTTGGCCATAAACAATGCGGTGCAATGAAGTTTCAACATCCTTAATTGTACCAGAGTTGACATTACGCGAATGGATGTAAAAATCAGAAAGCTTCTCACTTGCCACTGCATGCATCATCCTAATTACTGCAGTTGATCTTCTGTATTAGTTCAAATCCGAATGAGGCAGAGGATTAGTTTAACTAGAACCGCCTCACAAGACCACAACAATAGGTTTTCAAAGATATCTCGAAACTAAAGAAGTCTGGATGATGATATGTGCTGAAAATGAAGATCATGAAAGAAATAAGAAAATTAATTTAGTAATAAAGGAATCCAACAAATTCAAAGTGAAATTTCGAGTGGATGAAGAAATGCAAATAAATCATTATACACATACTGTAGCGGCAACGAACCGAAAAAGAAAGGAAAAGCAAATACCAATGCAGAAGCGATGGCAAGATAAGCCGCTTCATGGTCAATACTCGGCCTGTGTTAAACAAACTGATGCAGACAGACCCCGTAATCATCAGTTGTTACGTAGTGCAGGATTAAAGCTGAAACCTAAAGTTTTATTCTGGCTGTACTGGACCAATGTTGCTAACTAGAAATTACCAAACACACATACTGAAAAATTGTGTTAGACCGAAATGTGATAAATATCCCAAAACAATGTATCAGGTTGTCCGGTGAATATAAACCTCGGCATGATAGAGTGGGCCAATATTTGCAGTAGGAAAATATGAAACATTTACAGGAAGTAATCTGCAAGAAATAGGTATGAACAACATCCAGAAACGGTTAAGGAGATAGAACCTGCAACAATTTTATGGGACTTTTCAATACACAGATTAAACTATCAAAGCTAATCGCCCAGACATCGTGATTAGAGAACGCAAAGACAGAATAGGCCTTCTTATAAACATGGCTGTCCCTATAGACTGTAATGTATCTTTGAAGATCTTCAAAAAACTATCACAATACAAGGACCTTGAAATCGAAATCTTAAAATTGTAGGAAATTGTAGAACAATTCCAGTTCTAGCTGGAGGCCCGGATCGATTGGAAAAGATTCAAATAGTCTCATTGAAGGGATTCTTATTAGCTCACGCCTTAAAGAAATACAAAAAAAATTGTTATCACAAGTACAGCCGACACCTTACGAAGGGCTTTATCTAAGTAAAATATGTGTGATGTTTTTTGTAAACTGCTCAGTAGAAAATGTCATAATGTTGATCTTAAATTTTAGGGTTTTCCTATTTAACTTTTTTTTATGAATCTTTGATTAATTTTGATACCTCAGCTAGAACGACAAAATAATTACAGAAACTATAACGAACACAGAGCAGCGAAATATAGAATGAATATATACAAGGCCAGAGCAATAAGGACCAAGGTGTGAAGGAAACGAATACATATTAGTAAACGTGGATAAATGTATGGTTTTAATAGTCATATATATATATATATATATATATATATATATATATATATATATATATATATATATATTGTAAATAATCCTCCCAAAAATATGAATAAAATGTACACATATTACGAAAGGTCATTTATGAATATGCATATACAGTGTAATCCGGATATAAGAGAAACCCGGATATAAGAGAGATTTTATCAGGTCCCAAATTAGAGCCATACTTACCTAAACAAATAGACCAAACCCGGATATAAGAGAAACCCGGATATAAGAGACTTGCCCGGTCCCGACAACTCTCTTATATCCGGGTTACACTGTATTTTTTATCTTGAATAAATGATCATATACAGTGGGGGGAAACAAATATTCGTACACATACAATTTTTTTTATTTATTTCATTTACAACTAACGAATAAACATACTTTTCATATAATTAACTGTACACAGATGCATAATAATCAAATATGCATAGAAAAATGAAAAAAAAATATTTAATAGAAATAAATCACCTGTATCCATTTTAATGGGTGAAAAAAGTATTCGTACAATGCAAATTGTTTATTTTAAAATTTAAATTTCTTTAGATTATTCATTTGGAATATTCCAGAATGTTCCAATATTTTTATCAGTAGTTATTGTTAGTCTACAATTACAAACAACGTTTTGTAGTTGATAACCGTGCAAGAAGTTATCATCATAGCAAGAGACAAAGGATTGATAAATTCGCAAAAAAGAACTGATTGTTAAGCTCTGGGAAGAAGGTAAAAATTACAGGAAAATCTCAGGCAAGCTGAATATTTCATTTACTACCATTATTTCATTCAGTGCAATGTATAAAAAACTCAAAACTGTTGAAAACTAAACAAGAACATGTGCTACACAATTGATTTCTTCAAGATCTTTGAGGTAATTAATGCGTCAAATTAAACAAAATCAAATGCTTACTCACCAAGAGTTGCAAGAGGATTTGCTTTCATCAGGAATCGTTGTCATTAAACGAACAATAAACAATTAAATTCATAGGAACAATCTAAAGTCACGCTCCACTCCTATTAAAAAGACTCAGATTGAAATTCGTTTGTGAGCATAAAGATAAGGAAAAATCGTATTGGGAAAGATTATTATGGACAGACGAAACCAAAATTGAGTTGTTTAGACGTAATTCTATAAATCATGTATGGAGGAAAGATGGCGATGCCTTCAAACAAACGAACACAGTTCCAAGAGTGAAATTTGGTGGTGGCAGCATCATTTTACTACAAAAGGTATTGGCAACATATCAGTAATGGTTGGTAGAATGAATGCTGCAGCAATCAAAATTTTATGACTTCGGTTGAAAATTTTAAACTTCCTCCTGATTGGATCTTCCAACAAGATAATGATCCTAATCACACTGCAAAATCTATGAAGAAATGCTTTGCGGAAAATTTACGTAAATATCCTGAAATTGTAAGTCCGCAGATTTAAACCCAATCGAGAATCTGTGGCGTTATTTGAAAATTCAAATCCAATCGAGAGCTCCAACAAATATCCAAGATTTGAAGACCATATGCGAAGAAGCATAAAATAAAATACCAACTAAAATTTGCAAATCATTGAGAACTACAAGAGGTTGCTTGCCGTAGAAGTGAATAATGTCTATTCTTCAAAGTATTAAATGAATATTATGTATTCTTTTTGTATTGTACGAATACTTTTTCACCCATTAAAATTAATAAAAGGGATTTATTTCTATTAAATATTTTTTTCTATTTTCTATGCATATTTAGTGATTATGCATCTGTGTACAGTTAATTATGCGAAAAGAATGTTTATACATTAGTTGGAAATACAATAAATTAAAAAAAATCTGTCTACAAATATTTGTTACCCACACTGTATTTTGGATAGACATTTGAATAGAATTACGTATTATTACGAAAATGTTGATGCATATTCGTTCTATATTTGTTTCAGTAAATTTTTAATCTTTCATTCTAAGAGCGTTTAGTAAACTGATAATAAAAAAAATCACCTTCGTCGAGACTATCATTGAAATTCCGATTTTAAATCACGGCCGCCACACTGATTAGTATTAGTTATGTGCCATGCGCGATAGCCATGTGCCATGCGTGTGCTTAGGTGATCATGTATCTTTCGATAAATGACTGACGAGGCAGATTTTTTCCTATAGTAGGTTGCCATTTCTTTCTAGAGTACACCAGTTGCCATCCAAGGCTATAGAACCCGGTCTGTTCTGCTATTTAACCATAACTGGGGGGGAGAAGAAGAGCATTAGCATGTAAGTGAATATAATACATTCAGCTGGAATTAGAACTCGGCACTCCGATTCCTCCATCTGAGCCACTATCCATACTCAACCGTAATAAATGATAACAGTCATTCACCATTTTATTACTTTTCTTTATTGCTTTGTTCTTCATTTTCCCTGAAAAAGATGGCTTCAAGATTAAGTTAAGATTATTATTCCTGTACTTCTCTCGACTTCTAAAAATGTAATCAAAGTTAGCCATAAACAACTTGACATTTTCTGTGTTTCTGGAAGAAGGTATTGTAATTGTTTTCAGTTTTTACATTGTTCGGACAATTGTCCTCATCTTTGTTGTCATATTCCCGGCGTTTAGGTCGTTGTATGCGCCAGCCATCATTAGGAATTCATGGCCCAGTTGATAAAAGTGTTGGTAATTCAGTGACTTGTCCCAAAGTGCTGATTCCAATACCTGTCCACAGCAGAGGTGAACAAAAAATTTAAACAGAAATAACTGAAAATGAGATATGCGGAAGAGGCAAGGCTCGTGGAACTACGACAATCTATTCCGGTTGATGAAATATAGGATTCGGTTCGAAATTTCAATGACCTGAAGTAGGCTGGAGCTTTCAACGGCCGAAGAGTAATGGTTATGATAACAAAATGGAGGACAACAGTCCAAACAATGTAAATACTATAAATAACTTGACATTGATAAAAATACAAATCCAATGTGGGAAATATTAATAAAAGAAAAATATGTGTAGTATGTTATAAAACCGATATTAATCTTAATTACAATGTGGTTGCAGGCAAAATGACGGCCCTAGGATCTATTATTGACTAGAAAATTCATCAAAAGTGCCGAAAACCTATTAAGTTATCCAGACTGACGTTAATGGGTCGATATTTATTAACTAATTTTATTTTTCTCTGTTTTTATTTATGTTCAGCCCAAGAGCCATTCAGTATAGAGGGTTACTCTGTGTTGTTGTATGTGTGTCAGAAAGAGCAAGCCGTTCTTGGGGTAATGTAGAAAAGATAGCTGCTAGCTCTAGACTTAAAGCGGTCAAGATTTAATTGGAGGATAAAATTTCCTGGGCCCAGCCGGAGACGTTGAAGTAGGCTTTAAAATGGACCGGAAACCCAACCATAAGCAGGTAACAATGGCTAAACTCTACTCCTGTTCCTTGGAGGAATGTTAACCGGATGATCACTCAACTTATATATTTGTTTTCCTCCCTCAATAGGGGGAGGAAAACAAGTAATAGTTGGCGGATAAAATTTCAGAGTGCAGTCGATGATGTTAAATGTATAAAGCTGAAGTACACTTTAGAAGGAACCGGAAGCCCAATCCTAAAAAGGAAACAATAGATAAATCTCTACTCCTGTTCAAATGACGAGGGAGGAGCGTGAATCGGGCGATAGGCGAACCTATGTAATCCTATTGAGAGAGAAAAATATTAGTGATTAAAATTTCATAGGTTATTCAGAAACGTTAGAGGCATAGAGTTGAAATAATTGTTCTCCTTATTTCGTTTGATTTTTAATCTCAAATCCCAGATTATCATTCTTCGATTGTTTCTTAGACTGCTGGATTAAAAATACTTATAAGTATTCCATAAAATATTCAATTTTGAATGAGAAACAAATGTATGTTTCAAACATATGGCTTGATTCAGGTTTAGGTTCGTCAGATGTTATGGTAATTTACCCACGCACACATGGACTCTCCCAGCTATAAATAGGAGCAGATACTGCCTTTTGGAGAGGGAAGTTCCAGCAGTACATTTGGGGACATTAGGATTTTCACAGAGAAAATGAGTTATTTCTCCCAGATGTAAATAGGAGAATGTACTGCTTTTTGGAGAGTGAAATTCCAGCAGTACATATGGGGACTAGTTAGGATTTTCACAGAGACAATGAGGTATATCTCCCAGCTATAAATAGGAGCAGGTACTGCTTTTGGAGAGGGAAGTTCCAGCTGTACATATTGGGACTAATTAGGATTTTCATAGAGACAATAAGTAGTAGAAATGATTGTAAGAATGCGTTGTTTTGGTGTCAGGAATATTGTTAACAATGTATGAAGACCTGTTAAGTTATTTAATGTCGGATATTAGTCTTATAGAACAAAACGTTACAAAAAATACCCAGAAAAGTAGATAGAGGTTAAGTTTACGCTAGAATCAAAACGTTAGACATTGGTCCGGTTTGCATTAGAATAAAAATAATGTCAAAAAGATGGATACAGCGTTGTATACATTAGTATAATAAAAGTAGAAAGAGTTCAGATTTATACAAAATATATAAAGATACTCACAAGTCAAAAAATTAATTTTGTGTTTAGGCAAGAAATGATTAGTTTTGCTTTTGCCGTTAATGAATTTTCCAGATACAAGTCCTACACAGGGATTTAGATCTTTCGCAAGGATGTTTGCTCGTAAGTGAATAGAATTAACCGGAGTGGAATTTTAAGTCTGATGTCTAATTTCTCATTCTGAAGAGATAATTACAGCAGCCTGCATATTCAAATAATATAGATAATTATGCGGCTTACATCTGAGTCAAAACGGTAGACACAGGTCTGCTTTATTCAAGAGACAAAAAGCTAGACACTGGTTGGCATTGCCCGAGAGACAAAAAGGTAGTCATAAGTTCGGTTTGCCATAGACACAAAAGGTAAACAAAGGTTCGGCTTACCTGAGAGGCAAGAAGGTAGACAAAGATCCGGAGAAACAAAAATGTAGATAAATATCTGCTGTGCCCGACAGACAAAAAGGTAGACAACGGTACGGTGTGCCCGACAGACAAAAAGGTCCGGTTAACCTGAGAGACACAAAAGGTTGCCACAGGTTCGATTCGACCTAGTGTCAGATAGGCAGACACAAGTTTGATTTGCCCGGCAGACAAAGGTCCGGTGTGCCCGAGAGTCAAAAAGGTCTGGTTTACCCGAGAGACAAAAAGGTTGAAAAAGCTCCTGTTTACCCCAGAGACAAAAATCCAAGTCAGGTCCAATTTGACCGTGTGTCAGAAAGTCAAACACAAGTTCGATCTAACCGAGATACAAAAATGTAGACACAAGTCTTTTTTGCTCGAGTGACGAAATGGTAGTTACAGGTCACGTTTGCTTCGAGTCTAAATCGGTTTTACGAGAAACGCCATAATATATACAAAGGTCTACTTTGCTCGTGATGCAGAAAAGTTAGACACAGATGAGGTTTGCCTGAAAGACAAAAAGGTAGACACAGGTCCGGTTTGACCGTGAGACGAAAAGTACATATAAACCCGCTTGATAATATGGTCAAAAGGAATCCACAGATTCGGTTTCAAGATAAATTTATAAGGTTGTGTTTATATCCGTATCTCAATGTATCTGCCTAGAAAGTGTCACTTTTTAAAAGGTATTGTACACATCTGTAGGGAAGGCAGTTTTTTCTAACACAAATGTGCAATAGATAACGCCTCGAGATAAGAAAATGACAAGTCCAGTTTGAATTCCAGTCGGTTTGTCACATACGTTTACGAGAAAATACACTTGAGAATGTGTTAAATCCATACTTTCTTCTCACGAACTATGAGTTTAGCTGAACAGACTGTGCCCTATAAATTTGCCTGGCAATCAAGCTACCGCCGGAAAAAAAAAAAAAAAAAAAAAAACAGCAGCATACTGCGGGAAATCATCTGCCGGGTGAATGATTAGTCGAAAGAGACATGACCGCCCAAACATGAATCATGTATAGCACTTGACATTTATTTTATTTTAATAATGTAGGCAGATTTTACAGAGCTGTGTTACCAATAATCATAAAAAAAGACTGCCTATTATATAATTTCGATAGGGAAGCATAAGGCTCTAACTTTGTTTATACTTTGGTTTATAAAGTTTGTCGCAAGGAAAATAGAAGCAAAATAAATTCCTATAATTTTGTTTGGGATATCATATGATTCAAAGCGAAAAAAAAATTTCTAAGTGGAATTTTTTTTTTTTTTTTTGTTAAAACTGTTTGTTAAAATCTCTTCCAATTTTTTTTTTTCTGTCGGAAAGTAAACAAGGTAAGATAAATTCTAAAAATATTTGTAAAGTGAAATATGATTTATTTTTTCCTTCGTATATATCACGCGAAGTAAGTATATGGAATCTCTACTGCGGCTAACAATCTTATTTTTCTGATTTTTCGCTGAATTTGCAGAAGGATATGTAAACAAGCATAAAAAAATTATATAGCCACGCACGCTTCATATTTTCTAATTTACGAATGATATCTTGAAAATAAAATAAAATAGAATTATTCCCAAGATTGTAACATAAAATTTTCTTTTTATTTGTTACACATTTACACATTTATTTATATAAAATGCATTACTTCTTCAAATATTCGTGAGGCATGCATATTTTTATATAGATTTCATATGACAATCAGTAAATGAGTCTCTTGTGTAAGTATTATTAAATTTACAAGTGAAAATGCCAACCACACGACATAACACGCATAAAAATGAGTATAAAGAAATATATATAAATATATATATACACACATATATATATATACGATCATACATACATACATACATATATATATACATACATATATATATATATATATATATATATATATATATATATATATATATATATATATATATACTGTATAATAAGCAACTATGTGCAAAACATACATGCATGCATTTACTAAATATCTATGCAAACGTATATTAAATGAGAGTGACTGTTACAGAGATACACTCAAGGATATCTAAGAAAAATGTTCAAAAATATAAAATAATATAAATATATGTGTCTGCGCATGCATGGATGTGTAGTTGAATCTATATGCATGAGTATATATATATATATATATATATATATATATATATATATATGTGTGTGTGTGTGTATGTTTGTGTGTGTATGCGTGCGTGTGTGTGTGTGACTGGGTTTTATTAGATTATAATTTAGTTATATCATCAAATATCTATAATAAAATACGTATTATTACTAACTTTCCATAAGCTTCGATAAATACACACACACACGCATATATATATATATATATATATATATATATATATATATATATATATACGTAAAGGGGAATGTACATTGTCATATGTACATTCCTTTAAATTTTGAAATCTCTCTATATATATGTCCTAATGTAAAGAAATATATATATATATATATCACAATGGGTCTCTCTCTCACACAAACTCTCTCTCTCTCTCTATTTATTTATGTACGCGATAATATATATATATATATATATATATATATATATATATATATATATATATGTATATATATATATATATATATATATATATATATATATATATATATATATATATATATATATATATGATCGTTTGCATAAATAAATATATATTTAGCAGTATAAGAGATAGATTCAGGAAGTACGTTAGGACACATTTGGATGTTATCCATATGAAAAAGTAAAAGCCGCACACGTATACACACACAAACACATGCACATACACATATATGTATAATGATTTACACACACATATATATATATATATATATATATATATATATATATATGTATATATATACACACACACACATCTCCACATATCAATGCACACACACACAATATATATATATATATATATATATATATATATATATATATGTGTGTGTGTGTGTGTGTGTGTGTGTGTGTGTGTGTGTGTGTGTGTGTGTGTGTGTGTGCTTTCATATGCATATATTTATGCTTCCAGAACTTTTAATCATATATATATCTGAATAAAAGTTCTGGAAGCATAAATATATATATATATATATATATATATATATATATATATATATATATATATATATATATATATAAATATAAATATAAATATATATATATATATATATATATATTCATATATATATATACATACAGACATACATACATACATATATATATATATATATATATATATATATATATATATATATATATATATATATATATATATATATATATGCATTTGTTATATGGAAATTTCTTGAAGTATAAAAGCAAAATTCAATAATACGGAAGTGAAATAATTTTTTTTTGTTTTTTTTTCCCAAATAGATATGGAAAATATCTCTTTTCTCTTGTTGGTCTCTTACTGTTCAGGAAATCTGCCTTGGGCAAAACAGGCGAGGCTGATAAATATTTCGTCCCCGCCTCTCTAGAAATGAATGACTAGCTTTTATGGCTTCTACTTTACTTATTCAAATGTCTTTCTCTTTCACTTTTGTCTCTTAGGAGTGCTTCTCAACTTCTCACCTTCCTCCACGCTTCTACCTCACGTTGAGATTCGATCACCTTTTTATTTCACTTTTATTTTTCTCTTCCTTTACATCTTCTTATCGTTTCTCGCAGCTTATATTTTAGTTACTACCGCTACTTCCCCCTTTTGCAAATTTTAATTTTTTTTTTTTTTTTTTTTTTTACGTTTCATCATTGTCTGTGAGTTTTATTGTTTTTGTCTCATCGCCGACCAAATGTTTTATTTTATTTTCATTCTTACTTTCTTCTTGTCATTATCTTTCAGTCATCTGAATGCTCTCATCAGATGTCCTATGCTTATCGCTGGAGACTGACTGACAATAAGTTTCCACAGCTCAACCGATCTAATTCAGAATCTGCTAAGTTTGTACCGTTTTTTTTTTGTTTTTTTTTTAAATATTTTTTATTTTTCAACTTTTCCCCGAATATTTAATTCATACAATCTGAACTCTCCTGTCATAGAATCTGCACCGAGTGTTACTTCTGGATTGATTTATCATTTATTCTCGACATAGAGAACCATTTTTGCCCTCCAGCAGTATGGCTGATGCTAACCTCCAGGAGAGCAATTCATTGCGCCTTCTCAGCCTTAGCTTTTCCACCGACATAAAGTGTGACGATTATATTAAATCACTTCTTCGCAGCAGATCTACCAAGTGATTCAATATAAATGCCCCACATTATGTCAACAGAAATCATGAGACCAAGAAAGCGCAATGAGTTTACGCTTTTATTTGTAATGTTCCCTTTATCTTAATATTTTGCTTAGCTTCTGAAAAGCATCTTTTTCTAAACTGTTATGCCTTCAAAATCACATTTTCCTCTGACTCGGTTAAATTAGTTTAGCATAGCTTTACAAATGTGTGACACCCAGTGAGAATCGAAATCATTTACGGTAGTTATAATTATCTCTCCACGGTGAGACACCAAATTCGTATTCCTCCTCCTCATTCACATCATCATCATCTTAGTTTTTAAATTATTATGTTTTATACTAAGATACAACGTAGATAGATATGGTTAAGATGTCATTAATGAAAAATATGACTTCATTGAAACGCCCATTTTATAGTAAAGTTCGCGCTAAACAAGGCACGTGAGCCACTCAAGTTAAAGGATTGCAGTTAAAAAAAACAGTAATACTGAATATGATGACTGATATGAATAGAAGATGAAGTTGCAATGAATAAAATCGTTCCACTTCATGTCAGTAGAAAACAATTGACCAAGAAATCACAACGAGTTGATCATTTAGAGGATAGCATCAGAATATTCAACAATACATTTTACCTCTAGTTGAAGTCATACAATTACGTTTAAAATATATTTAGTTGAAGCCATAAAATTGTCTTGAAAAAATTTCGATTTCGACATCAAATAACACCTAGAGATCGATATGTCATTAAACAGAAATCAAACAGTATTCCAAAATATGACTTCAGTAAAACAACATAAAACACACCTATCTCCCTTGTAATAATTATGTCCCCACAAATATGTATATGAAAAAAAAGCAGAGTATCATCTACCATGTATTCAGTTGTGAAAGCAGAATAACATATATTTTTATTACTTCAAAGCTCTCAAAACGATTTTGGCATTAAATGTCCGGAAAGGAGTTGATATGCCATTAAACAAGCATACATACAAATATCTGAAGATCAAAATTGGCTGGAAATCAAGAACCCAGAAGAGAGTTCCACAAGTGCGATAGAAGAAACTGTTCGCATAGAACTTACGATTATATCTAAACATTTTAATAGTAAAAATGGTAAGATCTTGCTTCCAAAGTGGAAAGCTCATCAAAACAATTACCATGAGAGCATTTATATAAAAAAAAAAGCAAAGGAAATATTCTCTGAGTTTTAATGCTGAACTCTTCCTTTTGCTTTTTATATATCGTGACCATAATGAAGAAGTACCAGACCAGATATGGCAGCAATATTCAATGCATGAATGAATGGAAAATTTATAAATGTGTAAGGCACATTCTGGCGAGAAGTATTGTCTAGCCCGATTCAGTAAACCTACCAATTGTTTTAATATATTTTCCCCTTCATTTCAGCAGTTTAAATTCCTTCTAGCTCTTCTTATATGCCGTAACCTTCTACATTGAGTGGCTCTTTAAACTTGTATTAGTTGAAAATTAGTATATAGAAAATATAGTTTCAACTGTTGAAACTCCCCTCACTTCCTCTAAGAAAACGACTACTGTCCCTTAATAATTAAGCAAGTTAAAAATCAAGAGAATTATCCGTAGTTTATAATGCAGCGATGGGATGTGAAACATTGGCACGAAATCGCAATATATACACATAATTTTCACTTCTTACTTTCACCTCTTTCCCCTTCATTACAACTTTATTCAGTTTGCCTCTACCTTGAGGGGCTCTTGAGGTTTATACATTTTTATATTTCAGTTGATATTTTATTTCATTTATCCGCTCTGTTTCTTGCACTTTTTTTTTTCAAATATTCAAATTCCTTTATATTTGAGTTACAATTCTATCTTCATACTCATGGAATATTTAACTGATAACATATTTCCTGTTTGCATCAGTTAATGTTTACAATTCAAATTATATTTTCTTAGTGCGTCGCCGATTTCGTCTTATTATACCGTCTCTCATAACCCAGGAAGAGCCACCATGCAATATCTCTCCTACAACAGCTGTTCATTGAAATGACACTTTCTTGTTCGTGTAGGCATTCCTAACTCCTTAATTCACTCTATACAGTGGAACGGTGAAAATAAAAGGTTATAAAAGAATTCTATCATTAATAACGAAGATTTAGAAGCTTATAATTAATAACTGTTACGGAAATCTTAGGCTAGCCGAGAATGGCAAACTGCTGGTTAGAAGAACTCGTAGGCTAGAAAACTAAGAATGATTGTCTGTCTTTTTTAAAGTTTGTTTTAGACTAAAATGACCCGAAAGTTCTTTCGGGGGTCAAGACATCACGTGGTGACGAAAATCTAGTCTAGGACGGGTGTCATGTGTTCTTCAGATCCTCGCGCCCCTCACTTCCTCTAAGAAAACGACTACTGTCCCTTAATAATTAAGCAAGTTAAAAATCAAGAAAATTATCCGTAGTTTATAATGCAGCGATGGGATGTGAAACATTGGCACAAATATTGCAATATACGACGCGATGGCAATAAACAAAGAAGACAACATTTGTTTTCGTTTTGACTCCATGCCAGGCAGAAAAGCCACTAAGCCACAAGTGGTTCCTAGGTATGGAAGAACAGAAACATTAATAATGAGCGGGAAGAGAAAAGAGTGGTCAGAGGGACAGCAGATAGCAATTGGCATTGCATTTAAACTTTTGCAGATTAAAGTTTGTTGGAAACCATGGAGCTGGAAGGGAGTTTTACAAGCGAGAAGCGCGACAGAAAATAGAGGTGAAATTACGGTTACATCTCGCGAGTTCAACTGTAAATTGATGAGACCTCCAAGCCAGTCTAGTACTGCGTTTAAAGTAAAAAAGTCTAGGTACCATAGCGAAGAGCTCATATGAACAATTACCATGAAAATATTTAAAGAAAAGACACAGAGAGGCAACCTTACGGCAGTGGGAAAATGAAGCCGAGACGTCAGATCAGGACCTATAATATTGCTGATTCTTCTTTACCAAGGAGCTCAATGGAAATAGCAGGTGCAATGGAGTACCAAGGTACCAAGCAGGTTGGTGGTAGTCCCATAATGGTATGATATGTGTTGACGCTGCAGAGATTGGTTCAGCTGGTCTGAATAACTACGTCATTGGGTGATGACCGCTAGATTATACAGGTTCATGTCCATTTAGATGAATTTATGGAGTCCATGTACCCACAAAATTATGCGTTACTCTCGCAGAGAGGCACAGTTTCATCGTTCCAAAGTTAATGGGAATTGATTGGAAGAACGTGCTGGAAACATCGGACGAAACGGTAAGACCACCACGTTCACCCGCCATGGACCCAGTGAAACATCCATGCGACGTGTTATGCACGTAAAAAATAGCAGCCACCTGATTTTTCTTTTACAAAAAAACGTTCACGCTGTACAAGGCCTAAGAGACATTCGATGTTGAGAGTTGTACTGATATATAGTTCTGGAGACAATATAGTTTCCACTCATGACATCAATAACACGTCGAGTTGCTGCATCTTGTCAGACTGAAGGGTCTCCTCTATCAAACTACTCTCTTTAATTTTTAACTTTTGGCACATCAGTTTAATGTTCACTTGAATCGAAGCCTGTATATAAAATTTAATATGGATGCTAAGCATGGTGTCAAACTCGTTTAGAAATGATTAAAGTATCCGATATACAAGTTTTCTCAGGTCAATGACTATAAATGGCTTCAAGCAAATGAATCCTTTTAGAAGACAATCATTCATCAGATCTGGCGCTACAGAATCACAGACGAATAACTATACTAAAAAAAACAAAAAATAACCCCCCCCAAAAAACAAGATATCATTTGAAGATTTCCCAAGAGAGCATCATCTAAAATGGATGTATGTGTAATTAGAAGGGGAAATAGCTATATAATATGATCATGATGTTAACTTTCCACACTACCTCAAACAAAAGGTTAGAAAGGAAACTCACATCACTATTAGAAAGAGCAATAGTTATCGTTGTATATTATGGTCACACCTGTTCACATGCGAGCATCGGGATCGTCATCCGCTCTCTTTATTTCCTTTCTCCCCTATGGTGGAGGTAGCAGAGATGACTGAAGACCCAGCCTACAGCTGAAGAGTCGTGACCAGGCGTCACAGAGGAGTGTGGGTGATGGCGAGGCTGGGTGAGTCGTACACTGCTGACAACAGGTCGCAGCTCAACTTCGTGTTGGTGGTTGGACACAATAATCTCGGTATATCTTCGCTCCAACTCAGGATGGTACAATGCAAGGGAGGCCGAATTGCAGCAAGTTTTCCAGGTCTCAGGGTTGATGTTGGTCTGTGTCAGGTATGTCTTCAACTGATCCTTGAAGTGTCGTTTTGGGCCTCTACATAGCCTCTTGCCGCTGGCGAGTTCTCCAAACAGGATGATACGTGGGAGTCGATGCATTCTTGATACGTGACCAGGTGATGTAAAAGAACGATAACAGTAAATGGACTTGAGAAAGCTATTTTACTGAAAAAACTTTTAAGAGGAAGCTTTTTGTAAATTTCATCTAGCAGTAAAGCTAACCATTTGATCAATGAATTTCCAATGTTTTCCTGTATGGAAACAGCTATTCACCCCGTGTTAACTTTTCACAATATAATAAACTGACGGTTAGAAAGGAAACACCCATCATTATTAGAAAGCGTGATATGTCGATAAATTAACATAGTAACATAGGTGAGAAAACGACATTATTTTTGCACCAACCTAATATTATACCAAAGAAAATTACAACATTATAAAAACAAAAAGGGTCGTCCTGGGTATGATGATAAACTACATCCGGCAGCAAGTTCTCTGATCGGGAAATATATAGGAGCGTGTAACCGCCTCTTAATTGCTGTTGTCCCCAGACCCACGTGACCTGGAGTGGTAGCACGTGTTAGGGCTTCAACTATGGGTTAACTTTACCCATACTCTGAAAGTATGGAAATACATTTTGAAAATAACCAACAATACATTTTCATCGTAAAACGATATTACCAGCAATACATATCTGGAAGGAAAAATAATATTACCACTATACATTTCTTAAAAGAAATTACTAATGTCCAGAAGAAAATTAAATTTTGGCATTAAATGACCCATAAGAAGTTGATATGCCTCTAAACAAACAATAAAAAGGTAGACCAAATAACTGTTAGGTTTCGAAAGTTAATATTTTTTCATAGTGTTGATCATTCTTGAATAGAATTGCGCATTTCTTATGCCAAGTTGTCAGCCATTTTCACCTACTTACTCTTTTTTCGAGTAATGCCTGCAGGTATAGCACCGTCTTCTGGTTGTTCTTTCAATTTTATTGCAGAAATATGAATGCATCTTCCTAAATAGTAACCCTGTGAATCCTTGACTTACCATTTTGTTATTTAGACTCGAATCATGAATGAATAGTCTTCGTGTCGTTAGAAATAGCTTCTTTTTCTTTTTTTACAGTAAGGTTTACCCAGTACTAAGCGCGGGGGTGACTCGAGATAGATGGTTACGATGAGGAGTAGTTTATATGGATAGCGGTGGAGAACTGTTGCCTCTAGACTTGAAAATGTTATGATTGTAGTGATTAGGGAAACATCCCCTAAGGAGTCTGTTCAGAGATATCGTGGGAAGAAACTGTTTTAGTTGAACTTACTTCTCGCCCATGGAATACAGAGGAAACGTGGGTAATTTGCTACTATGTAGGTGGCATGGCGGGTCCTAGCCCTTAAGCTTAGACCTGGTGGAACCAGAAGATATAGTTAATTCGATCACTTTTCATAGTAATAGCGATAGAGCAGTGAGAGACTCGCTATATCCCGTCTGTAAGAGAGAGTTTGGATTGTGGAATATAATTCTTCTCCCACAAGGCCTCGGAGATGGTTTTTAACTGCCAAGACTGGAAAGTGAGGTCTGAGCAGCTCTTGCCTAAATATGGTAACAGTACTCCATTTGGCTCTTATAAATGTAGAGGATAGCATAAAGAATCAGGTACTACTGGAGCGGTGCAGAGACACAATCATTTTACCTGCATCTCTAGCGATGTATCATATATAGGAGTTCAATTTGAGGTCGGGTGTGAGTTTGAGACCATATATTCCCTCAAGTTACGGGGCCTCACAGAGGAGACATCTGTTCATTGTGTCGGAGATTATTTCGCCGTCTGATCAGCTGTGAAGGAATGCAAACCGTTTAGTTTTAGGTTCATTGGCATAGACGTTTCAAAATGATCGGAGTATATTCTTTATGTACGTCATTTACGTAAATCAGTAAAAGGATTTGTCCGTGAATCGACCCAAAGGGGACTCCTGCATTGATCTCCTGGATTCCTCTAAGCTTCCCAAATCGACATCGATTTGATGGAGGTCGGAAGATTAAACTTGCTAAACTTTGTGATATCATCAGCAAAGAATATGACAATATTTCTCATACTAATCATATAGATGCCATAGAAAGATTCGCTTCATCCCGCCTGCGAGAAAAAGTCCAACATGGACTTTGAGACGCTTTTGAACTCTATCAAAACTGGAAAGTGAGATCTGGGCAGATCCTGCCTAACTATAGCAACAATACTCAATTTTTGGCCTGATCTGGCCTTTGTAAAGGTAGAGAATAGCAGGCGTGCTGTTCCAGGTACAACTGGAGCAGTACAGGGATCCAATTATTTTGCCTGCATCTTTAGCGATGGATCTTATATAGAAATTCCACTTGAGGTAGGGTGTGAGTTTGATTGACATCAGTTGATCTCCAATGAGATAGTGATGTTGTATGCTATTTAAGGGTCAACTAATTCAGTACTCGAGGCAAAGGAGTTATGGTTCCACAGAAGGATGCTAAGACTCCCATGGACCGAACATGTGAGCAACGGCGTGGATTTAGAGAGAATGCAAACAAAGAGGAAGCTTATACTTAACATCAGGATAAGGTAGCTGAAATTTCTAGGACACGTAATGAGAAAGGAGGGCATGGAGAATCTGATACTCACACGTCGCATAGAGAGAATGAGAAACAAAGGAAAGCAATGCATGACATGCCTAACAGGCTTAGAAAAGTGGATAACAGAACATGGCCTGGGGGAAATAGCAAAGGGAGAAAACTTATTGAAAGCTACAAGGGATAGGAGGAAGTGGAGAGCCATGATCGCCTACACCCTGAAATGACACGGTACATAAAAAGAAAGAAGAATTCACTTACAGATGTTTATCTTGCTTAGATTTTCACTCAAAATCTTAACGCCTCCAAAGCAAAACTGCTTTCTTTTAAGTTGTTTATATATATATATATATATATATATATATATATATATATATATATATATGAATGTATTTTTCGCCGATTTCAAATCAACGTTTCGAAATTCTAAGTAGCTCTTAATGATTTTTTTAGGAATATATTCGGTGAAAGACTATCAATAAATACCATATGTTGTTATATATATATATATATATATATATATATATATACACACACACACACACACACACACACACACATATATATATATATATATATATATATATATATATATATATATATATATATATATATATAGGTTGGTGCAAAAATAAGGTCGTTTTTTGACGTTAAGAAATACGTGAAAAAACGACATTATTAGGTCATTATTTTTGCACCAACCTAATACATATATATATATATATATATATATATATATATATATGAATGGATTTTTCGCCGATTTCAAATCAACGTTTCGAAATTCTAAGTAGCTCTTAATGATGCTTTTAGGAATATATTCGGTGAAAGGCTATCAATAAATACCATATGTTGTTTATATATATATATATATATATATATATATATATATATATATATTAGGTTGGTGCAAAAATAATGACGTAATAATGTCGTTTTTTGACGTTAAGAAATACCTGAAAAAATTACATTATTAGGTCATTATTTTTGCACCAACCTAATATATATATATATATATATATATATATATATATATATATATATATATATATATATATATATATATATATGAATGTATTTTTCACCGATTTAAAATCAACGTTTCGAAATTCTAAGTAGCTCTTAATGATTCTTTTAGGAATATATTCGGTGAAAGTCTATCAATAAATACCATATATTTCTAATCGAAGTTATTACAATCACAATGCTAAATATTGTGACTTTGTGTCCCAGTTACTGTTCGTTTCTGTATGCTGCCAATGACGACCAAATGTCACTTTTTTTTTTAAGTGTTTCACCCGAAACAAGGCGGGAAGCCACTAGGATGCAAGGGGTTACAGAAGATTTGTAGCAAGATCAGATAGGAGTGATAGAGGAAAGGATGAGGAGAAGGATAGTGGATAGATCAAGACAACTGGAGATGTCGATTGATATTACATTTGAATAGTTGGAGATTATAGCTCTCAGAGAAACTGGAATACGGAAGGGAGTTCCACAGGCGACAGGTGCGAGATATGAAGCTGTTGGAGTAGAATAGTCGGCTACATTTAATAGTTTCGACAGTGAAAGGGTGAGAGCGGGATGCCAGCCTCGTAGGGCGCTTGAATTTATGAAGTCTGGGAACCAGCGAATGCAGCTCCTCGGAGAAATTACCATGAAAATATTTGTAAAAAAGACACAGAGAGACGACGGCCCATCTGTGAGAGAGCGACTGTAGACGAGATGCCAGAACAGGGCCAATTATTTTTCATATCCGCCTCTGGATCTTATCAAGAACCCCCAGGCAAACAGAAGGGGCTCCAGACCATATATGGCAGCAATACTCCATGCAAGGGCGAATTGTTGATTTGTAGACTGGAAGGATCGATTCCGGGGAGAAAAACTTCCTGGCGCAGCAGAGGGATCCAACTTTCCTTGCAGTGGACGAAGCAATTGTATTTGTTCCATCTCAGGTCAGAAGTCAAATACATTGAGTCAATTGCTTCGTCCACCGCAAGGAAAGTTGGCTCCCTGTGCCGCGACAGGAAATGTTTCTCGCTGGAATCGATCCTTCATATCTACAAATCAACAATTGAATATAAAGGCTCCAAAAATACATTACTAATATCATTCGGTAGAGTTGGCGTATAGGAGTTGATGAAACAAATGTCACTGTCATTAAGTGTTTGTGAGTTCAAACGATGGATCCAAAACTGCTTCAGTAGTAATAATTGGCATGACAGGGTCAAAATAACACAGCAATCAACAGATATCCCCCATCAGAGAAATAATGAACACCTGATGATGGTCAGAGTGTACTTGACCGAAACGTTTTCTCTACAATAAAACCTATAATAATCAAAATGAGAATAATAGTTAGAAATAATTAAAACATGTCTTGTTCGGTAATTTCAAATGTTTCTGCCAGAATTATCTGGTAGTCAGCATGACTGGAAATAAAATCCTTCCAAAAAGACCTGGAATTTCATCAATTTTTCCCGGAATACTTATCTGAAAGCGACAACTGACTTACTTATTTTGGTCACAGGTACCTTTCAGCTGCAGTTATTTAAATATAAACATAAATTTTGTTTATAAACGTAACGATACATTTTCCACCATATTCCTTACTTTTCTCCATATTCTCATAATTCGGAATACTGATGTTAGACAACAACTGTCTTACTCATTAAGCCACAGATACCTTTCATCTGTAGTTATTTAAATATAAAAATACATCTTTATAAACCTAACCATATATTTTCCATTGTATTCCTTACTTTACATCAGCGACAGCTGCCTCACCCAGTATGCTACAGACACCTTTCTGTGGCAGTTATTCAAATATAAACATATATTTTCCTTATATATGTAAATATATATTTTACCCCATTTTCCTTACTTTTTCCCAACCTGCTGATACATCGGAATGTTCTGTAGTGTATTTTTGCCCTTTTTTTTTTTTTTTTTTTTAAATAATTTTGAAGATAAGTGTGCGGATAAATCTATCCATAATACAGAGAAGACAGCAAAAAGTAAAATTAGACTTGCGGGTTTAATTTTATATAACAAACAAAGATATTTTAAAAAGGTATTTTTTCGGTACCTTTTATCCGCATTAGATTCCATGGTTTGAAACAATGAACAGATTTTCCTTATTAGTGATTTTAAAGTGGATACAATAACATTAATAACTTCCATCGTTATATCTTTGCTTTTGTTTTTCTTGGGCTTACAAAGCAAAAATCAATTTTAACATGAATTTTGAAACCAAACGAGAGAAATGGAAATAGATTATCAACACATGGACAAAGCGTTACAAGATTCTCAAACGACATCCCTGATAATTTATTAAATTATGGTGACGATTTTTTTACGTGTCGATATTATTTTAAGCGAACGCAAGAGTAAAGTTCGTTTGTTTTTAATGTTTAATTTCATTTCTAATCTTGAGGCTGACACAATGATGGAACGACATTCGAAAATCTTGACATTAAGAATGGCTGCCTGAAGCCGTTTTAAGCAGGTGCAGTTCATGATAAGACAAAACAGGCTACAGACTTGGACAACGGACAATCATTTCTCTTATATCAAGATTTCTTTTTTTCTTTATTTTTATTGTCTGTCTCACGGTTTGTTTTATGTTTTTTTTCTTGTTTTATTCATTCCTCTTTCATCAAACTTGTGTGTATTGATTTTCATTATTTAGTTCGCCCTTTCTAATGTGTTTTTCTTCAATTTGTCTTTAAAAAAAAAAAAAATTCCATTGTTTTGCTTTAGTATTTTTCTTCGACTTTCTTCCCTTGCAATCTAATTATATTTTACGTTTCTTTCGTGATTGCGTTTTTCTTGAAATCTTTTACATGTTTACAGTTGTTTAGTTTCTGCGTCTTTTTTTTTTATTTCATGTTTCGGTGGCGTGAAGGATAACGGCTCAGAAATTGAAATTGCTTAGCCGGGTTCGCATTCCAACCGAGGTAGTTTCATTCACTTTATGGGAACTTACCCATAATAACATAATGGGCTATTCCATACGTATTAAATACTGCGCCTCAAGAGGAAGCAGGGAGTTTCGTCTGAAGTCGGGCGACCGGCTGATCGGTTGAACTCTCTGCCTTCGGGCGGGGAGGAACCCGAACTAGGCTACGCCGAAGGGCGGAGTCTCTTTCGGGGAGGTAAAGCGACCCTGAACCCGTTTATACGGGCTCAAAGAGCATATTTTTGCTCGAGTCCACGGGCTTGGAAACCCCACATTAAACCGGCCTTGTGCCACATGATGCCCTCGTGGGCGGTGACTAAATACCGTTCAGTTTGAAGTCGGGCGGCCGGCTGATCGGTTGAACTCTCTACCTTCGCGCGGGGAGGAACCCCAACGAGGCTACGCCGAAGGGCGAGGTCTCTCTCGGGGAGGTAAACCGACCCTGAACCCGTTTATACGGATTCAAAGGGCATATTTTTGGCTGAGCCCACGGGCTCGGAGATCCCACGGGCTCGGAGATCCCACGGGCTCGGAGATCCCAAGTTAAACCGGCCTTGTGCCTCATGATGCTCTCGTGGTGGGGTGACTAAATACCGTTCCGTCTGAAGTCTAGAGTTCAGTCTGAAGTCTGGAGTGAGGTCCGTCAGCCGTCAGTAAGTCGAGTCAGAGGCAGTCCGAAACAGAGTCGTGTTCAGACAATTACTACTAAACCTGATTGTTCGCACTAACACTTTCTACTTCTCTGTATATATTCCTGTTTGTAATATATCTGTGTTATTCCATATGCGTATTCGAGTTCTTCTTTATTGGTTCTACCTTGGACTATCACCGTGGTACAAGGAACCGGACCATAACACACTTAAACGCAAATAACCTCGGGAAAAGTATGACTTCATCTCTTCTCCGCAAACTTTAGATTAAACAGCAGGAAACACTTGGCTCTATGTCCTTGATAGGCAACCAGTAAACGCAGAAAGTAACGACAGATTACTGTGAGGATTCATCAGGTATGTCAGTCACGAATCGAAAATTTCTCTGCGTTTCTCCGCTCCATCAGCGCCACGAATAATTTTCCTAATTACTTTTAATTTAATACCATGAATCACATAATTTTTATTCAAATTTGTTTCTTGCTTCTTACTTTCATCTAAACTCTCTTCATTTCCACTCCTCATTTCATTTCGTCATTCTTCATCTAATCTTAATCACTTTTTTATTTTCTCTATTTATCTTCGCTTCAGGTACATATATGCAACCAGTTCGTGGATGGCACAGCATTGCTGGGACTTGGGATCTCTAGACTAAAATAAACCACCAATGCAGACGGTTCCCTTGATTGTATCAACGGCCACATCTCCGAAACAATCGGCTGGGGTTTAACCTCAAGAGGTTTGGTCTCCGCTAGGTCTACATCTAAAAATACTCCTCCGGCTTTTAAGCTTTGACTGGTCAGTTGCTCAGAGGCGCAGTGACGCTACACCAAAGCACGGTATTGGGATTGATGATTATTAGTATCTTTTTCTTTATTCTTTTTCTTTTTTGTTCTTTTTCTCTACCTCATTTCTGTCATCATCATTTTATATTTCTTTCACTATTCTTTATTTCCTTCTTTTCTTTCGAATTATGTGAAAATGGTCATTAACTAAAGGTGTCATCATTCCAATTGTAAATTATTAGGTTGGTGCAAAAATAATGACGGTTTTTGACGTTAAAAATACGTCAAAAACCGTCATTATTTTTGCACTTATTTAATTTTATGAAATTTTGAGGAATTATTTTTCGTACCAATTAATGTTTATATTGCTTATATATTAAATCCTTGGAGAATTTAAATCAACTTATTTTTTTTTTTTTTTTTTTTTTTGTAAATCAGGACCTCCAGTTACCGAAAATCTGCTCTGAATCGTACAATAAAAAATGCAATAAAGCTAAGACATTATTTAAATAAAAACGTTTTTAATTGCATTTATGAACAAGACATATTATGGGCGCAATTTCATTCGATGAATAATGAATTTCTAAAAGAATTGTTTCATGTTTTTAAAATTAACTCGAATAATTGATGACGTTTTAAATCCTTTATATTTCTGTATTAATTTAGGCGATATTATTACATAAAAAGTATATTTGGAGAAGCTTACTAAAATTCAACAACCATCATTATTTTTTAATTTTTTTTTTTTGTTATAGACGTACTGATATTTTGTAAATACTGGGACGTCCATACACGATATTATCAGAATTTGAAAGCAATAACTATAATAAATATAAAGTCTAAGTAGCTAAATTTTAATAAAACATCAGATTACGGAGAATATTTTAAATTTTTTTTAAAGATTATTGGGTAGTTAAAAATTGTATGAAAATGGGCTCATGTTATATTCTTCAAGTACTTTTACAGATATGTCTTCCGGTTTTCTGTTAAATAAACACCTACACCCGTGATGAAAAATGTATTTCTGCGATATTTTAAAATAAAAGTAATATTTGTTTCCAGTCTGACTGGTTAAACTTTATATCGGTTAATATTCCTCAAATAATTTTTCAGAAAAGTATATTTTATTTTTGAAATTTTCTTTTTAATAAAGAAAATTATATTGTGCTGAGAAATGTCTAAAATGGCGCTAAAATTAGTGATTTAAAAGAAAACACTTCTTACAGTCAATTTAAATTAGTTTTGAAATACAGCGAAGTCTTTTGTTTATTAGAAATATAAAATTTAACCTATTAGCTTGGAATTAAAACTAAAATAATAGCTTTAAAAAAGACTTTACATATTTAAAAATTCATTTTAACCCTAAGTATTGGGTTTTTTGTATAGATATATTCTTTATTATTTTTAACTTTGTATTTGGTGGATACACGAAGTTGAATAAAGATCTCTGCTTTTTAAACCATATAATTAACGTCTACTGGCTCGGGTTTTGAAGAATCTGTAATAAGGAACATGTGACCTTAATTACCATTTTTATTCCTGTCTTTGAGCTTTTCATTTTTATTTCATTCGTAAAATTTTTATAGTTTTTTTTCGATCTCTTGATATTATTTGGCGTAATATTTTTCAGCTAAAATTAACAACACTTTCTTCTTTTCAATTATCCTATCATTTTTCCTCATCATTATTTTTTTCTCTCTCTCCGTCGCTAGAAACAATGTTTAGCTTTTTCACGAATATTTTCTTTCTCCGCTTATTTGCTTTCCTCCCCTTGTTCCATATTTTCTCCCTTTCTAGTTTACAAAAAAAAAAAAAGAAAAAAAAAAAAGATATAAAATAAAATAAAATAAGCATTCTCTCCACCACCATTCCTGAAACACTCGCACTGAAGCAGCTTTTACGTTCTGTCAACTTCCTCATGAATTATCGCAAAGTTTTCGCCATATACGGATTCCAGTGTTATTAAGCGAAGCACGTGTAAGATAACCTTTCTGTGCGTAAGACACTGACAAGGAAATCTGTCAAACGATAGTATGATCTCTTGTGCTCTCGCCATAAGAAAGAAAAGGAAAATTAAAATGACGGGGGCGAACGAACTGCAGTTGAAACAACATAAACTTGACTAAACAGATTTTCCCGTAAAATGTAAAAAGAAAATGGTAACTCCTCGAACCCATCCAAATCATTGTCGTGAACTAACTACATAAATAAAGAAATAAAATTTATTTGCCATTTTCAATGTTTAATCGTATCTGTTACTTCAATTTTGTTATCTTTATCCTTCTCCTCGGAACATGTTTGCCTGTTTTTCCTGAGGTGACATTAAACAAGAGATTTTATTTTTAGAATTGTATTCTTTATTGCGAAGTTTGTCTTTTTCTGTTCTTAAATAACTCGTTCGTGTGCCGTAGAGATTTTATCTCTTATTTCAAGATTTGAACGCTTGTAAGTTTTCTATGACGTCATGGTCAACAAGGGATTTCAGAATTACATCATCTTTCATTACTGGCATAGAAATTAAACATAAACAGATAAGTCTAATAATTCTCTTAGTTTCTTAAGTGTGTTTCTTCATAAATAAACAGTATGTAATATTTTCTTTACGACAGTATAACATCGGCGCTAATGTGTAATATCTAACATGAAAGTACACTTCGCAATATCACTTCAACAAATCCTCGATGAACTACGTATTTATTTAAGGGGCGAAATGAAGCGGCCACATTTAAGCAAAAAGAAAAACAAATCAGGCATTCTAATCTATATAATAAATGCGAATGTCAGTGTCTCATTGAGTCACACTTTTCCCACTTCACTCCAAGAGGCCGTAGCCCAACAGACCATACCATTTTAGAATAAGACCGACTCCGTGACCAAATTAAAAACTTTCCAGGTTCGACCAGGACCCGCAATCTTGGAATTTTATATTCCCTTTTTTTCATTACTGCGATCGTTTTCGGCGATTTTTCACGTGATTTTTTGCGACGAATTTTTTGAACGATAACAGTTTTTATAACTTGGAAATAAATCTGGGAATAATCGAAATTAATTGCGAATTATAGCGAAAGTCAACGATGAAGTAAAAATAATTGTGTTTAAATTAAGTGTCGGCAAAATAATTATCACTGAACTTTCAAAAGGTAATCGTAAATTTTAATGCAAAACTTAAAAACAGTAATCATTTTAGAGTGCATCTGTGGTTTATTGTTGTCTATCGCATCTACTCATCTCTACGTATTGTGATTAAGGCCAAATCAATAGTCATCCGCAGAAACTATCTTAAATGTCGCCCTAAGGTATATATATATATATATATATATATATATATATATATATATATATATATATATATATATATATGCATCAGTGGATGAGATAGTGCATTGGTATATATATATATATATATATATATATATATAGTTTATGCAAAATTTAGGTAATCCGCATGGGTAGACCCTAGGAGGATGATATCCAGAGAGCTAAATGTAAGATTCAGAGCAGATATGTTTGAATAAAAACAGACCACTTGAAGGTTCCATGTAATAAATTATTTCACCACAACACCTTTAACATGTGAATTTCTTTTCATTTTTCATTTCAACCTTTGGAAGTAAAGTCTGATGATCCAGAGCCCTGTTAAAGGGGTTGTGGTGAAATAACTTATTTAATGGAACCTTAAAGTGGTCTGTTTTTATTCAAACATATATATATATATATATATATATATATATATATATATACCAATGCACTATCTCATCCACTGAGAGTTATAAAATTGAAAGGATATACACTGGGTCAACGAAGAATGAATTCAAAATTAGACAGAGACAATACAAAATCTCCTCCAATAATATTATAAACAGAAATCAGACATCTCTATCCAAATATTTTTGGCATTTAAAAGAAATGAATAAAACAACAAAAGTTTAATGGAAAATAATAAATAAAACAAGAACTTTTAAATCCTGGGATGAACCCTGCCCTTTTATGCCTACATGAAGTACTACACATCATTAAGTTTCTAAATAATGAAAATTTATTAAACTATAGACATGAGTTAACGGTTTTTTCGACATCAACAAATTTTTGCATTAAATAATTAGCATAAAAAATTAAATTTCATAGTCTAATAAAAGTTTTAAAAGCTTAACCCAGTTATAAGATAGAAAAAACCCTTTATGAAGTCGTCAAAAAAAAAACATTGTAGTTCAGTGCGACGCGTTTATGTACGAAACAGCTCTAAAAATAAAATAAAACAAATAAATAAATAAATAAAATAAAATTCTCTCAGCACTTAACAACATATTATGGTGCCAACAGCTATCTGTCGCTGTGACTGACCAGACAATGTGCGTACATGAATGCCATCATTCGCTTTGAAATGGACACCCCGGCCCTCTTTCTTTCTTTTGACCTCTTATCGAAGGTGGCTGATATCTTGATACAGTGTAACCCGGATATAAGAGACCCTGATATAAGAGAAACCCGGATATCTGTGACTGACCAGACAATGTGCGTACATGAATGTCATCATTCGCTTTGAAATGGACACCCCGGCCCACTTTCTTTCTTTTGACCTCTTATCGAAGGTGACTGATATCTTGATACAGTGTAACCCGGATATAAGAGACCCGGATATGAATTAGAGCCTGTGTTAATGTATATAAAATAGACCAAATCCGGATATAAGAGAAACCCGGATATAAGAGACACCCGGATATAAGAGAAACCCGGATATAAGAGAAACCCGGATATAAAATACTTCTTCTCAGGTCAAGACAACTCTCTTATATCCGGGTTACACTGTACAAATTAACTCGTATGCCCCTTATCATTAAGGTCGTTTCTGTATTAATTTTTGCGAATGAACATGCTTATAAAGATGCGTAAATTTCAAGATTGGTTATTCCTAAATTTTCGCTTGAGGATGAAACAGAGCTCCATACTTGAATCCATTTTAATTTCAATAATTATATTGAGATTTTTGGCTCTTGTTTTTGAAACATAAGAACACTTATGTAGCAAAGGAATCATATTTTTTTTTAAATAATTATAATATATATATATATATATATATATATATATATATATATATATTGTTATAGCGGAACACACCTATTCTATAGTTAATAGACCCCCCACCTATAATAGGTAGGAGTAGTAGGAGTCGCTCAGGGTGTCAGTCAGTCGATACCGGGCGACCGTTAGTCGGATACTAAAGTATCAGCGACCACAAGTAGATTACTCTGCGTCATTACCTATTATATCAAGTTTCTAACGTTTTGTACGTCGAACCTATTTTACGACCGACTTAGTACAAATACAAGCCTCCACTGTGAAATCACTCCATAACACACTTGGCGACGAGGTATTCGGTGGAAGAAACAAAAAAAAATTCACCCGCCATAACTTACTTGGCGACGAGGTATTCGGATTCATACGGTGGAAGACAAAAACTTCACCCGCCATAACACACTTGGCGACGAGGTATTCGGATTCATACGGTGGAAGACAAAAACTTCACCCGCCATAACACACTTGGCGACGAGGTATTCGGATTCATACGGTGGAAGACAAAAAATTCA
The DNA here is from genome assembly GCA_963932145.1 of Acanthosepion lycidas. Classification (NCBI taxonomy): domain Eukaryota; kingdom Metazoa; phylum Mollusca; class Cephalopoda; order Sepiida; family Sepiidae; genus Acanthosepion; species Acanthosepion lycidas. The sequence continues at coordinate 48,736,095 of OZ010609.1, read as the reverse complement.
CCCGCCATAACACACTTGGCGACGAGGTATTCGGATTCATACGGTGGAAGAAAAAAAAAATTCACACTCCATAACAAATATGGCCACGAGAATTCGTACTCATACAGAGGGAAAAAAATCACCCGCCATAACATATATATATATATATATATATATATATATATATATATATATATATATATATATATATATATTCGTCTTGGCCTGAACATTGAAATTTTATTTACTATTTTTCCTCTTCAACAGGAGTATATCTACCGTTCGATTCACACTCATCTCCAAAGTAATGTTTTATCCCTTGTTTTAAGTTTAGAATTAGGTTTCCGGTCCCTTTTAAAGTCTGCTTAAAAACAATGATTCTAACGTCTCCGTCTGAACTCTGAAATTTTGTTTACTAATTATTTTGGTCCTTTATAGGACTATATATTTTCGTCTATCGCCTGGTTTACATTCTTCCTTTGTCTTTTGAACAGAAGAAGTGGTTTATCTTTTGTTTCTTGTTTAGGATTGAGTTTCTGGGTCATATCTACTTCAACTATATCTCTAACGTCTCCACCTGAACTCTGAAATTTCATTTACTATTTATTTATTTATATATCTTTACCCTCATCTGGATTAGATAGTTTCGCCTATCGTCCTCTTCACACATTTCCCTGGTAATTTGAACTTGAATAGAGGTTTAATTGGGTTCCCGGTCCCTTCTAAAAAAATGTTCATTCTCTTTCACTCCCAGTAGATCCATGCGTCTTAGTGGCATTATCGCCTTGCTTGAAGTGAAATGATTAAAGAAAATCATAGTGATTTTTAATACGACATTATTTCTTATTAATATAAACGTTATTTTAATGGGTACATGTATTGTTAACCCTGTTTTTTTATTTTCTAATACAGTGAAATGAATAAGAACTGGCCAAGATCGAGAAGTCCTACAAATGAATATTTGTGCTGCCCAATCTGCTTCAATTTTAACATAACTGAAACTGTTCTTGTACGTGCAGAAATCAATGATATCACGGGAGACCTTATTGATAGAATAGCCTTTCAATTACTGATTCAACGAAGGCCCATCTCTCGTTGGAATTTCTACGAATCTGAAACTGGTAACTTCATTGTCGAAAGCAAAAAGTAAACGTTAGTAATCTTTAAATGCGTTTCGGCTGTAAGACTGGTTTTCCTGAGATAAAAATGACACAGGTCGGGAAGCATAATTCTTCGGACGTCTTAATCTACGCCTTTTTTATGGGGTGGGTAATTAATTAATTTCGCTCGTTTAAGAAAATTAAAAACAGAGATAACGTTTATATCGATGAGAAAAAATCTTGAATAAAGAATATAATTACAAATTACTATTTACATTTGAACCATCTTTGTTGTTGTTATCATAGCGTTTCGGCCGTTGGCGCCCAACGGCCTTATTCAGGAATATATCGATCACGTTAACCTAGAGGGAATTCCGAACTGAACACTTTATTTAATCTACGGAGGTAAAATGCCCTCCTTCAACTGTTCTTGTCAAGGGATAACGTCTAGTTCTCATTATTAGTACTGCCCAGTTATTGTCTCGCCTGTTTCCACTCAGGCCAAGTACACACTGACCGACCATAGGATTGAACTAACAATCACTACATCACCAAATTCATGAAAAATTACGTTTATACCAATAACAACCATTCACAGCCCAAAGCTTTAATTCCTTTTCATCCATTTTTTATCTCACGAATTTATTTCATTGTCCGATTATATCTATAAATTATAAGAATAATTGTGCATTTGGGCAGCAATTCCTGTTTTATACATCATGTTAAATACAACTGGCAAGGCAAAGCTTTTCATTTAATTTTTCTTCTGTTCGTAGAAGGTTTTTTGGGGGGTGGGGGGCAAAAGATGCATAAAAGTTGTTCGAATCTTTTGTATGTTCGAGTACTTTCGACTATTCTTTTAGTATTTATAAAGGATTTTTTTTAATTCTTAGTTCTAAGTGAATGTATACAATTTGCACATATACTGTAGAATTTTCTTTTTGTATCTAGAGTTATAGGAGTTTTTTTTTTCTTTTCCAGACACTGTCAGCATAATGTGATGATGTTCCTAGTTTGATGTCATTTAGTGTTGGTTTTTCTATTTTATTATCAATGCTTCCCTAATTTTTTACTGTTTTCTTTACATATCGATGACGGTATTATAAGAATCATATGCGGACATTTTTTTCTTTACCATATATACATTAGAGAGCGTAAAGATTAGAACGATGTTAAGAAAATGTCTAAACGTGAAATAACTTTTTATTTTAATGCTTCAAAGAACATTTTATCAAGCAAAAATAAGGATATAAAGGTAAATTATATAATTCCAAAATATAAAGCTCGTTAAACTTATTTTCATAAACTTATAAGAATAATTATATAACATTCGAAAAAAATAGATGATCAAAAACATCTCTGGTAATTTGAACTTGAATAGAGGTTTAATTGGGTTCCCGGTCCCTTCTAAAAAAATGTTCATTCTCTTTCACTCCCAGTAGATCCATGCGTCTTAGTGGCATTATCGCCTTGCTTGAAGTGAAATGATTAAAGAAAATCATAGTGATTTTTAATACGACATTATTTCTTATTAATATAAACGTTATTTTAATGGGTACATGTATTGTTAAACCTGTTTTTTTTATTTTCTAATACAGTGAAATGAATAAGAACTGGCCAAGATCGAGAAGTCCTACAAATGAATATTTGTGCTACCCAATCTGCTTCAATTTTAACATAACTGAAACTGTTCTTGTACGTGCAGATATCATTTTTTTCTTTACCATATATACAGTAGAGAGCGTAAAGATTAGAACGATGTTAAGAAAATGTCTAAACGTGAAATAACTTTTTATTTTAATGCTTCAAAGAACATTTTATCAAGCAAAAATAAGGATATAAAGGTAAATTATATAATTCCAAAATATAAAGCTCGTTAAACTTATTTTCATAAACTTATAAGAATAATTATATAACATTCGAAAAAAATAGATGATCAAAAACATCAGAACGATTAAATAAATCCATAAAATTTAATAATTATTTTATGTTATTGAAAATTTTTTAGGGTAAGAATATAAAATAGGGTATTTTATTAAATTACACCGGCTCTTTACAGGCTCTGGCATTGTAAACATTGTGAAAAAAACTGTGACGTCATTGGAAATTAGAAAACTGGTAGTCACGTTATGTAATGAAGATAAACCATCGATTGGGATTATTTCAAAGACTGTGGGGAGATCTAAGTCGTATACATAATATTTTAAGAAAACATGAGGAAACTGGGTCATATGAAGCCATGAAACCACCTGGCAGGCCTAGGAAAACTACTGCAAGGGAAGATAGATGGATTGGTAATGAATTAAAAACGGCTGTCTCTAAAAGAGCTAATACTAACCATGGCATTTAAATATCAAGGCGCACTATTTCCCGAGAACTTAATGAAATAAATCTAAACAGTCGAGTAGCCTCTACGAAGCCTTACATTTCTAAAAAGAATCAAATGAGCCGATTGAAATTTGCTACTGAACACTTCATATGAACCGAAGAACAGTGGGATTGTGTTCATTTCAGCGATGAGTCAAAGTTTAACATGATCGTTTGTGAAGGGAGAAGGTTCGTTCAACGCAGTCCTAAGGAACGATATTCGTCTCAGGGCACTAAAAGTAGCGTCGAATTTGGAGGGGGAAGTGTGATGGTGTTTGGCATGAATTCCACTGCTGGTACGGGACCTCTTGTTAGGGTACACGGTAAAATAAAAGCAACGGTATACAAAGAGATATAGAAGAAAAATTGTACCTAATTTGAGAACTGCAATTAATCAACCAGCTGCATTTATACAAGATAACGTGTCGTGTCATGCAGCGAAGTCTGTTAAGACATTTCTTTCTGAGTAGGATGTTACTGTTATGGAGTGGCCTGCTCAAAGCCCAGACATGAATCATATTGAGAATGTTTGGAAGGTACTAGATGAATTAGCTAAGGAAAAGAATCAAACAAAAGTCCAAGAACTATGGACTAATTTGAAAGGAGAATGGGAGAAAATATTCGTTATTTAATGCAATACCTTAATTCGCTCATGTAGCAAAAGATATCAAGCTGTTATTGCAAGTAAAAGCTCTACACATTAAGTACTAATGGATTATGAACGCTATTTTCATTTGGATATGATGTATCTATTATAATATTATGGTTTTGTTAATCGTTTTGATGTTTTTGATCATCTATTTTTTTCGAATGTTATATAATTATTCTTATAACTTTTTCAAAATAAGTTTATTGATCTTTATATTTTGGAATTACATAATTTACATTTATATCCTTATTTTTCCTTGAAAAATGTTTTATGAAGCTTTAAAATAAAATGTTATTTCACATTTACACTCGTTCTTAACATCGTCCTGATCTTTATGCTCGCTACTGTATATATGTGTGTGTGTGAGTTTGTGTGCACATATATGTGTGTGTGTGCGTGCGTGTGTCTGTGTATGAAATTTGAAAAACCTAATATCTTTAGCAGGGTTAAGGTTAAAAATCATTGAAATAATCAGTCTTCATAAATTTGACATATTTTTATAACTTAGATCTTTAGCAAACATTTATTCTTCAAAATAAAGTCCCTCAATATCGAAGATCTTCTACCAGCGATCAGCCAGCATCCGAATCTGTCTCAGATACCAATCTGCTGGCTGACATTGAATAAAAAAAACAAACTGTAAACAACTTCACTTCATGAAAAATGTTGAATCACTGGTCGCTGAGGAAGTGTATTATTGAGTGGGATAGGTCATGGTCAGTTGGATCAGCATCGAAACTAAATGGTGGATGTGGAAGAATCTCAATACCGTCCATATGTTTGAACTCAACCTGGCAGTGTGTGGCCTCGCATTGTCTTGCTAAAACAATGCCCGATGAAAACAGGATACTCCTTTAGTTTGTGGTTTACGCTGTTTAGCTGCTGGCAATACAGTTTCGCTTTGATGACGGGACAAGCTCCAAATGCAATACTCCCTAGAAATCCCACCAGACAGATATCAAGATTTGTTTTTTTTTCTTTCTGCTTCCTAAGTGAGTCAGGACTTTCTGGCCAACCTAGCATTTCAGTTTTTAAATTTTGGTTTTATAGACACTACGGTATCTATTGGCGTTATTGTTTATATTTGAAACAGTTATTTAATTTTGTGTTTGTTTTCTTCCAATTGGTTTATACGGTAAGGGATTTAAGTATCGAATTAGAGTCTAGATCCCTCGGCAGATTTACAGATAATTTCACGCTTTAACTCTGTCACTACAACCTATTATCTTCGATTTTATTATACTCGCAGTCTTTCAATCATTCTAAGCTAATAAAGCTGATAAAAGGAATGTTTTTCTTTCGCGTCAAATATTGTAGTGGTGTTGTTTGGATAACTTATAGTTTGACAAGCCAGTTTCATTTACTTATATATTCATTTTGACATTTCAATTATACACACCATTTCACACGGATAGGAAATTTAGTGAAACGTTTCACAATACCTGTATTTATTTATCATTCCATTTTAGATGACCAGTAAGATTTTAAAGACTTTTTGATGTTTTGTTAGATTTATATCATTTTCTAAATGAGAAGGAAACTGTCCAAGCCAAAGTCCGAATGAAGGGTTTATATAAGCGGAATTAAATTCATAAAGAGAAAAAAAATAGATATATATATTGTAATATTAATGCTAATATTACACTTTTCCCTACGAGGCAACATTTCACATTCATGGATAGAAATGCCAGTACTGCTTTCGACTGAAATTCATAGAATCTGCTAAATCTGTTAAAACAAGTTCTTAGGAAAAGAGGTTTCTCAACTCCCGTAGCCGTCTTTCGTGTATTGAAGGGGGTAATATTTCTAGCCTTTTGTTTGAAGTAGTGTAGAATGTTAACATCTTCATTATGTCAGTCTTTTCTTTCCGTGTTACGCCTGCTATCCCTTTTAGTTGTTGCTACTGCTGGGGTTCCTCATGTGATGGGATTTCTGTTTTTTTGGTACAATTCTTTGTTTACGATTCTCTCCAGTTACAAATATATACACCCTCACGGATTTCATAACTCCCACAAATAAGTAATTTTATGAGGCGGTCATTAGGTAAGTGAATATATATATATATATATATATATATATATATTAGATATACATGCTGGACTGAAAGTCTTGTCACCCCTACCAAATTGTCATGAGAACAGCAATATAAAGCACATGTACTTGATTCAATTTCATTGACGCTGTCACATATCGAGAATGTCTACAGGAGCTCGTGTCAACCATCTAAAATAGGGAATTATATTATTTATGTGTGACAAGACTATATATATATATATATATATATATATATATTTACACACACACATATATATATATATATATATATATATATATATATATATATATATATATATATATATATATATATATATATATAGTCATCCACAGACACTACTGTCTCGCTGTATCAGAACTCTTCGGTGTGGCTCGACGTCCGATTTCTTCAAGTCGGGATCGAAACCCGACCGATTTAGTATCAGTCAGAGATTCTACCCTAGGCTTTTATCGCACAGACGAAGGGAAATTTTAACATTTTCTATGCGAAATACGTCACTTTCCCGGCGAACTCAATTCAATTTGGTCGAAGAGCGATGCGTTAATGGAGGCATGAGCCACTGCTTTTAAAATTACTCTCTTCTCTATTAACAACGTATCTAAAAACATAGAAACTGATCACAGTCAACAGAGATATTATGGAGGAGGCTCTGAAAAGATCATGGCAAAACGAATTAAAGGAATGTAGGACATTCTGTTAGCCACAGAAGTGGTTGGATTCTGACAACCCAAACGGTCAAGTTACAAACCGAATACTTGGGAACAAGGAAACCGAAGGTGACTCAGCATAGAATCCCCTTATTCATATCCGAAGATCATCTAGGCCTTATCATTACGCAGTTCAGGGACGTCTCGGCGGTCTCGTCTATTAAAAGAAAGGCGGGAAAAGACACAGGCGATTTTGAAATAGATATTACTTTAAATATTAGGTTGGTGCAAAAATAATGACGTTTTTTGACGTTAAAAAGTGAAAAAAAAAACGTCATTATTTTTGCACCAACCTAATAGAAAGCAGTTTATGGAAGTACCTAATACGTTAATGCGTGAAGGATGATTAATTTATATCAACGTAGAGGACGTCGGCGCCATTGTTCTGGGTGTTCGCACGACGAAAGTGATGGGGACAGGGAGCCTGGGGCAATTTGCCGGTGTCCTTTCATCCTTAGATTTCCGTACAGTCTGTGACTAGGAGATCAACTTGTCAAAATATCTCTCAAGAAAGCTAGTTCGCACGCCTGCTTCGTGATCTCCTGTCCTTTGTACATCTATCCGATGTAGCTGTGATACCGTAAACGCAATTTGATTGCAAGGTTGATGTTCATGTGCTGTCTAGCGACTATGATCCCTATTCAGCATACGTGGAACAGCCGGTCAGAGGTGTTTCCTTGTTGCTAAACGTACCCTGGATGAGAAGGTGTACATTGTCTATGTCGATGCGCGATCGCAGATATTGCCGTGAGAAGTACTTCGATTAGAGTCGTTGCTGTTTAGGCGCCCAACGATCTGGGGGAGTGTGTCTCATTTTTCCGGCAGTTGGGGCTGTTTCTTGTTGATTCCTCGCACTTAATCTTAGCGGAGGATTTGAATGCCATCGTGGTGCACAAGATAGACAAGGGGCTCGGAGCTAGCGGGATGTCATTTAGTGATCAGATAAGTGAGTTTAGTCTCGTCGATAGATACCGGGTCGATCACACTGGGCGGAACATATGAACGTTGATTCGTAAATGACCAGCTGCCTGGATAGAATGTTAGTGAGAAGGGCCGATGCAGACTTGCTACATTGTCCCACGTTCCACTGGTTAGGCTATTCCTCCATAGACACGTCTGGGCTTGGATAACGTTAGATGCTAGACTTACAATGACTCTACACTGGAAGTTCAATGTTACTTTTCTGGATACGTGAGATTTCCAGCAACAGCTAAGTAGACTACTGCAACGGGAACTAGTGAGACCGGTTATTGCCATAGGCGGTCGGAGAAACAAGCTTAAAGACTAGATAAGGCTAAAAATGTGGAGACTCTTAAAGAGTCCTGAGGGAAGGCTGGAGAGAGAGAGATTCCCTAGGAATAAGTTTAGCTAGGCAGGCTCTGGAGCGCGCGACTAACGAGCGCTACCAGTGTTAGGTAGTTAGACATAGAGTAAACAAGATGTCTAACGAAACCGTGAAAATGGGCGCACAATGGCGCAAAGAGGAGATACGTTGAGGATCCGATCTTTACATTCTTTAGGTCAAAACCCCGGAGAGGCATACTCTGAGGTCGACTACTCGTTTCCGCAGTATTTCGAGATCCGGTTTACCAAGGAGCCTGGTTTCAGTGACGGTGAATTTCGCAGCTATTTGGCTGACTTTCCTCTGTTTTCGCCGACTGAAGCTGCGATGGTGAGAATACAGGGGGCGAAGTCTATTTGGCATTGAAGAGGGTCGGCAGTGACAAGTCTCCAGTGCTTGAGTACGTTGCACATCTTTCTTCCGATTGTGACTGTCGTGTTCAACAACTGGTTCCGGTAGGCGTTCATTCCCAATAGGATCACCAGGGATGTGATCACGCTGTTGAAAAAGGGTAAGGATGGTGGGCGAGATTTAGATGATTACAGGCCCATAACTCTAGAATACACAGTATTAAAGATTTTGGCCAAGTTCCTGACAGAGCGTTTGCAGTTATTTGCCGAGATTCTGTTTGGATTCGACTCGACCCTAGAGATATAAAGGACGACGAGCAAGTCGCGCTGATCTATTGGGATTAGTCCGTGACATTCGATAGGGTCGACTATCGGTATCTGGCTGCTGTCCTGCAGGCCGCCGGATTCAATCCTGATTCTGCAAGTGGATTAGCCTCCTGTATCGCTCCACCAGTGCTGTGATACAGGTGAACGTAAAGCAATCGCGCGCTTTTGCGCTGTATCGGTCGGTTCGTCAGGGTTTCCCACTATCGCCCCTATTTTACGCTTTAGCGTTGGAGCCTCTCTTTCGTCGGATGAGGGACGAGGCGAGTATTCCGGCCCTGTGGGAAATCGCTGTCCATGGTAGAGCTCTAGCCAGGGTTTCCGTTTTCGTGTCGTGCCGCAGCGACATTGAGGTGGGACAGATTAAACGCTTGAACGGTACGAAAACGTCACAGGGACCAAGATTAATCGTAACGAGTCTTTTGGCTTGCACTTAGGTGCCTGAAAGAGGGGTCTCTCTTCCGGGGTTCTTTGGTTAGACGAACGGTCCTGTCCGCATTCTTGACGTGTGGTTTGCATCCAACCAACAGCTGGAGAAAAATTGGTCAGAAGTACAGGCAAAATTCGGAGCGTCGGCCGGGACTTGGCTCCGAAGGAGGTTGTTCTTAAAAGAATAGAGCTGAGGTATGTGCCACTTACGTCTTCCCTCTCATCCTATTCCAGTTGCTTGTATTCCCTCTTTGCAAGGACCATAGGAAGGCGATTGAGCGCTAGTTGTCCACCCTCTTGTGGGGTGGGCGCAATCAGAAGGTACGTAAAAAAGCCTATGTCCAACGTCCGTGTCATTGGGCAATAATGGCTGGGATTGCCGCAACTGATAAATCATCGACACGCATCGAGGTTGGCCTTCCTACGCCGCGTTTTGACAGAGGATTCGATTTACAACTGTTTGTAACGTAAATGTTTGTAACTGTAATTTAAGTATATATAAATTGAGCACGATGGAGAAAGTTAATTTATAACAGCTGCTTAACGCATTGCTCTTCGTCAGAATTGAGCACTCTGGCTCTGGCTGCTGGTTTAGCGTTTATAACCTGTTTTTAAGTCCTTCAGAGGTCGTTTGAATCTGTTATATAAAACGTTAAAAGATTTTCTTTCTCTGCCGTACGCGGAGAGCTTATGGGTAAAGTCTCTGACTGATGACAAATCAGTCGAATTTCGATCCCGGCTTGAAGCAATCGGATGTCTAGCCGCACTAAGGAGCTGTGAAACAGCGAAATAGTCTGTGTATATATATATATATATATATATATATATATATATATATATATATATATATATATATATATATATATACATATATATATATATATATATATATATATATATATATATATATATATATATATTCAAAAGTGCACCGTATCACAATCCAGAGCATTCTCATTTCTGTTGGAGAAAGTCCTCCCTGATTGACCATGTCTTCAAGGGTGTAAACGTGCTTGGTTAATTGCGGGTTGGTGAGGCTATTTAAAACATAATGGGAGCTTTTGAATTCCGAATTTCCCATCTCTTAAACCGTTTTTCATCCAAGGTTATAGGACCTAGACCACCCTGCTATTTAGCAATCGATAGTAGGAAGAAGAGACGGATTCATTCCCTGTCCCTGACAAAAACTTCATTCGGTGACCAATACAGAAGAAGCGAGTCAGACAGACAGACAGATTGAATCGCTGAAACAGGAAGTAAAAATATGCGTGAGGAGTAGACAGAGAGAAAGAGAGAGAAACTGGGCTTCAGGGAGAAAATTATCAGACAAGATGCAAGAGTACATAAAGAGAAAGAAACAGAGAAAGTAATACAGACTGAGATGAGGAGAAAAATAAGGAGACTAAAATAGAAATAGGGACAATATGTGAGATAGACAGGCAGTTAAAGTCACAGAAGGAGAGGAGAGGGAGGGTGAGAAAAATAAGGGAGAGACAGGCGGAAAGAAGGACAGAAAGAGACAGACTCAATGAACCAAAGATAGTAAGAGAGACAAGCGAGAGTGGTAGAGAGAAAGAGCGGGAAATGCAGAGATGGAGAAAGCAAGATACATGTAACAAAAGAAATAGTAGAGAGAATGAGAGTGATAGACAGAGAAACAGATAAAGATGGAGATAAACATAGATATGAACCGACTGAGATAGATAGATAGATAGATACAGAGTGACATAGATAGATAGATAGATAGATAGATAGATAGATAGGAACAGAGTGACATAGATAGATAGATAGATAGATAGATAGATAGATAGGAACAGAGTGACATAGATAGATAGATAGATAGATAGGAACAGAGTGACATAGATAGATAGATAGATAGGAACAGAGTGACATAGATAGATAGATAGATAGATAGATAGATAGATAGATAGTGACAGAGTGAGATAGATAGATAGATAGATAGATAGATAGATAGATAGAATGATAGGAACAGAGTGACATAGATATATAGATAGATAGATAGATAGATAGGAACAGAGTACATAGATAGATAGATAGATATATAGATATATAGATAGATAGATAGGAACAGAGTGACATAGATAGATAGATAGATAGATAGATAGATAGATGGATAGATAGATAGGAACAGAGTGACATAGATAGATAGATAGATAGATAGATAGATAGCAACAGAGTGACATAGATAGATAGATAGATAGATAGATAGATAGAATGACAATAATTAGATAGATAAATAGAATTAAAATGATTAATTAGATAGAAAAAGAACAGAATAAGATATATAGATAATTATAAATTAGATAGATAGAATGAAAATAACTAATTACATCGATCTATCGATAGAAAGATAGACAGACATATACAAAGAATTAAAATGACAATAATTAGATAGATAGAGCGAGAGATGGATAGATAGATAGATAAAGAACAGACTAAGATAGATATATCGATAACTGAAAATGAGATAGATAAATGTGAATAAACTTAGCGAGAGAGATAAACAGACTGAAGAAATTAAAATAATTATTAGATAGATATTAGGTTGGTGCAAAAATAATGACGTAATAATGTCGTTTTTTTTACGTATTTTTAACGTCAAAAACGACATTATTACGTCAATATTTTTGCACCAACCTAATAGATAGATAGATAGATATGAACCGACTGAGATAGATAGATAGATAGATAGATAGATAGATAGATAGATAGATAGGAACAGAGTGACATAGATAGATAGATAGATAGATAGATAGGAACAGAGTGACATAGATAGATAGATAGATAGATAGATAGATAGGAACAGAGTGACATAGATAGATAGATAGATAGATAGATAGATAGATAGATAGGAACAGAGTGACATAGATAGATAGATAGATAGATGGATAGATAGATAGTGACAGAGTGAGATAGATAGATAGATAGATAGATAGATAGGAACAGAGTACATAGATAGATAGATAGATAGATAGATAGATAGATAGATAGGAACAGAGTGACATAGATAGATAGATAGATAGATAGATAGATAGATAGATAGATAGATAGATAGATAGATAGCAACAGAGTGACATAGATAGATAGATAGATAGATAGATAGATAGATAGATAGATAGATAGATAGATAGATAGATAGATAGATAGATAGACATACAGATAGATAGACAAACAAAGAACAGACTAAAATAGGTAAACCGATAACTGAAAATTAGATAGATAAATGTAAATAGACTTAGCTAGATTAGGATGAATATGAACTCGCATCCAATAAAACATAAACAAGTAAGTAATAGCAGCTTTCTTCTTTTTGATGGCCTGTCATCATTTCCCACCCGTTTTGGAAGGTTACTCAATGTTTCATTCTACTCCTGTTGCATTAAATATGTCCTGTGTGTGTGAAATTCTCTAAACCCTCTTTACTCATATGTTTGAACATGGAAAATACTTAAAAAAACATCGGCATTTTCGCCATCTACACAAAATATCCAATTATCAGGTAACAGAAATAGTTAGGGATAATATGAGAGATGTACTGGCTGTTAAATTGTTAGAGGGAGAGGGTTGGTGAGAAGCAAAAAAGACAGTAATAGACAAATAGAAAGACAGAAAGAGTTCGACACAATAAACTGAAGACAGGTAAAGAGTCAATCAGGCATTAAGAGAGATTGAGTGAGAGAGAGGAAGCAAGATAGATGTAGCAAGAGACTGAGAGGATAGATAGATAGATAGATAGATAGATAGATAGATAGATAGATAGATCTAAATAGACGGAAATAGACGTGAATAATTTCAAATGGAGATAAAAAAAAGAAGAGATAGATAGATAGATAGATAGATAGATAGAAAGAAAGAAAAATATGAACTTGTTCCCAATAAAACATCAACTCATGTAACAACACCTATCTTCTTTTTAACGCTCTGTCATCAATTCACAATTTTTTTTATGTAGGTTACACGTTATTTCATCCTACTCTTTGTAAGTATGTCCTCTGGCTGTTAAATTCTCTAAGACTTCTTTACTTATCACATGTCGTAGAAATGTCAACTGCCTCAACCTGACTGCGAGTATAATTGTTCTTTTATTATTCGCTAAAGAAAAAATCACATTGATCCCATGTTCAGGTCTCGTTTTTTTCAGCCATATGTAAAACCAAATATCTGTCGATTCAAGTCTCTTCTCCATCTGCAAGGAAGTTTCCAGAATTCACTGCCATCCGCGAGGATAGATATGACATACATATCACGAAACCTTTCTTGATTTCTATTAAAATTTTCTTAAATCGTAATATCGCGTTTAATTTAAGGAAGACAGTTCGATATTCCAATAACTTTTTTCGGATTCTGCCTTTTAATTTACTCTCGTCTGTTCATACAGAAATCTCTGCGTCTCTTTTCCGTACCGTCTACGGGTTAAATAGTAGAATAGACTTGGTTATATAGCCTTGGTTGGCAACCAGTCTACCACAGAAAATAACGGCAGCCCATTCCGGAAATTCTTCTGTCAAATCAATAATAAACTACCCAGATTGTTTAATTTTTCTATTTGTTTGATTCTGACGTCCCTCAGTTGAAGGTTTGGATGACATTTTCTTACAATCAACAGTTCTTTTTTTATCTGTCTGTATTTCTGAGATGAGATATTATGTACACTATTTATATTATATATATCGTTCACTGGGGTAGAGTGTTCTAGTTCCACGTGCCAGGTTTAATGGATGTCAGTTATCTCCTGTTAATTCCCTTCTCCAAGGGCTCCACTCTCTTAACCGAGTATTGAACTCATACTCTTGTCCTCAAGGACACATGGCACAGTGGATACAGGCGTTGGTTGGATCCAGTGACAGGACCCAAAGAGTGTGAGTTCAATACCCGGTTAAGGCAGTGGAGAACTTTCAGAGAGAAATTAGCAGGAGATTACTGATAACTGACATCGATTTATCATGGCACGTGGAACTAGAACAGTCTACTCCAGTGAGCAAGATAAAGAGTTCAGTTCGACATTCCAACCACCTGAAGAAGTCCGGAGCGTACAACAGCCGAAACGTTGTAATAAATATGGCGATAAAGATGAGGTTATATTTCATTCAATCCCATATTTTTAATTTTATATCATAAACTGTGATTTGGGATCAAATATGGATCGGAATCCGACAGATTGATAAGACAAAATCAAATAGGATTTTTTTACTAATCTATCATGTTTCACTTTTACTAAAGCTTCATCAGAGAATGAGATATGGAGGAAAAGAGATTTTTAATGTCAGTAAGAATCTTCTTGATAATGTACTTTAATCGGTATTTGTAATGGTAGCTGCTAATAAACCTTATATGAAATCTTTTTTTTTCCAAATTCTATGTTTCTTTTTCTTCATCCCGGGGAAAATTTAGCGCCGAGGCTTAAAGTCTCCGTTTCAGTGATAGAAAGTTGAATATTAGAAATGTAAACAAGATTTCTCTTTCCATCGACATTGGGTGCATAAGTTGTGAAGCTTGTGTTTTAGTCGATTTATTAGTATGTTAAGTCCGATATAGTTTGTCGCAAACTTTTTCTTTCTTTCTATGGATGTAGGCGATCATGGCTCTCCACCTCCCTCTATCCCTTGCAGCGCTCAACAAATTAATTCCCTCTGCTTCCTTTCCGAGACCACGTCCTGTCATCTACTTGCTTAAGCCCGCCAGGTATGTCACGCGTTATCTCTCTTTCCCTCCAATCGACCCGTGAATATCCGATTCTGCAGACTCTCCTTATGTGCTCCAAAAACTTCGGCTGCCTCTTCCTGATGTTAAATATGCTCCTTGTTTGCATCCTATCTAAGACCTCATCTTTTCTCAGACGCTTGGTCCATGATATTCGATCCATTTTTGATCTGTATTTGATCCCAGCTAATCTTGTCGGAACAAGGAAACTATATCAAAGACAACAACATCATTCTATCCATCTATACGAAACCAAAAACTCCTCTTATCAGGTTACTCCCGAGAAACAGAAAAAATATTCCTTTCCCGAAATTCAACCATGACTACCTCATTACATGTGCTGTAGTATTCAAACAGCACGAAAAACTCTATAACGACAAAGCTGAATTAATTGGCAACATAATACACAGTAAAACATTTATACTTTTGTGATGTCATCGAACACTCGTTGTCAGTTTTGTGATGCCAACGAATACGTGTCACCTTTCTAACGTTCGTTGTAGTAGAGACTTTGTAATCGCAGAAAGAACTATAGAACGCCGTTGAAAAATACTAGTGTCAGATGCCTTCGAATATCACTGGCACTAATAGTACTTGCTTGATAATACGCGCTCGAAAAGTAATCCGTATAGTGATCTGAATAGAGAAATAGTACACTGAATAAAACAGAGAATAGCGGTTCTAATAGTAATAGAGGATAGAGTAGAAACAGCGATCCGTATAGTATAGAGGATAGACTAACAATAGCGATCTGAATATTAATAGAGGATGGACTAGAAATCTATTAACAATGCGAACACACAAGTAGACTTATATGGAGAAAATGATGTAGCTGCCTAGAGAAAAATGAAGAGACTGAAATATGTCGGAAATAGATATGAATAGACTGAAGATAGATATGAAGAGACTGAGAACATATATATATATATATATATATATATATATATATATATATATATATATATATATATAATTTTATTTTAAGTGTTTTGTGATGTCACGGAACACACGTTGCCATATTTTTGATGCCAACAAATACTCGTTGTCACTTTTGTAATGCTTATTGTAGTAGAGACTTTTTAATCGCAGATAAAGCTATAGTAACGCCGTTGAACAATACTGGTGTCAGACGACTTCGAATATCACTCGCACTAATAGTACTTGCTCGATAATACTCGCTCGAAAAAGCAACGACCGAATAAAGAAATAGTATAGTGAATAGTATAGAGAATAGTGATCTGAATAGTAATAGAGGATAGAATAGAAATGGTTACCCGTACAGTAATAGAGGGTAGAATAGAAATGGTGACCCGTACAGTAATAGAGGATAGAATAGAAATGGCGACCCGTACAGTAATAGAGGATAGAATAGAAATGGTGACCCGTACAGTAATAGAGGATAGAATAGAGATCCTTTGGATGTCACCCGACTTCATACTTATGCATTTCCTCTATGGTCACGTGGTCTACTTAATTCCATAATGGGATCGCCTGTGTTTGCTCACTGGCGATCTATGTTCAAACTCAAGTGTCGGCAACGACACTTTATTCCTATATAACATATTCTAACCCCAAATCTGAAAGCTTGCTACAAATGTTATCATAAAAGGGAAATTAGATTGATAAACGTTTCCTATTTATTATTTATCTTATCATAATAAACTCTCTTCTACGCAGTTACACTTCATTGGGAGAGAAGATAAATGATACCAGATCTGTAAGAGGAAAAGAAAATATATATCAAATCATATCAGCTAACTAGATTTTGTGTCTCAATAAAATCAGAGTAGAGAAGGCAACAGCAAAGGACAATCATAAAAATGTACAACTGAGTTCAGTTCTCACTGAGTGCCCTTATCTTTCGGCCTTGTGCTACATCTAAATAATGCTTAGAAATTTACCATAGCAAAGCACAACTGATATTTCTAGCACACATAATGAGGAAATATGGTCTGAAGAATTTGACACTCACAAGACAATATTTACTACCCACCCCCAATGAAGGTAGATGTGGCACAAGTCTGAGTTTAACGTGGGTCATCCGAGCCTGTAGGCTGGGCCAAAAATTCCCCGTGAAATTCGCATAAACGGGATCGGGTTGGTCAACCTCCTCGAAAAAGACTCTGCCTTTCGGCATAGCCTCGACAGGCTTCCTCTCTGCTCAGAGGCAGAGAGTTCGACCAGCAAGCCGAAAAGATTTCACGCTAGACATATTGAAAGCAAAAGCGACAAAGAGAAACAGTGAACAGCCTAGTTAACAGCGTTCTGTAAACGCGTGGTAGAACTAGAAGGGGAGATAGAGAAATAGTAAAACTTAGAGCTACAGACGATAGGAAGTCGTGGAGAATCATTATTGCCTATGTTCTGAAGTTACTCAACACATAGAAGAACATTTATCTGTGTGTACATATGCGGTTCTTGTGTGTGTGTGTGCACATAGAAAACATTAAATGCTACCATTTTTGTTGAAAAATACAGTGACTGTGTTCCGATTACTAACTACATATTTGTATTTACGAATTATGGTGGTTCGCATGGTCTCAATTCATATTTATCAGTAGAAATATAGTTGACAAGCAAACAGCATTTATATAGTGAACAAGAATGTTATTTCGTTGCCTCTTATGACTGAAAAATAAGTCTAAGAACCATTTGCAATGAGGTAGAAAATGAACTGGGGAAGAGATAGCCAAAAAAGAAAAAGAGCGAATGAGAAAAAGAGAGAGAGAGAGCGAATGAGAGAGAGAGAGCGCGAATGAGAGAGAGATAGAGAGAGAGAGAGAGAAAGAGAGAGAAAGAAAAGGTATACATTGAAAGAAGATGTTTACTTTATTCAACACTATGAACGAATGTTTCAGTTCAACGTTGTGTAAATAACTCGAAAAAAATCCAGGATTGAAAAAAAAAAACAAACAAAAAAAACAACCTATTGTTCAAATATCACGAACTGGAACGGTATGTCCGAATTTTTTTTTACCCCGGGTGATGGGTGATCTTTGAAGAGAAAGAGAGTTTTGCTGATGTAAACAGTTATTTTTTTCTGTGCTGTCAGCGTTAGGTGCACTTTCTTAATTAAAAGAATGACAATAAAATAAGGAAAAGAGTAGGGTACAGAAATAAAAATAATACTATGTTTCAAAATGGAGAATCTGAATGCTTCGTCTTCAGAGATGAAAAATTCAAAGGATAACTATATTAATATCAAGGACATTTTCTGTGTAATGGACATGTGGTTCTTTTTGTGTGCGAATAAAAGAGACATAATGCTGCATAAACAAGAAAAAGGGATTGGAAAATTCACGAAGATGAACACAAGAATGTAAAAGAAAAAAAAACACACAAGAGAACACATGTGAAAATAGGAGACAATATAGTGAGTGAGAAAGGACCAAAATGGAGGAAACGGTAGCGTTTTGACATTAGGGGAGATAACTGCGAAAGAACAAAATAAAGAAAAGTCGGGAAATAAAAGAAGAAAAAAAACATTGCATGATGGGAAAAAGATGTAAATGAGGAAAAGAGAATGAAAGGGTATGATGTAAAATATTAAAAATAGAACTGAAACAAGACAAAAGAAATGAGAATTAGAGGAACGGGTTAAAGATAATAAAAATCTAAGGGAAAGAATGAACCGTACATTAAAAATATATTAAGAGAAGAAAAGTGACAGTAGAAAGAGAGAAAAAAAGAAAGAGAAGTAGGAGGAAAGATAAAAGAAAGAAAGAAGAAAGAAAACGGACAAAGAAAGAAAAAAGAAGTAGAAAGAAAGAAAAAAGAAAAAGAAAGATAAGTTTAAAGAAGATAAGTGAATGAGAAATGACAGGGGGAAAAAAAGAAGAAAAAATACAAGTAAAAAAGAAAGAAAGAACGAATGAAAGAAAAAACAAAAGAATGAAGGCATGAAAGAAAGAAAGAAAGAAAGAAAGAACGAATACAAGAAAGAAAGAATGCAAGAAAGAAACAAAGAAAAAATATAAAGGTAAAAAGAAATAATAAAAAAGAAAGAGAGAAAAAGGAGAAAGAAAGAAAAAAGAAACGCTTAAATGCATTAAGAGATTGAGAATTAAGAGGAGAAAGAAAAGTAGAATAAAGAAAGAAAGATAGAAAGAATAAAAGAAAGAAGAAGAAAGAAATTAAAAGGTAAAAAAGAAAGAAAGAAAGCAAGAGAGAAATACAGTGTAAACCGGATATAAGAGAGTTGTCGGGACCGGAGAAGAAATCTCTTATATCCGGGTTTCTCTTATATCCGGCTTTGGTCTATTTTATATACATTAACACAGGTTGGGACCAGAGAAAATCTCTCTTCTATCTGGGTTTTTCTTATATCCGGGGCTCTTATATCCGGTTTGTTTTTGTGGAGGGTTGCTTTTGCTTTTCGACATACCAATCTATATGGGTTATTTCCTGACGAAATATAAATGTTTTTTAATTATTTTTTGCAGTTAATAATGCTTTCAGATATACGTCTTAGTAATTAACCCATAACTTTGGGGAGAAGAAATAGATTCCCCAAGAGTAATTGTTTGTCAGTGAATATAATGAACCCAGCGGGAATTAGAACTCTACTCTTCGATCAATAATTCCGAGCGATTATCCATTACACCACCGGCACATCCAAGCTTACAAAACCCTGTATTTCAAGCAATCATGCATTCAGGCACTGACGTTGCTTAACTTCGCTGATCGTACGGGAACAGGGGTGATGTGGGCGTAAAACAGACAGAAACAAAACGAAACAAAAAATTAAGGAAAATAAGTAAGTGAATGTGTACTGAGTGAAGAAAAAAAGAAAAAAAGAAAAAGAAAATTGACAAGATAAAGTGAATTAGAAAGAAAAATGAAAATAAACGATAGGATAAAACAATTAGAAAGAAAGAAAGAAAGAAAGAAAGAGAAAGAAAGAAAAAGAAAGAAAGAAAGAAAGAAAAAGAAAGAAAGAAAGAAAGAGTGAAAGAAAGAAAGAGTGAAAGAAAGAAATATAAGTGAAAGAGTAATGAGAGGATAAAGAAAATAATAATTTGAAAGAAGAAATAAATAAAAAGAAAACGGACAAAGAAAGAAAGAGAAGTAGAAAGAAAGAAAAAAAGAAAAAGAAAGATAAGTTTAAAGAAAATAATTGAATGATAAGTGACTAGGGAAAGGAAAGTAGAAAAAAGAAAGAAAGAAAGAAAGAAAGAAAGAGAAAGAAAGAAAGAAAGAAAGAGTGAAAGAAAGAAAGAGTGAAAGAGTGAAAGAAAGAAATTTAAGTGAAAGAGTAATGAGAGGATAAAGAAAATAATAATTTGAAAGAAGAAATAAATAAAAAGAAAACGGACAAAGAAAGAAAGAGAAGTAGAAAGAAAGAAAAAAAGAAAAAGAAAGATAAGTTTAAAGAAAATAATTGAATGAGAAGTGACTAGGGAAAGGAAAGTAGAAAAAAGAAAGAAAGAAAGAAAGAAAGAAAAAGAAAGAAAGAAAGAAAGAAAGAGTGAAAGAAAGAAAGAGTGAAAGAAAGAAAGAAATATAAGTGAAAGAGTAATGAGAGGATAAAGAAAATAATAATTTGAAAGAAGAAATAAATAAAAAGAAAACGGACAAAGAAAGAAAGAGAAGTAGAAAGAAAGAAAAAAAGAAAAAGAAAGATAAGTTTAAAGAAAATAATTGAATGAGAAGTGACTAGGGAAAGGAAAGTAGAAAAAAGAAAGAAAGAAAGAAAGAAAGAAAGAAAAAGAAAGAAAGAAAGAAAGAGTGAAAGAAAGAAAGAGTGAAAGAAAGAAAGAAATATAAGTGAAAGAGTAATGAGAGGATAAAGAAAATAATAATTTGAAAGAAGAAATAAATAAAAAGAAAACGGACAAAGAAAGAAAGAGAAGTAGAAAGAAAGAAAAAAAGAAAAAGAAAGATAAGTTTAAAGAAAATAATTGAATGAGAAGTGACTAGGGAAAGGAAAGTAGAAAAAAGAAAGAAAGAAAGAAAGAAAAAAGAAATAAAGAAAATAAATAAATAAATAAATGACAGGATAAAGAAAATTAGAAAGAGAACAAGAAAGAAGCAACACAAGTAAATGAATTTGAATGGACAGGAAAAAGAAAGAAAGAAAGAAAGAAAGAAAGAAAGAAAGAAATAGAATAAGCAGGTGACATGATAAAAAATTAGAAAGAAAGACAGAAAGAAAGAAAATAAGTGAATACTAATTGACGGGATAAAGAAAATTAGATATAAATAGAATAAGAGAATGAGACTTGACAAAATAGAGAAAATTGAAAAGAAAAAAGTAAATAGAATGGACTAAAGAAAAAAAATATAAGTAAATGAGAGGATAAAGAATGTTAGAAAGAAAGAAAAAAGATAAGTGAATGAGAATCGACATGATAAAGAAAATTAGAAAAAAAGAACATCAGAGAATGAGAATCGACATGATAAAGAAAATTAGAAAAAAAGAACATCAGAGAATAAGATTAGACAGTATAAAGAAAATTAAAACGAAAGAAAGAAAATTTGAAAGAAAGTAAAACGTATATTCGCGCGCACACAAACAGAGAAATACACACATATATATATATATATATATATATATATATATATATATATATATATATATATATATAGAGAGAGAGAGAGAGAGAGAGAGGATAATTACAACCATATACACTAAAAATGAATAAATAGTGCATGAGTAGACAAAAATAATGTGTGCTTAAACAACAATAATGTACAATAATCCCTACAAGAAAACCTAAACGAGAAAACCAATCCAGAAAAAAAAAAAAAACGCGAACAAATTCTAAAACTAAACAGACGCAAAAAATGAACGTGATTAATAGTTTCACGCAAAAAGCGATCCTCGGCCGGTCGGAAATATGACACTGCGCAGAAAAATTATTATCCACAGTGTTCTGCCATTGCGCAAGAGTAACCATCTTTAAGCCGTTTTCATCATACACACAATGGCTATACTCAAGCGAGACGTAATATTTTCACCTTTCCCATCTTCTCTCATTTATTCTGGCTCAATCGGCTTTGAAGACAAACTTTCCCATATTTTTAATCCTTCCTAAAACCTTGTATACGCTTTCCATCCACATTCTCAGCGGATTTTTTTTTTTTTTTTTTTTTTTTTTTTTTACGTATGACGTTATTTCGAGAATAAAACACCAAATTGTTTATTATTGCTGTTAAAGTAAAAAGTTATAAAAGTAAAAACTGCTACACTATTTACCTTATTCGGACTATTGTCCTCGTCTATGTTACCATATTTATCACAACGTTTCGGCCGTTGTACGCTCCGGCTTTCTTCAGGTGGTTGCCATGTGCCATTAAGGACACATAGCACTGTGGATAAAGGCGTTGGTTAGATCCAGTGACAGGACCCAAAGAGTTCTGAGTTCAATACCTGGTTAAGGCAGTAGAGAACTCGGAGAGGTGAATTAACAGGAGATAACTGATAAGTGATATCGATTAGACATGGCACGTGGAACTAGAACAACCTACCCCAGTGAGCGGGATAAAGGGTTAAGTTTGACATTCCAACCATATGATAAATATGGCAACAAAGATGAAGACAATAGTCCGAATAATGTAAATAGTGTACATAATAGTTCATCTCAGAAATATAGACTATAAAAACTGCTACTTAATAATGTGCATGGCTTTCATTAACCTGTACTAGGTCCATGGATACTCGAGGTTGAGGGTGGCATCAAAATGCAGTTTATCCGGATAAGATGGGAAGATAACTTTTGACCTTAGACTTGAAAAGGTTAAGATTGTAGCAATCGGGGAAACGGAGTCGGTTCCACAGAGCTGGAAGAAGCTGTTCGAGTGGAACTTAAATCTCACCGATGGAATACGAAAGGAATGTGCGTGGTTTGCTAAAATGTAACTGACATGGTAGGTCCTAGCTTTAAAGTTTAGAACTGGCAAAACTAAGAAATGTAATTCATCCGAGCACTTTCTATGGAAATAGCAGTAGAGCAGTGAGAGGCTTGCTCCATCCCACTAGTGAGAGAGAGAGATTGGAGGGTGGTAAATAATTTGTCACCCATAAGGACTCGGAATCGCTTTTGAATTATACCGTGTCTGGAAAGTGGGTAGCTCAACAGTACACCGTTCTCGGCCTGATCTGGCTCTTGTAAAGGTACCGGATGACATGAAAAATCAAGTACTTAATATAGCCCTGCAGAGACGACCATTTTTCCTACAACTTTAACGATGGATCGTATATACCAATTCCATTTGATATCAGGTGTAAGTTTAAGGTTCAATAGTTTCTCGGGGTACGGAGCCTTCCGCAGAGAACAAGCGTTTATCGGGATTGGTGCTAGTTCGGTGTACAATCGGCGATGATAGAATGTAACTAGTTTGGTTTTCGAGACATTGAATGTAACCAGACAATCTTTCCCTCACTGTGAAGTTAGTGCTAGATCGGATGAGAGATCTGAGGCCAATCTCATTAAGAATTTTAGATATGTACCTGTATATCGTCGTATCATGGACATATATATATTTACAAATGAACTAAGAATATTCTTAGGCAAAACATTTATGTAATTCATAAAGGATTTTTGTCTGAGATGTGACCCCTAAAGAACTCCTGCGTTGGCCGCCAGGACACCAGAGAACTGGCTGTTAATAACTACCTTCAGAAGCCAACCTGTCAGGAAGGACTTTTTAATTAGAGGACCCTTCCAGGGATTCCATAACGGGAGAGTTTGAGTAAAAATCTTTTATGCTAAAACCTTGTCTAACATTATCGAAATATATAATGCTATGGTCCGTGAGGTGTTTGTCGACAAGATTCTGTGAGTAATGTTACTCAAGGCATCAGCAGTGGATCGTATCGATCGAAACCCGTACTGCACGTCGCTCAAGTGCTTGTTGATTGAAAGACGTGGATTGTTTTTACGAAGTTTTGAAGCCATTGTGTGTGTGTAACTCCATAAATTAGTTGTGTTTGTTGGGAATGAATGCCGGAAGTATAGTGTTATCGTTTGTTGTAAGCTACAACAGGTCCTCATGTAACAATTATGCAAAGTAATTAGAATCTGAACTGAGTCTTCCCAGAAAGACTTGTGTGTTACCCGCGCAAGTTAAGTTTTTTCATTATTGCGCTTCAGTTGGTATCAGCATGGCTGGCGGCTTATTTCCGAATATGCCTATCTACTAGAATCGCTAACAGCAGTTTATTGCAGTTTTCTGCTCAGGCACAATTGTATTTGTTCAACATTCACAGAGCAATGTTTCTATCGTCCGATACACACTCCTCTTCGTTCTCGAATAGGAGTAGAAGCATATCGTATATTACTTATTTAGGGTTGGGTTTCCGGTTCCTTCTAATGTATTTTCTTTTTCTTTCAATTCCAGTAGCTTCTTGAGTCTTAGTGGCATTATCGCCTTGCTTGAGGTGAATTGATTAAAAAGAAAGGCACATATGCTCAGAGGACATACATTATAGTTTTGCGGATAGAGTGCAGATAATGAGTTTAATAAATGACTTGTAGCTTCTTACTAACAGATCCGTTCAGTTTAGTTTACTCGGAATCATTAATTGAAAAAAAAAACCCCGGGGTGAATCCAGGTGATGATCTCAGATTCATCCCAATAGTAGCATCCAATGGGATCATCTCTCTAAATCAAATTATTAAGAAATTAACTTTTTGGCAAATCGAACAGTGTAAGATTCGAACTAGGCTCGGAGAGTGAGATCTGAAGAATTGTCTCATTGTCGGAACGCTAACGCTATATATATATATATATATATATATATATATATATATATATATATATATATATATATATATATATATATATATATATAAAATTGTATTTGGGCAGCAATCCCGCTTTTATAAAAGTTTCATTAAATACAACAGACTAGGTAGAGCGATTAAGCATTTTATTTATTTTTGTTAATAAGAATTTTTTACTTTATTAATAATGTAGAGATGCTTCATCAACATAGGTGCGAAATCACTCGACAACGTCTGGGAGTATTTGAAATGGTCCGCAAGTCAATGATCCGACGGTTGAATGCATGTGTAGAAGAACATTTGTTATGAGTTGTTCTGTTGAGGTATAATGATGGCCTTTGGGACATATGTTTATATTGACGTTTTGGCCATGTGTTTTGATATCAGCAAACCACCCCAAAGTTTGTAAAAGTAATTTTGCATTGGATCTTGGATGCATATTTAATAACATCTACCCGCTACTTGAAACTTAATAACTCAAAAATGAATGGTTTGTCCTTTTTGCATGAGAAACCCGCTCCAATTTTGAAAACTTTTTTTATACACTCTGTGTATACATACATATATATATATATATATATATATATATATATATATATATATATATATATATATATATATATATATACACACACACACACATATATATATATATATATATATATATATATATATTAAGACATTTTTATTATGTTTTTATATTCTTTTTATAGATACAAATATTTAAGTAAATGCTCTGTTTATAATAAACAGTATTAAATAACATTTACCGGCCTGAATGTCCGCGAAATTTTCATAGAAAATATTCGTTCTCCGAATATTCAACCTTGCTAATCGAAATGCTCCTCTGTAGCCAAATCGGTTAAGACACGTCAAGCTAAATGACGGGTCCGTATAGGATACAGGTTCGCATCCTATCGGAGGACGAATATTTTCTGTCAAAATTTCAGGCCGGTAAATGTTGTTTAATACTGTTTATTATAAACAGAGCATTTACTTAAATATTTGTATCTATAAAAAGAATGTGTAAACATAATAAAAAAAATGTCTTAAAATAATTGTCGGACTTTGTTTATTTTTATTTTTTTATTTTTATTTATTTATATATATATATATACGTTTCGTAATTTTATTTTATTTTTTTTAACGGAAAATTTCATATATATGTGTGCGTGTGCGTGTGTGTGTATATAGCTACAAAAGGATGACTGATGCACTTTATCAAGACGAATGTAAATATTTTATTAAGCAAAATAAATTTATTGACAAAAAGAATTTTTTTCTAGTTTCTAAATATTTAAGAAACCTCATAAATACAGTGTAACCCGGATATAAGATAGTTGTCTGGACCGGAGAAGAATTATCTTATATCCGGGTTTCTCTTATATCCGGGTTTGGTCTATTATATATACATTAACACAGGCTCTAATTTGGGACCAGAGAAAATCTCTCTTATATCCGAGTTTCTCTTATATCCGGGTCTCTTATATCCGGGTTACACTGTATTCATCTACTTAATAATGAAGATATAAAAAGAGACATAATTCTACGATATGACCAGAAACTATATTATCTATAGTAATAATAATTCTGAACCAGGTATTCATAAAATAAACTCACAACTGCTACTCAAAAACATTTAGGAAACTTGCAGAAAATCAAAAAAAATAACTATCCATACAAGAAGGATCTTATACACAACAATTTCTCAAACGCATTACTAATACATCGAAGTAAATTCAACCACAGTTTTGATCTAAAGATTGCCATAATTACTAAAACAGGAAGTAAGTTACTTAAATTTCTCGGGAGTTCCGCTTTCAAATTTTATCAAAATATAAATCTACGCCACTGATTTTTTCAAATATCTCCGTTTGTGAAAGAATGAATTTATTCCTGAGCCAACATGCATAACGATAAAATTGTTGAAAAACTAAATGAAGACGGTGTAATTCAGAACCTCTTTTCATTTAAAATGTATAATGGGTAAATTAATTCTGAACAAAAATAATATAAATATTAATTACATTATAAAAAAAAATCAACATAATTTACACACTCTTTTATTAGACATTAAATGACGTCACTTAGGTTCCTCCATCATTGACTCGGACTGTTTAGTTAATCTGATGAACATTCATAAGCGTTTCTTAAATTTAAAAATTTCGAAAATCTAACATCATTTTTACTGTTGTTTATAAATACTTGTTGCAAAATAAAATCCTCACATTTGCCATGATAAAGTCATTCAGATAACGAAACGCCTTGGTTAAGATGAATTTTCCATGTATTTATTCACATTTCTATATATTTATTTTCGCCAGCTAGGCTTGAATATACGAAGAATCTTAGTAAAGTAAACATGTGCGTAGGCTATTTTTCTTTAAAGAGATTTCTCGAATATTGAAGCCAGTAGACGAAAATAAATAAATATATTGTTTAATAAATAAACGGAAGGTCCTCTCATATATTAGGTTGGTGCAAAAATAATGACGTAATAATGTCGTTTTTTGACGTATTTTTTAACATCAAAAAACGACATTATTACGTCATTATTTTTGCAGCAACCTAATATATTGCCGCTTATCGAGTACTGAGCTTAAATTAATGAAGTCTAATTACCATAGCAAAATGTTCATTCAAACAAAGAAAAGACACAGTGAAGCCGTATTACGACGGGAAAGTGACTGAAGTCGAGATGCCAGGTCGGAAACAATAATATTGCGCATTCTCCTTTGTATTTTATCATTAATCTCTATATATACATTACTGAAAATACGGATAAAAACAATAAGGTTAATCTTTTCTATACAAATACACTAAAAATAAGTTTTTAAAGTGATAAAAGTCAATTATGTGCCATATGTGATACACGCTTTGGCGATCATGTATCTTTCGATACATGACTGCCATTTCTTTCTGCAGTACACCAGTTGCCATCCAATGCTATAGAACCCGCTCTGCACTGCTATTTACACATAGATGGGGAGAGGGGAGAAGAAGAGGATTCATACCATTTCCAAGGGTATTAGCAGTTAAATGAATTTCAGTCAGTTATGTCATACGTGATACACGCTTAGGCGATTATGTGTCTTTCGATACATGACAGATTTTTTCCCGCAGTAGTTTGCCATTTCTTTCTTCAGTAGACCAGTTGCCATCCAAGGCTATAGAACCCGCCTGTACTGCTATTTACACATAGATGGGGAGGGGGAGAAGAAGAGGATTCATACCTTTCCCAAGGACATTAGCAGTTAAGTGAATTTAAGTCAGTTATGTGCCATGCGTGATACACGCTCAGGCGATCATGTGTCTTTTGATACATGACTGACGGGGCAGATTTTTTTCCCGCAGTAGGTTACCATTTCTTTCTGCGGTAGACCAGTTGACATCCAAGGCTACAGAACCCGGTCTGTATTGCTATTTACACATAGATGGATCGGGGAGAAGAGGAGTCATACTTTTTCCCACGTCAGTGAACATAATGGATTCGACTGGAATTCGAATTCTCCGATTTCTCAACCCGAGCCGCTATCCATTACTCCACCGTGTCTCTGTTTTCGGATTAGTAAATAAAAAAATCATTGCTTCTTTAGAAATTGCTTTGTTCACTTTTGGATACGAGACTGAGCAAATATGAAATTTCGAGAATATGTCACGAGAACAATTTCGCTTAAAGACATTATTCAGCCATACTTGATCGGAAAAAGTTTCGTAAATCTCTGTCAGTGTTGTTGGCTATCAAAGTTAACTCGCATCGATTATTTTTTTCATCATCAATCCATCGATTTTTATCCTGAATAATCATTTATTTTCTATTTATTATTATGTTATTACAATTTGTTCTCCTCTCGGCGATTCTTACTTTTGTCTTTTTTTGCTGTGTTTTCAAGCTTTCTCTATGCCAATTGGATGCAATATTTTTTTTTTTTTTTTTTTTTTTGATAAAGATGTCAGCTGAAATGGAAAGGTGAGAAATCAAATACGAAAACAGAAATGACTGGGCACTAAATAAACGGCACTGAGAATAGTAAATCGGGGCGTAATTTGTACCCCCAACCCCCAACCCCCTAACGAAAATGAAGTGCAATAAAAAGCAATGAAATGGAAATAAAAGGACGAGAGAAAAGGAAAATGAAAAAAATTAATGAGAGTCCAAATTATGAGAGAAAATAGCAACCATTATCGATGGCTTCAACTTTATTGAAAAGATAAATGCTCTGATGAGAAAAATGGCAGAACCGTTTTGGAAATGATGAAAACAAAACGATTCTTGTTGGCACAAGTAATATCTAGAAATTTTGGGAGATGTTGAATTAGATACAAGAAGCACAAGTTTCCAAGGAGTAAGTAAACATTTTCACCAACCACCTCCATGATGTCATCAGTTCTGAACTTAGAATTTGCGCTGGTGACACAACCATTTTACTGTTTTATTATTAAGTCTGATTCTTTCGATAATGTCATATTGGCATCTGATCTAAAAAAAAAAAAATAAACAAACTACAGTATGTTGTTAACTGGGGCAAGTAATGACTTGTAAATTTTAACGCCTCCAAGAAAATTTAACTGATTCGTTTTAGATAGCACTTTTGGCCTTCAATCATCATGGCTAATGCTATTTTCCAGTAGAATGTCTCAATGCGCCCACTTGGGCCAAGTTTTTCTGCCGACAAGAAGTGAAAAATTATCTTCAAACAAATGTTAGATCTCCTGCTTGGAAATTTCGTCTTTGCATTAAATATTCTTGCCACATATGATCTACTGCTCCTGCAATATATTTAGAGATTCTTGAAAAAGAAGAATCTGCAATGTTATTGGTCCTAACCTGATATCTCTGTTTCAGTCACGATACCTTTTCTATATACATTTTCATGATAAATGCTTTAATGAACTTAGAATTTATCTATACTTTATGAATTTAAGCCCAGCACTAGATTAACGACAAGGCCTTCTTATTTTACAGTTGAAATGGCTGGATGTAACCGTAAGTTCTATGCTAACAGTTTCTTCTCTGGAAATTTTCGGTTGTGGAACTGTCTTCTGATTTCTTGTTTCCCAGTCTACATTGATCTTAAAAAATTAAATCCAATGTCAATCGTCATCTTCTGCTTTCATAATTCTTATACTTTTATTGTACTCTTTCCATAATAATGTTGTTTTTTCTCATATACTCTAACACTCTGCTACATCTTGCGTCTTAGGGGCTTTGTCGCCTGACTTGTGGTAAAATGATTTTAAATAAATCATGTTTGAAAATTGGAATCCTTTATTATTTTATATTTTTAAAAAACGAATCAATTTGTTTTTTCCTGTCGCTTAAAAATATTCTGATCATAATCGATGAAAACACACAAATTTGTCCTTTTCCTACAACTGATGCAGTTACTTCAGCTTTCAAGAAAAATACTTTTTGAAAAGGTATGGATCCATTTCTTCACCCAAACTGAAACGGACTTTCTGCCTTTATTGGCAACCAGTTTAGAAGATGAACGCAGTGTGATGTTTTGCGAAACTCGGGTTCTATAAACTGACTGCTAGAAATTAACCCATTTTGATGATTCGTTTAGTAGTGTCCGCCTCACATGCGTTTACATGATCAGTCATGACAAAATTAACAGTATTATTAAGAACTTTTGCAGGCCATTTCGATAGCAAATTGTTAGTCATTAATTTCTCTTTAAGCTACCGTCATCCAATTATTACCCAGACGATACTGATCTCTACTTACGTTGCTTAAACCACCTCCCTGATGTCATCAGTTCTGAACTTAGAATCTGCGCTGATGATATTGGCATCTGATCTAAAAAAAAAAAAAAATTAAACTACAGTTTGTTGTTAACTGGGGCAAGTAATGACTTGTTAATTTTAACGCCTTCAAGA
Organism: Acanthosepion lycidas; assembly: GCA_963932145.1. Classification (NCBI taxonomy): domain Eukaryota; kingdom Metazoa; phylum Mollusca; class Cephalopoda; order Sepiida; family Sepiidae; genus Acanthosepion; species Acanthosepion lycidas. The sequence continues at coordinate 48,705,460 of OZ010609.1, read as the reverse complement.
AAATTTAACTGCTTCGTTTTAGATAACAATTTTGGACTTCAATTATCATGGCTAATGCTATTTTTCAGTAGAATGTCTCAATGCGCCCACTTGGGTCAAGTTTTTCTGCTGACAAGAAG
>OZ010609.1:48680341-48700341 GCA_963932145.1 Acanthosepion lycidas | reverse complement strand
TCGAAATGTTAAGCGTCGTAGACAGTGGCTTGGTAAAGGGGAAGGACCCCAGCCACAGCCGAGAAGGGAACTTCATGGGCAAAAGGTTCTTCTTTCAATCTGGTGGGATTGCCAAGGAATAATCCACTTTGAATTCTTACCACCTAATGCAACAATTAATGCTCAAATATACTGTCAGCAATTAGAGCGTTTGAACCAAGCTTTGAGGAAAAAAAGACCTGCTCTAGTGAATCGAAAAGAGGTGATGTTTCATCAGAACAATGCGCGGCTCCATACAGCAAGAATCACGTCACAAAAGATCGAAGAACTTGGTTGGGAGAAAATTCCTCATCCACCTTATTCTCCCGATCTTGCTCCTTCAGACTACCATTTGTTTCGTTGCCTACAGAATCATTTCGAAGAAACAGCTTTTGTAACACAGGAAGAGGTTAAAACTGACATTTGTGAGTTCTTCGAATCTAAGCCAAAAGAATTTTACAGTAATGGAATTAGTAAGCTTGTTAATAGATGGAAGGAAGTCATAGATAATCAGAGAAAATACATTGTTGATTGAATCTGTAATTAAATGTAACATTTGGTCACTTGTTTTCTTTCTTGGGATTTTTTACGATAACACTTTTTATAACTTGGAAATAAATTTGGGAATAATCAAAATTAATTGCGAAATCCTCCGAAAGGGTCCAATGATTATTTATACGGAAAGCAAGGAGATACATAAATCAAACTGTCTTTAAATTAAGTGGCGACAGAAGAATTATCGTTGAACTTTTAAAAGGTAACTTTAAATATTAATGCAATACTTAAATGAAGCGATCGATTTTGTGTTCTTTAGTTTATTTGTGCCTATCGCATCTACGCTACCGTACCTATTATGATGAAGGCCCATTCAATAGCTTTCCGCAGGAACTAGCTAAAATGTCCCCCGATAGGGCGGCTTTTAAGCTAGTTTTAAATATACTTTCATTCTTCTCATTTCATTGTTGAGTTTGTTGTTGGTATTTTTTTCTTATTTTTTGTCTGCAATCTAGGCAAAATATAACCTTGTAAATATAGTCTTTCTATTTATTTTACAGATGTTGTTCAGTCCAGCAAATTCTAAAAGCGCTCCCCAGAGGCATAAACACTAGGTACATCGCTGTACGCAACTATACATATGTGTGTGATTTATTAATCTCATGAGGAAAAGCCGTACGTACGTACGATAAAAAAATTGGCATTCAATGTTTGAACGTTTAGTCAATGCCAACCGGTAATAAGCTAGTAAGCACCCAACACTGGGCACTGAAAAACGTCCATAACGGAGGTCAAAGGAAAGCAAGCGTTCGAATGCCATAAAAATTGTCTTTATAATGACTCTTTTGAAGGGATCTAGGGAACAAACGAGAAATTCTGCAGGAATATCCAAATGTGTAGAATTTTGAACACGGGCAAATGAAAGCAGAAAAATTATCGGCAAAAAGACAGATTTATATTTAACAGAGAAAGGACTAAGCGGCTCAACGATGTACCGACAAAAATACTCTTGTCAATGAAACTTAACGCAAAGGGAAAATAAATATTTTACTTACTGTACGAAAGCTAAAAGCATGCGAAACCTGAGCAATTACTTAAATCAGCATTCGAAACGAAATGGAAGCTCATATTTCAGAAAATAAACATACTTATATTTTATTGATTCGTTTTAAATATTTTTAGATCCTAAGAGTTTTTGGTGGGGAGATATTAATGCTTTAGTAATATAAGTCTTACAGTCTTACTAATTAAAACAGCGGGGCTAGAAGAAGTGGATTTATAACTAATCAGAATTTGATGAGCAAGCAAGAAGCCATAGTGTGTATATAAAGTGAGGGATCAACTCTATATTACAATCAACATATAAACTGATCCCTCAATTTGTGGCTACGGTAGTTTCTATACATTTATATTCCAAAAAATATAAATAAATCTAAAGATAAACTTGCGTATCTAATCAGTATTTGATTCATTTTCTACGGTTTATCAACCTTTGCAGGTTATTTAAAGCCAGAAAAAGATTGTAAGAATGTTTATTTTCTTTGATGTAGTCATCGTTTAGTGATACGATTTTTACTAATTAACCCATAGCATGGAGGAGAAAAGCTGAACTTATAACTTTCCCAAAGGTAAGTGAATATAAGTAACACAAAGGGAAATGGAAATATTTGATTAAAAATTCCGAGCCATTATTTATTATACCCCACCCTCACATCCACGGTTACAGGACCTGGTATTTCCCATAAGTGAGACGTAGAATTAAAAATCCCGGAAGATAAGAACTTTGTTCATTTCTGCTGGGATTTATTTTTCGCTATAAGAAATATAGGTTCACCAATCATCCGGATTACACACCTTTTCCGGAGTAGAGAGTTCTGGGTTATTACACTTGACATTTCTAAAAAAAAAAAAAAAAAAAAAAAACATCGCTAGGGGACGCTCCTCAAGCCTATAAATAGGTAATGGTATTCTCACTCATTCTTTTTCCTAATTTTCAACTCTGGCTATAAGATGTAGTCGCACTTGGAAAAATAAAGTGACCCCTACCGTGACACGTTCATTTTCAATATCTTACTTTCGTCTCGTTACTTTTTGTACTCTTTCCCATATGCGTCTATCATGTAGGCCTAGACAAACTTCCGATACACACAAACACACATTCTCTAAATTAAATGCTTTATTATTTACATTATTCGGACTATTGTCCTCATCTTTGTCGCCATATTCATTACAACGTTTCGGCCGTTGTACCCTCTGGCCTTCTTCAGGTGTTTGGAATGTCGAACTGAACCCTTTATTTCGCTCACTGGGGTAGACTGTTCTAGTTCCTCAAGGACACATGGCACAGTGGATGAAGGCGTTGGTTAAATCTAGTGACAGGACCCAAAGAGTGTGAGTTCAATACCCGGTTAAGGCAGTGGAGAACTTTCAGAGGGAAATTAGCAGGAGACTGATAACTGACATCCATTAAACTTGGCACGTGGAACTAGAACAGTCTACCCCAGTGAGTGAAATAAAGGGTTCAGTTCGACATTCCAAACACCTGAAGAAGGCCGGGGCGTACAACGGCCGAAACGTTGTAATAAATATGGAGACAAAGATGAGGACAATAGTCCGAATAATGTAAATAATGTACATAATACCTCATCTCAGAAATATAGACAGATACTGAAAGGCCGAAACGTTGTAATAAATATGGCGACAAAGATGAGGACAACAGTCCGAATAATGTAAATAATGTACATAATACCTCATCTCAGAAATATAGACAGACTCTTAAATGCTTTAGTCTTTAAATGTTTTTCTTGTTAATTGTAATTGTAATACTTTGCACTTTCATTTGTTCCATATTGTTTTCTGAGATTCATTTATTACTTGGACTCACATTCGAGTGCGCAATAATTGTTACGGGCAAAATATACTAGAAGACGCTTGTTTTCTACATAAACACAACAAGCATTCCAGCCACGGAGTTATTCCTTCTTTCCTTCTTTGAAATGGGTTTCCGGTTCCTTCACCTAAAGACTTCAAATCCTATTTCACTTCCAGAGACATTCTTCCGTCTTACTGCATTATCGCCTCGCTTGATTTGGTTTGGTTTGGTTTACGGCATATCAACCTCAATCGGTTATTTAATGCCGACAAAATTTTTATTGCTGCTAATATTTTTTTCCAAAAATGTACTGCCGGTAATATTTTTTTCCAAAAATACATTACTGGTAATAATATTATACAAAAATGTATTGCTGGTATTAAAACCTATTTTTACACTTTCATAGCGTTTTGACCCAAGTTTGGGTCAATTTTCACATAACTGGGACCCTAATAGGTGTTACCACTCCTGGTCAGAGTGGACCTGAGAACACCAGCAATTGAGAGGTGGTTTCACGCTCCTCAAAAACCTCCTGATCAGAGGCCTTGCTGTTGGATGTAGTCTAACGTCTTACCTAAGACGGCTTCGCTTGAAATGACTCAGATAAAAATTTAAAAACATATCAGGGGACAAATGAAAAGGAGATGAGATTAACATCCATTAATTATGACAGAATGCCTTGACGTCGGCAAGAGAATAACATAAAAGTGTTATCATTTAATTTGATATATTTTTGTACCTACAAGTAGATATAAAAAACGTAACTATCTGTGCTGTGTAGTTATTAGATGACGGAAAGTGTGACTCGATGATTGGAAGGTCTATCTATCGGAATAGTAGAAGAGGAATAAAGATTACTGAACTGCTATGTCATATTTACACAATTTATACCAATCGGACTTTTTCTCTCATCTTCGTTATCACATTCACGACGTTTCGGCCGTTGTATTCTCCGACTTTCCTAAGGTGATTGGAATTTCGAACTGAATCTTTTATTTCGTCCACCGGGGTTGATTGTTCTAGTTCCACGTGTCATGCCTTTTTTTGGTGGGGGGCAAAACCTCCGTTTCAGTTAATTCCCTTTAGTAACTCAGCTCTCTAAGTTTTTGTTCACCTCGGCTCTGGTCAGGTACTGAACGCACAACTCTTTGAGTCAAGTCACTGGATTACTTCAACCAACGCTTTTACCCACTGGGGCATGTTCAAAATTCTAAACACCTGAAGAAGGTTGGAGAGTACAACGGCCGAAACGTTATAAATATGACAACCCAGACGAGGACAACAGTCTGAACAATATGAATCATGTAAATATGTACAATACGTCATCTCAGAAATATAGGCAGATATTTCTATGTCATATGTTTCCGACTATAAAGCAGTGAATACTGGATTATTTGCCTGCAGATAAAGTATATTTCCGAGGTAACAGAGATGAAGTTTTACAGTGTCTACTGAGAATTGTATGGCTAGAACCTATGAGCAACGAATATCAGTTAAGCCTTTTGGCATATTGCTTCATGTGTCTGTGTAATGTTTGATCGGAGGCGAAATTTCTGTAGGGATCTTGCCTAAAATATGTGTAATATTCCGATAAGGATCGACCATCGTTTTCGGAGGAAATACTGCAGAATTCGCGAGAAAGAGTTTACACTGTAGACAGTACGATGTTTGAATTCCAGTTAAACCTTTGGTAAGTTGCTTCATGTGCTGGATTACTAGCTTGACCACAGGCTAAAATTCCGTAGAGAACTTGCCTAAATTATGTTATAGTCCGATGGTTTTCGGCCGTTTTTTTCCGGGGGAAGTAAGCTAGAATTCAAGAGAGAGCATTTATACTGTTAACGGTCCATTGTATTGAAATGAAAGTGGGTGTTAATGCTATATTGACGGAATAGATTATAATGTCACCTGCTGAAAATGGCCTATGGTTCAAAGGCACTTCAACATGCACGTGCCAATATTACAAATAATTAAAATCAGCATATGAAATTAATAATCTGTTAAGACTTCAATTACTTTGATGTATAGTGATTTTCTAAGTTCAGCTGTGTTGAAGAAATTATAAGAATAAGGAAACCATAAAGATACTTAGATATAAAATCGTTAAAATGTAGGTGAAAGTTCTGAGACACATTAGGAGGAAAGAGGGCTTGAAAAATGTAATAACCACAGGATGGGGAAAGAGATGGATAGAAAAAGTTACTTCGAACTACAAGGAACAGGAATCTGTAGAGGGCTATTAGGTTGGTGCAAAAATAATGTCGTTTTTTGACGATTTTTTTTTTATTACCGTTCACCCATTTATCCAACTTTTTTGACTTCCCTATTTGCTTTAAATGGCGAACGACTGTTGAGTGGTCGACCTCGGGTTCAACAGCAACTTCTCGTGTGGTTTTGCGAGGATCGGCTTCAATTAAGGCTTTCAAATGTTCCTTATCAACCGCAGTCGGCCGGCCGCGACCGTCTTCATCTTCGAGGCTCTCGTCACCATTGCGAAATTTCTTGAACCAACGTTGTGCCACACGTTCGTTAGTGGTTCCTGGGCCAAACGCATCATTGATATCACGAGCTGTCTCGGCAGCTCTTCGGCCTAGTTTGAACTGGAACAAGAAAATCGTGCGGATTTGAATTTTGTCCATGCTGACGAAAAGCCTGAAAAAAATTAATGAAGAGATTGAGAACGGTAACGAATAAGAGGATTCGATAGAGCGAAAAACGCGCTTCAAAATGATATATAACATGGCTATATATATCAATGAATTAATTCAGAAATCATATATAAAAGTAACATATGTGAGAAAACGACATTATTTTTGCACCATCCTAATATAATCATACATTCCCTGGAGGGGCAGTACGTAAATGATGATGACTTTAAAAATTCTAATGAAAATTTAAATTTATAATAGTTAATAAATTCATAGAAATTAACGAAATATCAACTCATTTGTAACTAAATAACTCAAATTAATTATAAGCTTATTTACAGACGACATCTCTCCTAGGCAGTTAACCATTAAACATACATCGAAATGTGCTAGTGTTACGGTGAAAGCCAGACACATGCTAGTAGGAAGTGATCATTTTTACTCTTTTTGATGATGGGATCCAACGATAAAATAAAATAAATCGAGGGAACACCCCCGAAAAACCCGACACCTAAGTTTTTAAATTAATTTTTAAGAATGAAAAATCTTTCTGGAAGCTCCGATTTTAGTTCTAATTTCAAGCTTATAGATTAAATTTACTGTTTGCAATGAGAAAAATACTTTTCTGTACTTCAAAAACTAATTTAAATTGAATGGAAGAAGTTGTTTATTTATTTATTTTTTTTTTTTTGCTAAAATAGCGTATGAGCGCCATTTTGTTTAGTCATCTTTCATCGCAATGTAATTCTCTTTATTAAAAAAAAAATCTTCCAAATTTAAAAAAATACTTTTCTGAAAATTTATTTGAGGAATATTACCTGCTTTAACGCATAATTAATCTGATCTAAAACAAATATTATTTAATTTAAATTTAAAAATGCATTTTTTAAGCCGACAATAGCTTTCTTTTTAACCCGACAGTAGTTGATGTTTGATGATTTGTATTACGCTTTTTCACCTATAATTACTAAATATAGTATTAATAATATCATATAAATGGCTGAAATTAATACACAAATTTAAAACTTAATAAAAAAAATGAAAACAATTCTTGTAAAAATTCATTATTCATCGAAATTGCTTTTTTCTTAAGACAATAATGTCCTTAAAATGTCTTATTTATAAAAGCAATTAAAAGCTTTTCTAATTAAATAATGTCATAGATTTAATGCATTCTTTTAATTTAAAGATTCAGAGCAGATTTTCTGTAAATGGGGTTTCTGTTTTATAAAGTCAAATTGATTTAAATTCTCCCAAAAGTTCAGCTTTTAACTGATGCAAATATGAAGACGCTGAGATTTGAATTTCATAAAATTAAGTGGGGGTAACGTTTTCAAAAAAATGATCTTTACCAACATTTTCTAGGAAAATATCATTTATTTATGAATATGTCTTGAAAATTTTATTTAAATCTGACAATTATTTATTTTGTTAAATGATTTCCGAAACAATGTGTTTTTAACGCAAAGAAAAAAGACGCTAATATCCCTATACTAAAATATGGCCCACCCGGTGACGCAAACAAACCAGAGTTTTAACACTAGGATGGCCAGTTCCTTTGACATGTTTATTTCCATTACGCCGTGAAGTAGCCATCTTTAATATATTCAATATTCAAGTCAAGAATAACAAGTCTGAAAAGAAATTCACAAATATTAGTATACCTAATACTGAAAAAGAAAGTGATTATATATATATATATATATATATATATATATATATATATATATATATTGAACAATAAAAAAAATTAAAAAATTAAAATCTTCAGACACACTGGGTTGTAGATTAATATTCTTTCGTTTTTTTTATTATCATTCCATTTAGATTCCTCGACTAGTTTCGGCCGAAATGGCCATCATCAGGAGGAGAAATATTTCTGCTTGCTGCTAGCACTAAACTACAGAAACTACAGAACTATATATATATATATATATATATATATATATATATATATATATATATATATATATATATTATGAATATTCTGTTAAATACGTAAATTTCAGAAATAAGTTATTCCAAAAAAAAATTCGCTTGAAGATGGAACAGAGTTTATTTAATTCAATTTAATTCAAATAATTATATTGAAGTTTTCGGCTCTTGTTTTGAAACATGAGACCTCTTATGTAGCGTGTTGGAATCATATTTGTAAATAAATAATTATATATATATATATATATATATATATATATATATATATATATATATATATATATATATATATATATAAATTATGTGTGTGCGTGTATAGATAGATAGATAGATAGATAGGGGACATAAATACAAGTATTATTGAAATATCAGCTATTCTACTGAATATTTTTTAAAGAATTAAGTCTTTTAAGCATCTTTGGTAAAATTCAATAATTGTCCACAAGCCTCAGCATCGAAGCAAAACTAGTTATTCCATAGTAATTTGTTGAAAATTTGAAGGTGTCGAAAACGACATCTAGGCCATCCTAGTGTTAACTAACATTTCAAGCGTGCTATAAAGAAATAAAACATTTAATAAAATATTTAAAAAAAATACTTTTGTCATTCCTCTTGATAATAATATAAACATTTTGACGATAAAACTTTGCTTTTATCAAATTTTGGGCATTTTTGTCATAATGGTATGCTCTTTTTAAAACCTTTTTGAAGGTACCTAAATAAACGCTATGTGCCATGTTGGTGGGGTGATTCCGAGTAAAATTAGCTTAAAAAAAGGACTCGTAACTGGAAAAACCGAATGAAAAAAGAATGTTAACAACAAATACTTTTTCACACCCAACCCAGTTCTGCGGAATCAGAAACAACGTTGAGTTTAAGAAAGCGAATGAGCCAACTGGAGTAAAGTGCCATGCAGATTTAAATTTTTCCCACTTGTGACGAATGCAGCTATCGATTTTTTGCATCCGTGTCAGTCAGCTGTTGGCTCTCAAACTGGCTAATAGAATCTTCCTGCCTATTCGTGACAGCCAGCTATTGGCTCTCACTCAGGCCAGTACAAAACTGCCGCAAACTACATGAAAACTGCCGTAGAAGCATGCAAAAATCGATTATTTCAACTATCGATGAGAGTTGGGAAATGCAAAGTCGGTCTTGGCCTTCCCGCTAACTCGGAGCATGTGCATGTAAATTTTGGTGCAAACCCGTCGAAAACAGCAGCCGTGCATTCGTTACGCACACACACACACACACACACACACACACACACACACACACACACATCCCACCTTTTATAGATAGAGATATTTCTGATGTTATGTACAAATGTCCATTTGTATCCATTTTCTCTAAAACTTCATCGTTGGTCATATATTCGGTCCATGGTATCTTCAGCATCCTTCTGTAGAACTACATTTCACTTACTTCTTTTCACCTTCATCTTTGGGGAGAGTATCCAGCATTCATTGCCATATAGGAGGACAGTAAGAGTAAAATCATTGCTTAAAATTGATAGTAGGAAGTTATAGAGAGCTGTGATCGATTAAGTCCTTAAGGTATATAAAGAAAAAGGCGACTGAAAGTAACTTGAAAGAACATTTTTTGATCACTTAAACCAACCACTGATATATGACATGTGTAGCCAATGTAAACGCCATACACAATCTATTGAAGATGATAATAGCGATGTGAGTAGAGATAAAAAAAAAAGGAAAAGAAATAGATATGACGATGTTGCTGATGGAACAAAGGTAACCTGAAAAAGAAACATTAATTTCACGATATATTTTTCCTTTGAATTCATTATTCACTCTACCAAGCCTGATGTCAAAAATGTCTGTTCAGGTACTTTATATCATTTTATTACCTGCCACCAGTGATAGACGACTGACAACTTAGATTACATGCGTCAACAGGTTTGCCGATTTGGTCATTTTTTTTTTTTTTTCTTTTATCTCTTATTTCTGATGTACATCGTTCGTTATTTGTCTCTCTTTGGCATTCTTTATCTTTCCTCTCTAATTTCTCACTGTCATATCTTTCTCCTTTTTTTTTCCTTGGTTTCTTCGTTTATTTTCTTTACTTTTTTTCATATTATTTGTTTTTTTTTCTTTTATATTTTACTATTTATTATTTTTTTTTTTTTGCCGCGTTTTTTCTTCCCCGTAATTAATTACACTCTACGCACTTTCTTCTCTTCTTGTTCTTTAAGCAAGTGACTCTGGCGTTATTAAATAGTATCTGTCACTCGAATGAGATCAATAAGTCCGTACTCTGACACGTATTTATTGGAATAATTTTTATCTATAATGTCCGAACGATATGATTAATCTCCATGACTAAATTAAGAGCACTGAAAAGGGATGAGATTATAGTAAGAGTTACATATTTGTGTTTTTAAAACAAATGATATTTCTACATAAGGGACTGCATTAATAGATTTATTTTTTATCAGTTCACCCGAAGCAATACGATAATGCCAGTAAGAGATAAAAGATTACTGGGAGGGGGAAAAAGAATGAGAAAAATTTAGAAAGAACCGGAAACACAATCCTAAAGAGGAAACAAGTGTTTAACCTCTACTCCTGTTCAAAAGACTGAGGCGTAGTGCGAACCGGATGATAAACGAACCTATCTACTCCTATTCTATAAATACTTATAGTAGGAAATATCATATTGGTCCATAATATAGTATTGTCCTAGTTATCTTATTCGTCAATAAAATAAAAAATAAAAAAATCTCCTATTTCTTTTACTGGCCAATGAAATTCGTCTTTTCTTATTGTTAGTCCATAATGTAAAATTCTATTTACCTTATTGGTCCATATAAAGCATATTTTATCGTTATGGCCCTTACTATAAAACTATTGGCCAATAATATAAAATTTTCCTAGTTTTATAACTTGTCTATAATATAAAATTCTCCTACTTTTGCGTAATATAAATGCGCCTACTTTTCTAATTTTTCCATAATAATATAGCATTCCAGTTTTCTAATTGGGTTAAATATAAAATTCTTCTAGTAATTTTATTGGTACATAATATAAAATATCACTTTTTTTCTAACTGATCCATAATATAAAATTTTCTTTTTCGTTATATATTTGATGTATAATATGAAGCTTACGATCATATCACGTTGAAGCACCGGTTTTCAACCGATCACCAAAATTAAGCAATATTGCTCCTGGTCAGTATCTAAATGGGTGACAACTTAGGAATATCAGATGCTGCAAGGTAGGTGTGGTGCAATGGATAGCATGCGAAATCTGAAAGCCGATTTCAAATTACAGTCGGGTTCGTTGCCATTATTAATGCGGAAATACCCTTGAGCGAAAAGAGACAGTTAACATTCTCTTCCGATTTGAATCTGTCTCTTCTGATGAGAATCATGAATCGAATAAGAAGCATAATCGTCGAAGCGTCACATATCAGCCCCTAGCAACTCGCATTGGGTCGGCGCGGCAAGATAATGATACATTCCTCAACGTGAAGTCCTACGTTCAACAGGGACCTTCCTAAGCTGAGAAGATTAAATTTATAATGAAAAAGTGCATTGGTCTGAGACGGCGCTAAATGGAATAACGTTAAACTGAATTTTGCTGTCTATGCAATCTGATGTTGCGCGTGAAGGTGTACTATTGGATTAATTAACATAGCAATATAACATAAACACAATTTTTTTTTAAATAACCGCATAAGTCTTCATAAACAGCAATTTAATATATATATACATATATATATATATATATATCATGCTTATTATAAAAGCCAGATTGTGTATGTGTTTGTGTCTGTTCGTTTAAATATTGGATCGGGTTTCCTATATTTTTCAACCGATTTCAACAAAACTTCATAGGACTACGTAAAATTACCTTGCAATGGTTCTGACAGCGCCAAAAATTGGAAAAACACAATTGTTTTGCATGAAATCAATTTGAAAACACGATTAAGAGGCATCGCGAGAATGAAAGGGAGGCAAATCATATCGAGTTATACTTATTATAAAACCCAGGTTGTTTGTGTGTGTGTGTGTTCGTTTATATATGGGATCGGATTTCCTACATTTTTCAACCGATTTCAACAAAACTTCACTTTTTTTTTTGGCAGGTAGTGTTTATTATTGTCTTGTAAACTTTTTTCTTTATTTTTACATTCAGAATGCTTTAAAAATTCAATTTACAAGACAATTGTTTATAACAAAATTCTATTAAATCGGTAGACTCATAACGATTGAAAACAATGTTTTTGTTTGAGTTTGGGTTTGACCAATTCGTAAAAAAAAAAATCGAATTAAGACATTTTTCAGTCATTATGATGGTCGATATTTGACCTATCTCTTAATGTTGTATCCCCGGGCAACGCCGGGCTCTACTGCTAGTATATATATATATATATATATATATATATATATATATATATATATATATATATATATATGAAATGTTCATACAAGGTGTGTATGTGTTTTTTATATGAGATTTGATATCTGAAAAAAAAGTTGATCTTGAGTACTTATGTTGATAGTCACGAGCCTGAATAAGAACCTCTTTCTGTTTTGACTGCCAGGAACCAAAGAGGATGCTTGACTTTCGCACCTAACGATACCTCACGTGACTATCTATATATCTATTTTTAGCTTTTAAAAAGGGTTAGTCAAAGGGAAATAACTTTTGTCTCTCTCAACACTGATATTGTACGATGCCGTTGTAAGATATATGACTTCGAATGACGCTGGATACTATTTTTTGGTTCTAAACGCCATTTATTTGAAAGACAGTTAAAAGTTGTGATACAAAATATAAATTGACGCGATAGTAACATTCCAACGCAGTGAAGGATGAAACTGATTTTGAACTATCAGCTTAACTCACGAGAAATTTTGGTTTTTGCGAACCAATTATGACGTAGAATGCATCAAACGAACTGAAAGTTCCTAAAATATATCATACGAGGTTACGAAAACTGTGACTCATTTAGAATTCTTAAAATGCAATTAAACACTAAATGCATATTTATTAGGTTGGTGCAAAAATAATGACGTAATAATGTCGTTTTTTGAAGTTTTTTTAACGTCAAAAAACGACATTATTACGTCATTATTTTTGCACCAACCTAATATAACGATTACAAAGCGTGTCTTAGAGGCGGCAAAAAAGCCGAAAGTATGGAACACCTAGTGAGAAGCGTATTAACTCCTCATTCGTAATTAATCGCCCAAAACAACCTTTCTAACCATTACACCAAGTCGAAGTACCCCATAATGCATATTTATATCTCTAAATTAAAACCAGAAAGTTAATGTAGATTTTGAAATACAAATTCTTTTTCTGATAGCTCTTGATCATAGGCAAGGTATGTCGATGTAAAAGTTTACTAACATGTCTCATATATATATATATATATATATATATATATATATATATATATATATATGTCTGAGATGAGGTATTATGTACATTAGTTACATTATTCGGACTATTGTCCTCAGCTTTGTCGTCATATTTATTACAACGTTTCGGCCGTTGTACACTCTGGCCTTCTTCAGGCGGTTGGAATGTCGAACTGGACCCTTTATTTCGTTCACTGTGGTAGGCACTTCTAGTTCTATATGCTATGTTTTAATGGATGTCAGTTATCAGTTATCTCTTGTTAATTTGCCTCTGAAGGTTCTCCACTGCCTTAACCGGGTATTGAACTCACACTCTTTGGGTCCTGTCACTGGATCTAACTAACGCAACTGAAGTCATTAGGTTTATAATACCCAGAAATTCATACACAGATGTCCTCAATGACATGAAACATGAAGCTTTTTTTTTTTCTTTGTACCAGAAATTTAATATACTGGACGATTTCTTTCGCATATTTCTGGTTCTTGCTTTTTTCTTCCAGTTTTTTTTTTCCTCGGAGACCAATTTTTGGAAAATTGTGCTATCCAGCTTTTTTCCACACACCGAGTTTAAAAAGATTTAAATTATATATATATATATATATATATATATATATATAATGAAAAACAAGTTACCCCATTCAGATGGCCATTTCGTCCCCGGGAGATTCCGCCTGGTACTTGTCAATGCAAATACATTTGTTAAAGAAATGTATTCTAACGAGTTTTTTTTTTCGCTTTTTTATGAAATTTCAAAAATGAAAAATTAAGGAAGGAAGGAAGGAAGGAAGGAAGGAAAGAAAGAAAGAAAGAAAGAAAGAAAGAAAGAAAGAAAGAAAGAAAGAAAATGAAGGAAGAAAAAAAGAAAGAAGAGGAACAAGCATCATAGAAAGGAACTGGGATTTATAGTGAGACAGAGACATAGAGAGACAAAGTGGCCTTGGTGGTAGTACCCGGAACAAGTCTAGACAGAAAAAAAGACGGTTGAAGATGGACAAATGGGGAAAAATTCTCATTATCCCAGGGAGAATCTCCCGGGGACATAATGGCCATCTGTATGTGGTAATTTGGGTTTCATTTATATGGTCTATATTAAGTAAAATGATCTCTCTTATCTGGATAGGTTTTAATACTTTATAATGATAGGATCTACTTAGATCACTTATCCACTGATTTCTACCCTTCTCTCTCTCTCTCTCTCTCTCTCTCTCTCTATATATATATATATATATATATATATATATATATATATATATATATATATATATATATATATATATATATATATATATATATATATATATATATATATATATATATATATATATATATTAAGACTTTTTATGTTTATACATTCTTTTTATAGATACAAATATTTAAGTAAATGCTCTGTTCATAATAAACAGTAAAATTTCCCTTCCTGAATGCCCGAGAAATTTTCATAGCAAATATTCGTCCTCCGACAGGATTCGAACCTGTATCCTATACGGAACCGTCATTTAGCTTGACGTGCATTAACCGATTTGGCCACAGAGGAGCGTTCGGTTAGCAGAGTCAAATTTACTGTATTTAAACTTCAATCTTCCATGAATCTCTCACGTACATACATATCTCCTCATGGTGTATCAAATGTAAACAAATGACGTCACAAATTATGAAATGGACAAAGTCCGACTATTATTTTAAGACATTTTTATTTTTATACATTCTTTTTATAGATACAATTTTTTTAGTAAATGCTCTGCTTATAATAAACAGTATTAAACAACATTTACCGGCCTGAATGTCCGAGAAATTTTCATAGAAATTATTCGTCCTCAGGCCGTTAAATGTTGTTTAATACTGTTTATTATAAGCAGAGCATTTACTAAAAAAATTGTATCTATAAAAAGAATGTATAAAAATAAAAATGTCTTAAAATAATAGTCGGACTTTGTCCATTTCATAATGTGTGATATATATATATATATATATATATATATATATATATATATATATATATATATATATATATATATAAAAGTGAACATAGAAGTCAACACTTAGAGGCCTCTAAGTGTTGACTTCTATGTTCACTTTTATATTTACACACGCTCTATCTCTGATATTGAGCACTTTATTCCATAAATATAGCACACCTTAAGACTATATTTCTTATATATATATATATATATATATATATATATATATATATATATATATACGGGCTGCGAGTTATAAATTTTCGTCTAAATTACGCAAAAATGAAAATAACACTAATATCTCATTTTAAATGTTACATACATATTACATATAAATATCTTCAAATACTACTGTGGGAATTTATTCAATAAAATTGACATTGGCTTCCAGATGATTTTGGAATCTTCTGCAACTCTTCTGGACGGTCTCCTTTTTTAAGTTGGTAAATGCTGTCATAATCATTGCCTTCAGTTCATCTACAAGGAGTCTATCATTCAACTACACCTCAAACATAATAAGGGTATTGCTGTCTGGCGAGCTAGGTGTCTAAATGTAAGTGGTGATGTAGGCCTCTGTATTGAGTCTGATGCTCTGCGGGGTGATGAAAGGAAGCATAACCCTGCCATCACTAGTGATCGCCCCAAACGCCTTCGAAATTATTAGACTCATCCAACACATTCCGAATTCTCTGCACTGTTCTCGGATTAACGCCAAAACACTCTGAAAGGAACTTAAAATTTTGAGCTTCCACAGCGAATGCCAAGCAGTACAACATGATCCTTCTAAATTTATGACGGAGAAAATTACGTCATGGTGATCTTTTTCTCACAGCTGACCCTAATATAATGTGCAGTTGACAAAATGAAAAACAAACAACGCGCATGCGTAAAATTTAAATTATAAAATGGCGACAATTTCTCCATTGCCCTCTGTATTACTTGAAACACTATTACATTAGATTCTCCGTATTTGAAATAGGCGTCACATCTTTATTCATTAAACAGTGTTTATTATGTCTATCGGCTTACGTATTCATTAAATCTTAGTCAAGATTCTTTTCCCGGCAGTGATCAAACCTGCGTGAACACACCTGCGTCCCCGATTGTAGGGTGAACAATCGTTTGCCCATTGTGGATGACGTAGACTGTAAGGTTCTAGTTTCCATTTTCAAGAAACCAAATCTTGTTAACCCAGATTACTTTTTCGAAAATGCATTTCTCGAATGCGCAGGGAGATAGACGTAATACGCACTGTTTAATGAATAAAAAGGCGTGTAATAAAATAAGGAAATAATAGGGTTTGAAGTAATAATAATATCGGATTAAATACATTATTTTTCGTTTATATATATATATATATATATATATATATATATATATATATATATATATATATATATATATATATGGCGGACTGGAAAGTTTTTTTGTTTTTTTTTGTGACAGGTTTCATCCGTCAGGATTTTATCGGATGAAACGCGACTCAAAAATAAAAAAACTTTCCAGCTTGGCATATTTTTCTAAATACAGTTTGTTCATATATAAAATTATACAAAATTATATATCGTTATATGTATCTGTATATATATATATATATATATATATATATATATATATATATATATATATATATATAAATGTGTGTGTGTGTGTGTACCAGGTGTAACAGAATAATTGTACATCCCACAAAGTAGTTAATTTCTAAAGAAAACGCGAAACTAATTGATTTTTTTTCCAGGTTTTCAGACAAGATATTTAACCACTTTGACACCACTTCCCAAATGAACAATGGTGAGACGAGAAAATCATTCAGGCCTTCATAAATGGTAGCAACATTCATCTTCAAAGTCTATCCAGGAACCATCAAGAGAACGGTAAATAAGTTTAAAAAAGAGGGAACAGTCTAGAGGAAAACTAGGTCGGCAGTTCACAAAAGGAAGAAGAATCATTATTTCAAGTTATAGTTCCAACTATATCCATAAGATGTTTGGCACACGAGTAGTTTCAGCTATAACAGTTCAAAGAGCATTGAAGAATGCCTTGAAAGTCTTGAAAATGAAATCGTACGTGAATCCTGTAAGGTAGAGTTTTACTCCAGGACATAATGTTAGAAGGTTAAAGAGGTCGAAGTTCATCAGGAACAAGTTGGAGAATTATCCTGAAATAATATATATATATAGTAATTATACATTCCTATTACTGAAATATTGCTATAAAAACCTCGGAGAATTCCAGTAAGATATCTTTAATCATTTCTCAGATAGAACGGTTCAAAGTTTAATCTATCAAACGGACAATTTTACTTTTACACGATTTGGACAATTTGTTTTGGATTTTTAGATATTAAACATTTGAAATGAAATGGATAATTACGCTGGTACACAATTTGGACAATTTTGCTGTTACAGCCAGTATATATATATATATATATATATATATATATATATATATATATATATGTATATATATATCGTGAAAATTTCTGTTGATTTCGTCCTCTGAGAGCACAACATTTCAGTTAGAATGAAACCGCTAGACGACCCGGAGAGAACAATTTGATTATATTAGTGGATGCTAATTTAGAAATAACCACACTTTTTTGGTGATCTGATAGCAGAGTAATTGTGTACAGTCGGCAACCTAACCTCTAAACAATCCTCCCTCAGTTTATATTTCAAAACTTTTCTATGTATTGGCTGCCACAACAGACAAGAACCTGCCTTCTGCACTTCTAGCTGTCGGAAGATCGATTCTTCTCTTTTCCAAGCTGACGAGCGGAAAGTGAACGAAACAATATCAACCCGAACTTGAAAACGGCTCGATGATTACTCTAAGTAAGAATTCTTTTATATATCCCGGTTCACACTCTTTCCTCTTCTTTTGAATAGGAGCAGTGTGTTATCCCTTGCTTCCTGTTTAGGATCGTGCTTCTCATTCTCTTTCACTCACTGTACACTCTTGCTTCTTGGTGGGATTATTATCTTGCTTGGGGTGAAATGATTTAAAAAAATATGAAAAGGTCGAGAAAAAATAAAATGTCTTTATTTTCAGCTGCATACGAAAGCCGTCTCTTCTACTCTAATAGCTTCATGTCTCGCACCTCTCGCCTGTTGAACTCCCTTCCCTGTGAGCTATAATCTCCAGCTATTCAAGTGTAATGTCAATCGACATCTCCAGTTCCCTTGATCTATCCATTACCCTCATCCTTTCTTCTATCACTCCTATCTGATCTTGCTCTAAATTTTCTGTAACACTAGTGGCTTCCCGCCTTGCTTGGGGTGAAATGCCTAAATATATATATATATATACGAACATATTCATAGTTTTTAGTATCTAATAAAATATCATTAACTAATAAAGAGAGAGAACCCTCTGCGTATACATACGTATTAAATTCTATTTATGTATCCCCATAAGTAACACGATTATCTCTATCAAGCATTCATTGTCTTGCTGGAAGTATTTATTTGCAAGGGAAATAACTCATATAGCTTGTCCTCTGATTTTCCCGCTGTTTAAATATTCCAACTTGAATATCAGGATTACTTATATGTGCTGACTTTATATTTAATTATGGAGTCAGTCGAGGTGCTGGAATAAATAGATTCATCTTTCAAAAAAAATAGTGCCTCAGGTTATCGACAGTTTTGGTCGTCTGGTAAACAGGGAATAATTGTACCTGCTTCTTTGAATAGTTTACTTGTTGCTGGAGGTAAATTTGTTTCAACCACTTAACGAAAGAATAACCTTGTTGCAACAACTAGAAATTACCATTTAATTATTCTTCAGAATGAAGAAGAGAAATAGTACCTCTCTCTCTCTTTTTTTCTCTCTCTCTCTCCACACACACACACACACACCTATATATATATATATATATATATATATATATATATATATATATATATATATATATATATTTACTTCTTAGTTGTTATTATTAGGTTGGTGCAAAACTAATGTCGTTTTTTGACGTTCAACTCTATGTCAACTTCAAGTTAAAACTACCCCTCAAAAGTTTATACAAATAATACGTAAATTTACAACCATTTTTTATGCTTGTAAATGTGATCTGAAGAACCAGGAAAAAACAACTTCCTGGAATAATAAAATATAATCAATGAACCCTTAATGTTGTATGTTTTCTTTTTTTAATTAAATTTACACACACACACACACACACACACACACACACACACACACACACACACATATATATATATATATATGAAAAGATATAGAAAATAGGAAAGAACTGGTTAGGTAAATAATCCAAAGTTCATTAGCATTTTTGTTATTATTTTTTTAAAATGGTGCTCGATACAAAAGTAGAGCATAAATATAATTATTTATTTAAAAATATGATTCCAACACGCTACATAAGAGTTCTCATGTTTCGAAACAAGAACCGAAAACTTCAATATAATTATTTGAATTAAATTGAATTAAAGTAAGCACTGTTCCATCTTTAAGCGATTTTTTTTTTTTTGGAATAACTTATTTCAGAAATTTACGTGTTTTAATAGCAGATTCATTATTGAAATCAAAATTTCTATGGGGACGGCCAGCCCGACTTTTTAAATAGAAAGGGGCGCATGATGTTAATAATTTGTAATAGTAAAGAGTTACAATTCTAGGTGTAAAGTCAGGGTAAGGTTGGGGTGTCTAATTTTAAAACGGAAGAT
>OZ010609.1:48662841-48675341 GCA_963932145.1 Acanthosepion lycidas | reverse complement strand
TAAACTTAGGTCTCTGGGCGGGACCCGGAAGAAAATATGTACACGCCAGAAATCAAAGGAAATAACAACAACAACAACAACAACAGCAATAATAATAATAATAATAATAATAATAATAATAATAATAATAATAATAATGCCTTAGCTCTTCGAGTTTCTGCCTCTGAATCATCAAACCAGGCTCTATTTTTTTCATACGAAGTGACGTCCAAAACTTTTGCAATTAAATATCTAATCGACACTATTTTTTTTTTACGAACACAGCTGTAAACTTCATCCTTTAGAATGTTTCTGAACAGATATTTCTTGGCATGTAGGTATCCCGTCAGTGTTTCTGTTATTTTTATTTATTTATTTATTTTTATTCAACAACAGTTTTGGATTGGCAAACAGCAAGATTGCCAATTTTCCTCCTTGGCATAATTTACATTTTTTTTTTTCCCCGGATAACTTTTATATTTTCTCATTATTTTCCAATTTACATTCAGTTTCAGATTTTTTTTCTCCTTAATATTCCAGACATATTTTGATAGGTCTACTTAATTCGTTCTTTAGATCAGGACACTAATTCATTCATAAGATGAAAACGCCAATTAATTACACAGAAAATAACACTAATTAATTCACAATATAGAAAAGAAGGCACATTAATATATCACATCGATTATATATTATATAATAAAAAAGAACACTAATTAATTCATAACAGAACGAATAAACTCATTAAGTAGAAAAGAACAGTGATTTATTACAACACTAATTAATTCTTTATTTAGAACAGAACATTAATTCATTATAGAGGGACGCACTAATTTAATATATAGAAAAATAACACTGATAAACGCATTACCTAAAAATACATCCTAAGTAATTCATTCCCTCATAAAAATATCATTAATTCATTATATAGAATAGGCATTGGTGAAGGAATTTTACTCGTGTTCCATGTCAGGAACCAAGCAGAAATTGGAGACGATTTTTTTTGCGAATTCATGGATTTAGCAGATAGTCAGGAAATTCAACATATTTAAATAGCTTTAGAGAAGAATCTGCAATATTATTGGTCCTGACATTGCACTTCAAATTCGGCCATTTTCCAAACGCCGCAATAGAGTTTCACTATAACTTTTCTATAAACACTTTCATGACAAGTCTACTGATGAACTCTTCCATAAGCTACCTAACTCTATGAATATAAAAACATAACTAGATTAGCGGCAGGCTCTCACCATTTAATGGTCGAAATGGCAAGATGTAACCGAAAGTTATATACTAACAGTTTCTTTTCTCGCACTTCTTGCTTGTGGAACTCTCTTCTGGCTTCTTGTTTTCCAGTCAAGCTTGAAAAATTTAAATGCGATATCAATCGTTATCTTTTTTCTTCTTTTATGTTCTTTTACTCTTCTCCCTCCTTCATAATGTTTTTTATTATATTCTTTCACGCCCAACGCCTGATAATGGCTCTGTTGCCTTGCTTGGTGTAAAATTATAATAATAAAAAAGAAAAGAAAGGTGCATGCTGAAAAGGTTTAATTCAATATCTAATATAATTGTAAGGGAGAGAACTATGGAAGAAATATTAATTCTCCAAATTCTCCACCCCCCGTTATGGATATTATTATCTCTGCGATGTAATAATATCGTAGTTCACGGACGTAACGGAATCGCTGAAATGAAAAGGAATGACCAACATGCTTTGTTCTAAGACATGCACAAAACTATGTATACACATGTCCCACGCAGAGGAAAATATATTATATACAACAAAGAAGAGTGTAAGGGGGAACAAAAAATATGGTCTGACATATAATATGGAGATACTCTTGACCTGAAGAAGACATTTTTAGTAAACGGACCATATTCATCTATGTTCCAGGAGAGGATATATTCAACGAACGAGAAACAGTAAGTCTTGGGTTGTAGTTTCCGTCTATATAAGGGAAAGATATAAGGAAACAGAACATTGTACTTGTAAGCTGCTGGGGAGTTAGATTTAGATTTTCAGCCAAGAACCGGTATAAAGATAGCAAACTTTCGCTCTAGTTTCTATAAATTTGACTTCCGCTTTCGTCAGAGTATGACATGATGTCACTAAGCGAATGTGACTTGATTCATGAGTCTTATCTATCTATCTATCTATCTATCTTTCTTTCCTTCTTTCTTTCTTTCTTTCACCCTTTCTTTCTTTCACCCTTTCTTTCTTTCACCCTTTCTTTCACTCCTAAGTATTTCCCTCAGTCGCTTAGTCTTACGTAATAGAACCCTTTCATATCGTGTTCTTTCTTTTATTTCCTTCTTTTTTCATTCAAATGATTACTTATTCGAGACTCACTTGTGGTGTTATAAATTTTCAGACGAATATCCTCGGGACATTTCTGGCCACATCGCATTTTACAACATTTCTGGATATTGTCAGCACATCAGGGACTCTCGATTTTCACCATTTCCTGAATTATTCTAACTAGTATCCCATATTTGTTGTTTTGATTTGTATCTTTCGCTGATACACTCTGTGTCGACTGAAAATTCTAGTATCAAGTTTTTTTGTTTTTTTTATCTTTACTACATGATTTACTCGGACAATTACCATCATAGTGAATATTTCAATCACTATTCCTTGACTGGTAGCCCTCTCAGTATATATCTGGGGCGGAACCAGGATTTGGAGCAGAGCCGGGTCCAAAATCGAAAAAAAAGGGCCTTCTGTATCCCTACAAGACTCGTCCTCTAAACAGGTTTGAGAACCTGCCACGAGGAGTCACTTTTATTCTGCATTTTGTTGATATGATAGAAATGTGGAAATATACTTTATACAATCTACAATGTAGAAATGATATATATGCAATGTATATTAAAAAGTACTAGATGGTTGAAACAATGTACAATCAATAGCACAAAATGTTTTTCCTATGTTAGGATAATTCAAACGTTCATATGAACAACCATATAAGAGATGAGCGACGTCTGTATCCCCACATAAATAATAATCGGTATTCGGCAATTTGTTATGCTTTTGATAGAATTATAAGGCGACCAGCAAATATTTAGATTGTTCGGACTATTGTCCTCATCTATGTTGCCATGTTGATCACAACGTTTCGGCCGTTGTACGCCCCGACCTTCTTCAGATGTTTGGAATGTCGAACTGAACGCTTTATTTCACTCGCTGAGGTAAACTGTTGGATTTCCTCATGCCATGTCTAACAGTTCTCTCCTGTTAATTCATCTCTCAAAGTTCTACACTGCCTTAAACAGGTATGTAACCAACGCCTTTATCCACTGTGCCATGTGTCCTTAAAGACATCTGTGTATGAATTTCTGGGACTTATAAGCTTAATGTTTTCAGCAACCATTTTTACCAGTACTCATATTGCAATTTTTACTGTTATCATTGCCAATTTTTTTACCAGAGCTCAAATTGCAATTTGCGTTGTTATTATAGCTTTTCTCTGGAACTCCTTATTACGGTCTCCCATATTGTATTCAATTCTATGCTTGGTCGCCTCAGGAGATTTTTGTGGCCTAGAATATGTGCTGATTCCTTAAGTTTGCGAATTTTCCAATGATGTTCTTTGTCTATGATTTCAACTTATAAGCTTAATGTTTTCAGCAACCATTTTTACCAGTACTCATATTGCAATTTTTATTGTTATCATTGCCAATTTTTTTACCAGAGCTCAAATTGCAATTTGCGTTGTTATTATAGCTTTTCTCTGGAACTCCTTATTACGGTCTCCCATATTGTATTCAATTCTATGCTTGGTCGCGTCAGGAGATTTTTGTGGCCTAGCATATGTGCTGATTCCTTAAGTTTGCGAATTTTCCAATGATGTTCTTTGTCTATGATTTCAACCTGATCCCACAGAAGAAAGCCGGAGCGTACAACGTCAGAAACTTTGTGATAAATATGGCAAGAAAGACGAGAACAATAGTCCGACCAATGTAAATAATGTACATAATACCTCATCTCAGAAATATAGACAAACAAATATTTAACAAAATCGGTTTTTAAGGGTTTGTTTCTGTTTGGAAATTTTATAGAAATACTGATAATATATTAATTTTTCGGTGCTTTTATAAGTATTTTCAGTTCGTTACACATTTTTTATTGTATTTCATTAATGTTTTGGCGCGAAAAACAATTAAAACGATTAAATAGCGTAAAAGAAGCTGTTTGTAAAAATATATATTATTATGTAACTTCTTTTACAGCTGCTGTTACCTGCATTCCATTATTGAGAATTTATTTTCACTAGCGTATCTTCTTCTGGCAAACAAGTTCTGTGGAACTGATTCCCAAGAGGATGTTTTCTCGACCACTAAAGTCTTAACCTGTTAAGGTGTAGGGTTAACCGTTATCTTCCCACATATCCGCATAGTCAGTTCCTTTTACTCAGTAATCATCTTGAGTTGCTCCCGCCCCTTAACAAAATGAACGCCATTTTATAGAAAATATCCATCATGACTTACAGGTAACACTAGACATATTCATCATAGCCAAAGATGAGAGTTTTGATAAATCTTTCCTGGTTGTGGTTCATCAATGTTAGACATGCTCTAATGCGGGGTAGGCTGTGATCTGTTAATAGATATTTAATATACGTATAGCGACTTTTTAAGAGACATTTTTTGTTACAAAAAGTATATAAACTAAAGTTCTAAAACTTAAGAGTCTGCTTCAAACTGTTGCTTCTCCCTTCGGCTAAATAAACATTCAGTCGGCAGAACCGAAACTGGGCAGCGCCAGGTTAGCTACATCAGAAAAAAAATGAAAATTCAGATTTCATTTGTGTCCTGATAGACTGAAAGTAGAAATCTCATCCATCGGTCAGCTTCATATTCCCTCTTTAATTAAAATTCTAAATTACTTGTAATAATATCATCTTTAATTTTCTTGTAATTATTCTCTTCGGGTCAATGGACTTAACGCCCAGTAACCGCATCCGTGTAAACAATTGTATTCTTCTGTTGTCTTGGTGAGGAACGAAATATATCATTGATAATATTTAATTCTAGGAAAATCAAGAAATGCAAGTCAAGTTAGAAGAAAGAAAGAAAGAAAGAAAGAAAGAAAGAAAGAAAACGGAAAAAGGAGGGAAAGAATGAACGAACGAATGAACGAGTGATAACCTAGAATAAGGAAAGAAACAAAGAAGGATAGAAAGAGTAAAGAAGAAAGAAAAATCTAAGTCAAGTTAGAAAGAAAGAAAGAAAAGAAAAGAAAAGAAAGAAAGAAAGAAAGAAAGAAAGAAAAGACAGAAAGAAAAAGAAAGAAGGAAAGATAGAAGAATACAATTCGGCTTAAATGAGAGAAAGAAATGAAAAATAACTTTGAAGAATGAAAGAAAAAAGGAAGGAAGAAAAATGGAAGGAATAAAGAATGGAAGAATGTGTAAAGAAGAAAATGCAGAGCTGAAAGAAAGAAAGAAAGAAAGAAAGAAAGGAAGGAAGAAAGAAAGAAAGGAAGAAAGAAAGAAAGAAAGAAAGAAAGAAAGAAAGGAAGAAAGAAAGAAAGGAAGAAAGAAAGAAAGGAAGAAAGAAAGAAAGGAAGAAAGAAAGAAAGAAAGAAAGAAAGAAAGAAAGGAAGAAAGAAAGAAAGGAAGAAAGAAAGAAAGAAAGAAAGGAAGAAAGAAAGAAAGAAAGAAAGAAAGGAAGAAAGAAAGGAAGAAAGAAAGAAAGAAAGAAAGAAAGAAAGGAAGAAAGAAAGAAAGAAAGAAAGAAAGAAAGAAAGGAAGAAAGAAAGAAAGAAAGAAAGAAAGGAAGAAAGAAAGAAAGAAAGAAAGAAAGAAAGAAAGAAATAAAGAAAGAAAGAAAGAAAGAAAGAAAGAAAGAAAGAAAGAAAGAAAGAAAGATTGAAAGAGTAAGGAAGAAAGAAAAATTGTACGTCAGGTTAGAAGAAAGAAAGAAAGAATGAAAGAAAGAGAGAGAAGTAGAAAAAAAAGAAAGAAGTCCGCTAAGAAGAACGAAAAAAAGAATATAAGAAAGAAACACAGAGATTAGAAGAAAGAAAGAAAGAAAGAAAGAAAGAAAGAAAGAAAGAAAGAAAGAAAGAAATGCAATTCAATGTAGAAGAGAGAAAGCAATGCATCATAACATAGAAGAAGGAAGGGAAGAAAGAAAGAAATGGAAGAATGATTAAAGAAGAAAAATGCAAGGGTGGGAGAAAGAAAGAAAGAAAGAAAGAAAGAAAGAAAGAAAAAAAAGACAGGAAAAAGGAAAAAGTAAGGAAGAGAATAAGTTGAAAATGTAATTCAGCTTAGAAAAAAAGAAAGAAATATAAAAACGCAAGACAATTTAGAAGAAAGAACCGAAGAAACGCAAGATAACTTAGAAAACAGGCAAAAAAAAAGAAAGAGTGAAATAGTAATAAAAAAAAGAAAGATGCAAGTCAACTTAGAAGAAAGAAAGAAATGCGAGACAACGGAGTACTTGTCTTTAAGCGTGCTACTAGATTGGCAGCTAGGTCTCACCGTTTTACTGTTGTATTAGGTAAATATAACTGCCACTTCTATTCTAACAGTGGAATTCCCTTCCTTTTCTTTGCTTTCCTGATAACTACACTTTTCAAAAGTTTAAATGCAACAACAATCGCCATTTTCTATCTTCTTGAAACCCGTCCTTCTTTTATCCTTTCCTCCCTCCCTTCTACATCCATTCTTTTCTTTCTTCTTCACCCTCTGTAACCCCACCCACCCGGGGCGTAGTATTACCGCCTCCCTTCTGGTGAAATGATAAAAAAAAAAAACTTGAAGAAAGAGAAGGATTCATACCTTTCCCTAGGGTAGTTGCGCCTAAGTGAATATAACTAACCCGACTAGAACTCGGCTCTCCGATTTCCAGGTGCGAGTCGTTATTCATTACACAACCCACAGATCCAAGGGTACAATAATTCCCAAGCGGTCACTCAGCTAGGTACTGACCAGGTTCGACTTTGCTTAACTTCAGTGACCTTACGAGAACCCGCGTTTAAACATTGCTCTTTTCTTAATATTTTTTTCTTTTTCTCATAGTTTTTCACACACATTAATCCCTTGAATTATAGTCACTTCATTACCTTTCTTGGCGGTGAAATCATTATAAAATTTAATATAAAAATAAATAATAATATATGCAGAAATAACATGTTTAATTTATTTCATTTTTTTAATTGTGAAACGCTAATTCGGATGATGTAATATTGCGACAATGTTGTAGGAATTTTGTAACCTTTACGTGACGCTGTAGAAACATTATAGCAATGTCATTTTTTAACTGGGATGTCAGAGGGACAAGTCCAAGTTAGCCTGTCATTGATCATGTAATCAATGTTCAGAAAAATAGTGACTGTCATCATAAACGTGTCAGGCCTAGTAATTGCTGCTTCAGAAAAATTACAAAGAAAATATAAAAACCCTACTTTTCCCCGAGGCAGTCTGCACAACTCACATAACTTAAGAATTTGAGTCATTATACGTTTTTACGATCCGTCACATACCCAGGAGTGGCCCAGACTGATGGATGTTTATGTCGAGTCAACGTCTCTAGAAAGATTGCCAACGAAGACGGAAGAGCTTCTCTCTGGTCATTAGCAAACAAACTTGGCATTCTCCTTCTTCTATATTAGTTGCCGACAAAAGTTAGATAGCGCTTCTGTTGAACCTATAGCCGGGGGATGGTGAGATGGATTTATATTTTCCCCAAAGGTGCGGGGTTACAAGTAAAGAAACTTGGAAGGATTTCGAACTCGGATCGCCGATTTCGTCTTTCGAACGGATATGCATTGTATGCACATCTTTCCCAACAAGTAGTTTTTGGTTTCAGCTAAAAATCTTACGTTTCAATTTCCTTTGAACCTAAGAAAAATAGATTATGTGGTTTCTTGTTCGGTCTTGACTGGAATTACTGTCATTTTGCCCTCAGCGGGCAATGCCGTCCATTGTTTACTTAAACTGGCAGATCCTGTGATTAAAACGAGTGTTTGCGATATGTCCCCTATTTTATAACATGGCGCTTTGATTAGGAATCAGATCCTTTTTCATTTTAATGAAACGCCGGGGATTTTAGGACATGCTCACAATGCTATTGACAGAAATCTGCAGGATGTCTCCGACGTTGACACAGCATTTGGTAGAAAATTGTTTTCAACTCGGTGAATGTCTTGGGTAAGTGATAACACCGATTACCAAAATTGCAAGAATAGTGTCCATTAAAAAACAAAAAACAAAAAAAAAACACGGTTTCATTTGATCTCTCTTCAAACAGTATCTATCATGTCTGGACGTACGTATTCATGGCTAGTCAAAACTTCGTGCCCTGTGTAAAGTTTGTCTAGCTCTCCTAACCACTGTTCCGCCAACTATTTTACAAGCATATAGTTGTT
This sequence comes from Acanthosepion lycidas, assembly GCA_963932145.1. Taxonomy (NCBI): domain Eukaryota; kingdom Metazoa; phylum Mollusca; class Cephalopoda; order Sepiida; family Sepiidae; genus Acanthosepion; species Acanthosepion lycidas. The sequence goes on along the minus strand of OZ010609.1, from coordinate 48,666,982 downwards.
TTTCTTCCAATCGCTGTCTCCCTTCAGGAAGGGGCCGGTCATGGCTCTCCACAATTCTCTGTCCATTGTAACTCTTAGTATTTTTTCCCTACCTCTTCTAATCTCCTTTCTGTCAAAAATTTACACAAGCTCATTCTTTTTCTTTTATATGCCGTGCCCCAGCAGGTCGATTATGGCTCTCCACAATTTCCTATTATTTGTATCTCTTACTAAATCTGTACGTTTGCTATATCTTCTAATCTCTGTTCTACCAATCATTTACACAAACCCATTCATTTTCTTTTCTGTACCGTGTCCCAGCAGGTCGATCATGGCTCTCCACAATTTCCTTCCATATGTAGCCCTTAGTAAAGTTTGCGCTTCTTCCTATCGCTCTTAATCCCTTTTCTGCCAACCAATTTACACAAGCTTGTTCTTCTTGTCCTCCTGTGTCACGTGTCTGTTCACTAAGTAGCCGATCACTGCTCTCCACAATTTCCTGTAATATTTTTTTATCTCTTCTCATCCCTGTTCTGCCATTTACACAAACTCATTGTTCTTGTTTTTCAATATGCAATGTTCTTACAGAAGGTTGTCGATCGTGGCTCTCCACGATTTCCTATTATCTGTACGTCATAATAAAATTTGTCTTTTAGCAGTCACATAAAATTTCTATTCTACCAACCACTTACACAAGCTCGAACTTCTTTTACGTGCCGTGTCTCACCATGTCGATCATGGCTCTCCACGATTTCCTATTATCTGTACGTCCTAATAAAATTTGTCTTTTAGGAGTCACATAAAATTTCTATTCTACCAACCACTTACACAAGCTCGTACTTCTTTTACGCGCCGTGTCTCAGCATGTCGATCATGGCTCTCCACGATTTCCTATAATCTGTACGTCCTAATAAAACTTGTCTTTTAGCTGTCACCTACAATTTATATTCTTCCAACCACTTACACCAGCTCGTACTTCTTTTACGTGTCGTGTCTCAGCATGTCGACCATGGCTCTCCACGATTTCCTATTATCTGTACGTCATAATAAAATTTGTCTTTTAGCTGTCACATACAATTTATATTCTTCCAACCACTTACACAAGCTCGAACTTCTTTTACGTGCCGTGTGTCAGCATGACGATCATGGCTCTCCATAATTTCCTATTATTTGTATCACATAGTAAAATTCGTCTGTTTACTATATATTCTAATCTCTTTTCTGCCATTCATTTACACAACCTTGTTCATCTTTTATTTATTATACCTCTTATAGACTGTCAACTCTTTATAGAAACTCCTTAGGTAAGTCATTTGCTACATTCCTCTCTTCCTATTTACTGAGAACGTGAAATTTTTCCAGGCATATCTGTAAATATATACATTTAATCTCAATATGATTCTCAGTATAAGTCCTTTTTGTTTTTAATTTTTTCTACGTCTTAACACACATGTCCAGTCTATGCTATTCACAGCATCCTTCTGTAGATATATATTTCGGTTGTTTTGAGTTTTTTTCTTAATCTGCAATAGTATTCACTGCCATCGATCTTAAGTAACTCTTTTTTCTTTAGATATTAGGTTGGTGCAAAAATAATGACGTAATAATGTCGTTTTTGACGTATTTTTAACGTCAAAAAACGACATTATTGCGTCATTATTTTTGCACCAACCTAATATAAAGTGGTTTTCTTGTTTTCTTATTATTTGCTTAGCTTTTATAACAAATCGTTCGCTATTCCAATGCGCCTTTATATGCCAGTGTCCCATTTCCGTTTTCCATTAAATCGCTTCCAAGATATCCAAATTTTCGTATTTGCTTAAATTTGGCGTCTCCAATTTCGACTTATGAACTCCTTCTTGCTGACAACCATACATTCTGTCTTCTTACAATGGTAGTTAATCCTTTCGCTTCGTAAATCCTTTAGGAATTCCAGCAGTTTCTTTTCTGTCTCTTCTATCAGCACTGTCATCTACATATTGTATTTTGTTAAGATTTGTTTCGCCAATAATAACTCCTGGAAGGTCTCCTAATTCTCCTAGGACGGCCTCACTGTAAATCGTGAACTAATCCCGTGAGAAAACATATCTTTATCATCCGCTCCTTTTCTATTTTTGTCTGATGTTGGGATTATGACTTAGTCTTTTAATCCAGCGTTTCTCAACCTTTTCATTACTTCAAGCCACACTTGTAAAATAACTAAAATTCTGGCGCGGAATTTAATTTTTAATGGGGAAAAAATTAATAATTTAATTTGAAAATATGAAATTTCGATTTTTCATTCCCTAAGAAGATTGGCGGCACAGTTTTCATTTAAAGCGATTTATTAGGTTGGTGCAAAAATAATGACGTTTTCTCACATATGTTACTGTGAGAAAACGTCATTATTTTTGCACCAACCTAATATTTAGAATGGCTTATAATAATTGATTTAAATCCATTAAGGAAAGCAAAAGGGAAAGGATTATCCACTCTTTCTTAAAGATTAAGTAATTTATCAACCAGTTTAAAATATCAAAGACTTGTCTTTGACATGAAAGCCATGTACTTGGTGTCTCTAGCTTGTTTTTAAAAATAAAGATTTTTTTAATATAAGAATAATTCACAAATTACTCTACTGTTAACTTGGGGCGCACTCGGCAACCATTCATGTCGCATTATATTACCCGGGTAATATATATATATATATATATATATATATATATATATATATATATATATATATATATATATATATATATGCAATTTTTTACATATATTATTTATGCATTGTATATGCGCGGTACCTATTGGAAAGCGCTCAATATCAGTGATAGAGCTAACATATTTACTTGGATTAATGTGAATTTGTGACCCTGGGTTTCACGCTACTTGTGATCGTCAGACAAACTCAGACGATCGCAAACAGCGTAACACCGAGGGTCATATCAATCCAAGTATATATATATATATATATATATATATATATATATATATATATATATTGATACACGTTTCATTAAATATTATAGACAAGTGTTGTCTATTTATTTTATGTAAATTTTTTTCGTAACATCTGATAAGTTTAATAACATTATCGTTGAACGAAGAAAGAAAGAAATAGACAATATTGATCCATATTTTTTTAATACAATCTAATCTTTCGGCTTACATAAGCCATTATCAAAGATGTCAATTACAACATATTAAACAATATACGGACAAGACAGTGATGATAGTCTGTCATTGTTTGCATAGATGATTTCTAAGCAACGATAAACACGTGCATAAAGACGCTAGAAGCGAAAATCGCACCGCATCTCATGACGTCACACATGACCACACGAGAGTGAATTGAAAAGTTTAAAGTATATATATATATATATATATATATATATATATATATATATATATATATATATATATATATGTAATTATTTACTCGCGGCCCGACTGAGTTTAAAGTGGGATAACCGAGCCCTACAGAACACTTAAAAACGAAGTCAGTTTCCCGAGACGAGACTCCGCCCCTCGGCAGAGTCTCATCTGGGGAATACCCTCTGACATAAGCCAGGTAATATATATATATATATATATATATATATATATATATATATATATATATATATATATATATATATTAGCTATCTAGATAGATAATATCACGGATAATAAATTGGGGCTGAGTAAGATGAAAAGCTGCTCAACTTCTATGAGTAGCCATGTGTCCGCTGAGGTTTTCAGGAGTCTTGTAAACTTTTAGCCAGATGGAACGTGTGGTTCAGACATTTTGCTCGAATGGTTAAGGATCAATTGCCGCATGTTTCTGCAAGTGGACATCAAGGCCTGTTTTAATGCGTGCGACAGAGCCACTGTCGTTGAGAGTAGCAGCACGCTACCAAATTTGCATTAATATTTGCTCGCAGTTGATCCCGATGTTCGTCGGCTTCGCTCAAACCTTTGTATAGATGAGAAGCAGTACAGGCGCCAGCTCCTTCGCTCTGATCCTTTGTTTTCGCAGGAGGGAAAGAGGGGTCTGAATCACTTCAGTTTTCTTTGTCTTTGAAACGCGATACTGGCATTTCAACTGACCTGATTGTTAGAAACTGTCCAAAGAGGTATTGTTTTGGGAGTTTGCTAGCTCATACGAGAAAAATGCAACGAATACATACATACATACATA